>SJYX01007861.1:0-143500 GCA_006410675.1 Oreotragus oreotragus | reverse complement strand
GTGGGTAGCAATTCCCTTCTCCAGGTGATTGTCCTGACCCAGGAATCAAACCCAGATCTCTTGTGTTGCAGGCGGATTCTTTACCATCTGAGCCACCACTTTTGGAAAACCCCTAAGTAACCTAAGGGTGGAGGCTGATTGCCAAGAAACCAACCATGGTTAAGGAGTTGGAACTTTCAGCCCCACTCCCTGACCTCTGGGGAAGGGATGGGGGCTGGAAGATGGAGTTCAGTCACTAAGAATCAATGATTTAATCAGTTATATCTATGTAATGAAGTCTCCATAAAACCCTGAAAGGTCAAGTTTTAGAGAACTTCTGGGTTGATGTGGGGAGATGGGTGTGTCTGAGAGCATGGAAGCTCCATGCATCTTTCCACATACCTGGCACTTAGCATCTCTTCCGATCTGTCCATTCCAGAGTTACATCCTTTTTACAATAAACCAGTAATCTAGTAAGTAAACTGATTTTCTTAGTTCTGTGAGTCCCTCAAGCAAATGAATTGAACCTGAGGAGGGGGTTGTGGGAACCTTCAACTTATAGTCAGTGGTCAGAAGCACAAGTAAAAATCTGGATTTGTGATGGGTATCTGAAGTGGGGTGGGAACAGTCTTGTGGGACTGAGCCCTTAACCTGTGGGATCTGACACTCTCTCAAGGTAGATAGTGTCAGAATTGAGGTAAATTTGTAGGACACCCTGTCAGTATCCAGGTATTCCCTGTAGCTCAAATGGTAAAGAATCTGCTTGCAGAAGACCCAGGTTCAATTGCAGGGTCGGGAAGATCCTCTGGAGAAGGGAATGTTCACCCACTCCAGTATTCTTGCCTGGAGGATCCCATGGACAGAGGAGCCTGGCGGGCTACAGTTCATGGGGTCACAAAGGGTTGGACACAACTGAGCTACTAAGACTACTACTACTGACAGTATCTACTGAAAATTGGAAAATTGTGTGATGGTGTTGGAAAAGACACACATTCTGTACTCCTGCCCCAGACCCTCCCAGCTGTAGGCATTTACTTAACCTATTTTTTGTCTCTATAGATGTCTCTATTTGACATTTCATATGAATGGAGCCATACAATATGTGATATTTTTGTGACTGGGTTCTTTCACTTAGAATAATTTTCAGGGCTCATCCATGTTACAGGATGTCTCAGTACCTCATTCCTTTTTACTTTCAGAATAATGTTCCATTGTATAGATGTACCTACCATATTTTACTTATCTAGTATTCATAAGTTGATGGATACTTGGATTACTTCCACTTTTGACTATTATGATGTATCAAGATGGTATTTTTTACATTATATACATGGTGAACATTTGTGTACAGGTTTTTGTGTGGACTTCTGTTTTCACTTCTTTTGGGTATATACCTAGGAATAAGATTCCTAGGTCATACAGTAATGAACTGCCAACCAGTTTTACAATGTGACTGCACAATTCTATAATGTATGAGGCTTCCAGATTTCCCACAACCTTGTCAAAACTTTCATGTTTGTTTTTTGATTATAGTTGTTCTGGCGAGTGTGAAGTAGCAGTAGCAGTATATCAATGTAGTTTTGATTTGCATTTCCCTAATGACTCATGATTGGAGAAGGCAATGGCACCCCACTCCAGTACTCTTGCCTGGAAAATCCCATGGACGGAGGAGCCTGGTAGGCTGCAGTCCATGGGGTCGCGAAGAGTCAGACATGACTGAGCAACTTCACTTTCACTCTTTACTTTCATGCATTGGAGAAGGAAATGGCAACCCACTCCAGTGTTCTTGCCTGGAGAATCCCACGGACAGGGGAGCCTGGTGGGCTACTGTCTATGGGGTCGCACAGAGTTGGACACGACTGAAGTGACTTAGCAATGACTAATGATGGCCATCCCTGTGGCTCAGTCGGTAAAGAATCTGCTTGGCCCCAACTATGGTATATATTGGTAAGTGTTTAACATGCATTTGAAATATATATGTATTCTGCTGTGTTGGTTGGAATGATAAACATCAGTTTGGTTAAATTGGTCAATAGGTCAAATTGATATGACCCTCAGTCATACAGCCACAGGAAATAAATCCCAAGGTCACAAAGAATTTTTCCTATGTTTATTTCTAAAAGTTTTATAGTTTTACAGCTCATACAACTCAACAGCAAAAACCCAGAAATCAAGAAAGAAATAAAAATATGCATAGAAACTAATGTGTGCAAGATGACTCAGCATTCATTGGAGGGGGATTGCCTCTAGACTGCTCTTGGTTTACTAACTGGATTTACCAAACAAAGAGTACTTCCCAGGTGGTGCTAGTGGTAAAGAATCTACCTGCAGTGCAGGAGATGCAAGAGACAAGGGTTTGATCCCTGGGTCAGGAAGATCCCCTGGGGAAGGGAATGGCAACTCACTCTAGTATTCTTGACTGGAGAACCCCATGGACAAAGGAGCCTGGCAGGCTACCATCCATGGGGTTGCAAAGAGTCAGACACGACTGAGGATACACACACTGAGTACTGCCTGGGAAGGCATGGCTGACTGTTGGCACACTGGCACTCTGGCTGCCGCTGCTTCATGCCATATGGGCTGTATGCTGCCATGACCCACCAACTAAATCTAAGAGGACCTCAAAGGCCTCTACGGTACTCCTCACTTAGTTTCAGGTGCTGAAGTTTCCTCTGGTTGTTGCCAAAATTCCATATTGTCATCTTACCTTGGACAGCTGGGTCCACTGAGTCAAACCTGGTTTCCCTGCTTTGACATACCTAAGTCCTGGGCAGTGACATTGGGGGTGATTAGGATCACTGGCTAATTTAGAAGATCCAGCTCCCTGCCCAAGGGAGTGGAGAAAGGCTTCCTCTGATGAGACCATGTTGGGTGTCACTCTGATCCATTGACCCAACAGGGCTGAGGTCAGCAGTGGGCTGAAGTCTTCCCTCCCAATAAGTGAGTCGATTCTAGGCGTTGGTCCCTGGTACACTTTACAGATGTACTGGCAGTACAGCTCAGGGTTCCTTTTCACAGCAAACCATGGTATATGTGTATAGTCGCTTCAGTTGTGTCTGACTCTTTGCAACCCTAGGGACCCTAGCCCACCAATCTCCTCTGTCCATGGTGATTCTCCAGGTAAGAATACTGCAGTTGGTTGCCATGCCCTCCTCTAAAGAATCTTCCCAACCCAAGGATTGAACCCACGTCTCTTATGTCTCCTACATTGGCCGGCAGGTTCTTTAGCACTAGCATACCTGGGAAACCCCAAGTTCATTTCAAAGGCAAATCCTTTTGTTGTTGTTTGCTTTGCTGCTGTCATATTTGTTCTTCAACTAAGTGGGATGTAAGAAATCCATCCCTGGAGACCAGTGGGTCAATGTTTGATTTAAAAAAGGGGATATGAAGGAAAGGGGGCTCTTTAATTCCAGTCCCTATAAAACACGTGAGGAGGAGATGGTAAATGTCCAGATCCATGTGTTTGGGCTGCTTATGGATATGCTGAATCTCCTCTTTAAAACAAAACCACCACAAAACAAAACACTGAAAAGATAAAGCCAAGGTCACCATTGCTGTCGTAGATGTCACCCCTTTGAGGTGGGGTTCCCTAGAAAGAGAGGCCACTACTCACAGCAGAGGCTACTGGGGACCACCAAGAGCTTATCAGGTAAAAGTCCAGAAGAGAAAAAAGAAGGGGAGAAGTTTAGCTGCCTATAAATTCTACAGACGATTCTTAAAAAAAAAAAAAAAGAGTCCAGTGGGGATAGGGGTGGTCCCAGGGAGTGGTTGCTTAAATACAAGGGGTCCCCTTTTTCTCCCCTCTCTCTCTTCTCAGTTGGAAGCAAAAACTGGACNTTCTACAGACGATTCTTAAAAAAAAAAAAAAAGAGTCCAGTGGGGATAGGGGTGGTCCCAGGGAGTGGTTGCTTAAATACAAGGGGTCCCCTTTTTCTCCCCTCTCTCTCTTCTCAGTTGGAAGCAAAAACTGGACTGTAGTTTTGGTTGGGTGGCGACAAACCTAAAACAGAAGAGAGAAAAAAGATAAAGATAAAAGACTGCTGCTTTAGGTGGCTACAATCCCGAGGGAAAATAAAGGGGAATTTTAAACCTTATGTACTGAGCAAATGCCAGTTCTAACAAGCATAATGTTAGTCCTAGATTACTTATTGATTTTGAAACAAATCCCTAGCTAGACACAGGAGGAGAAAATAGAAGGTAATTAAATTAGGTAAACATAATATTTTAATACCAATATATAATATATGAATTGTGGATATATAAAATATATAGCTAAATTAAAACCAAATCCCACAATTTGATCCAATTGGAAATTTGAAATTTATATATTAATTTATGTAGCAAAGTGATAGAAACAATGCTGATTGGCTTTTGTGCCTCTATAGCCTTGGTTCTAAATTAAGCTTAACATTTGCTAAAATACATCAATTGACAAGAACTTTTATGAACTTAATTCAGATGGGGCTTAAATTACAGTTGTGCCTGGGGTTCCCAGTAAAGTTACATATTGTGTCCCCTAAAAGTCTAAAGAAGGTACCTAAATATAAAATGAAGAAAAAATGGGTATACCTCACTCTAATTGTAGCCTTGGCTAAATTTCCAGTCACCTACCTATTGCCCTAAAATATTCTATATTGGGCATAGATGCTCGATGCAACATAATTAATTTAAACTAAAGTTAGTCTTTAGTATGCAGGTCAGGAAGCAACAGTTAGAACTGCACATGGAACAACAGACTGGTTCCAAATAGAGAAAGGAGTACGTCGAGGCTGTATATTGTCTCCCTGCTTATTTAACTTCTATGCAGAGTACATCATGAGAAACGCTGGACTGGAAGAAACACAAGCTGGAATCAAGNTTGAGGCCTGGAACTGGGGGTACATCAGAGATACAAGGGCTTCCCTGGTAGCTCAGCTGGTAAAGAATCTGCCTGCGATGCAGGAGACCCTGGTTCGATTCCTGGGTGGGGAAGTTCCCCTGGAGAAGGGATAGGCTACCCACTTCAGTATTCTTGGGCTTCCCTGGTGGCTGAGCTGGTAAAGAATCCTCCTGCAAAGCGGGAAACCTGGGTTTGATCCCTGGGTTGTGAAGATTCCCTGGAGGAGGGCATGGCAACCCACTCCAGTATTCTTGCCTGGAGAATCCCCATGGACAGAGGAACTTGGCAGACTATAGTCCACGGGGTCACAAAGAGTCAGACACAATTGAGCGAGTAAGCACAGCAGAGATACAAAGGCTGAAGATGTGAGGGTGTTTATTATTCATGAAAAGGGAATTCCAGTGAGAATTGTGGAGGGGAGAGGGTTGTGGGCTTTGCTCAGGGAGAAGACCAATGGGTTTATGTTTGAGAATGTTCACTCAGCAACCCTGTGTGCCGTGTGGTATGCTTGTTCTTTCAACAGCCAGAAAAACGTCAGCGAAGAAGCAGCGTGATAAAGGGCTGTTGTACAAATAGCACAGGCCATTTGAGGGTACAGGAGTGGAGCACCCCTAGGGCAGGCAAACCAGACTCCAACTAATGAAGGAAAAGCATAGTTAAGAGGCCAGGAGGAGGGGCAGTTGGACCAAGCTGGCCAGTAGATGGGGTGGACCAGGCATGGGTTTGAGGGCATGTGGTGACTGAGGGCACAGTGTTCTAAGAGCATGAAGGAGTCTAGATCAAAGAAGGGGAGGGTACTGGTGAGGGATGGCAGATTAGGTCAGAGACACAGGCAACAGTCAAATCATGAAGGACTTGTATACCAAGCCAGAATTACAACTTTATCCTGAAATCAAGCCGGTGAAAGCTTTCAAGTGGAACGAGCTAATTGGATTTATGCTACTGTCCCCTCAAACAAACTGTTCAGTTCAGTTCATTCGCTCAGTTATGTCTGACTCTCTGAGACCCCAATAACTGCAGCATGCCAGGCCTCCCTGTCCATCACCAACTCCTGGGGTTTAATCAAACTCATGTCCATTGAATCAGTGATGCCATGCAACCATCTCATCCTCTGTTGTCCCCTTCTCCTCCTGCCTTCAATCCCTCCCAGCATCAAGGTCTTTTTCAGTGAGTCAGCTCTTCGCATCAGGTGGCCAAAGTATTGGAGTTTCAGCTTCAACATCAGTCCTTCCAATGAACACCCAGGACTGATTTCCTTTAGGATGGACTGGTTGGATCTCCTTGCAGTCCAAGGGACTCTCAAGAGTCTTTTCCCACACTATAGTTCAAAAGCATCAATTCTTTGGCACTCAGCTTTCTTCACAGTCCAACTCTCACATCCATACATGACTACTGGAAAAACCATAGCCTTGACTAGGTGGATCTTTGTTGACAAAGTAATGTCTCTGCTTTTTAATATGCTGTCTAGGTTGGTCATAACTTTCCTTCCAAAGAGTAAGAATCTTTTAATTTCATGGCTGCAATCACTATCTGCAGTGACTTTGGAGATCCCCCAAAATAAAGTCAACCACTGTTTCCACTGTTTCCCCATCTATTTGCCATGAAGTGATGGGACCGGATGCCATGATCTTAGTTTTCTGAGTGTTGAGCTTTAAGCCAACTTTTTCATGCTCCTCTTTTACTTGCAAACAAACTGTAATGCTCAATAAAACAATTTCTCCTGCCCAGACTTCTCTGAGCTCCACACCTATATTTCCAACTACTTGCCAGATCTCTCCCTTTGACTATCTTGGCCTCTCCTTCGTGTGCCTTGAATCTAGTGAATGACACCTCCTTTCTTTATGCCTACACCCAACCTTATGGGTGCTGTTAGGAAAAAACATGCTCCTGGGTAGACTGGTGCCAGGACAGATTGCTGGTTAGCAATGAAGTTGCCTAACAGACATGTATATTAACTGATATGCTCTATTATCATGCTTGATCAGAGTTTGAAGTCCACATAACTGGGTTAAGGGTAGAACTGATCTATGTGTGCATGCTAAGTCGCTTCAGTTGTGTCTGACTCTTTGCAACCCTATGGACTATAGGCAGCCAGGTTCCTCTGTCCATGGGATTTCTCAGGCAAGAATACTGGAGTGGGTTGCCATTTCCTCCTCCAGAGGATCTTCCTGACCTACCGTAGATCACCTACTTTGGCAGGTTCTTTACCACTTGTGTCTCCTTGGAAGCTCAGAACTGATCTAGGGCGTATTGTTTTCTTTTTCTCTTCTAAGCTTTTATTTAAAAGATAAACGCATAGATAGTAAGATTTTATTAGTAAGGCTATCTGCTCTTTCCTATTATTTAAGGAAATTATTTGCAAATATAGGCTTGCAAGGTTCTCCAGGACAGTTCTCTTGGGTTGTTTTTTCAGTTACCTATAGTTGCGTAACAATCCACTCACACATAAAGATTAAATAGCACTTATTCCATAATGTTCACTAATTGTGAGTCAGAAATTCAGGCAGGGTTCAGCTATGTGATTCTGCCTCTCCATGTGGAGTTGACTGCGATTGCCCAAAGAGGAAATCAGATGATGTCTGGCTTGATCTAGAGGGTCCAAGAAGGCTTTTCCTCACACGTCTTGAATCTCAGGAAGGATAACAAGAAGCTGAACTCAGCTGTACCACTCTCCCTCTCCACATAGTCTCAGGGCCTCTCCATGGTCTTTCCTGCGGGCTTGTTTGACTTCTTCCGTAATTACAGAACTTGAGGAATGATATTGAAAAGACAGAAAATCTGTTCTCATCTGGGCTTGGAAACTGGCACATTTCTCTGTAGTCTGTTGGTCACAGAAGTCACACAGCAGTCACGTGGAGCCCACCAAGATTCAAGGGGAGGAGAGGCACACAGACCTACATCTCCATAGTTAAGAGACCGAAAGAATGTATGCCAATTTTTTTTTCTTTTCCATTATGGATATTGAATATAGTTCTCTGTGCTATACAATAGAACCTTGTTGCTTATCCATTCCCTATAAAAACTTTTTCATCTGCTAATCCCAAACTCCCAATCCAACCCTCCCCTGCCTAGCCTCCCCCCAGGCAACCATATTGTATACCATCTTTAAACTGTGTTCTTGCTAGGAATCTAGATGAATATTTTATAAGTGAAATTATTCTTTGGTATTTCTGTGAAATTTACTGAAGTTTTTATCATTCAAAGTATGTGTGAGGCCAGGACACCCCTGGTGGTCCCCTGGCAAAGAATCCACCTGCCAATGCAGGGGACTCAGGTTTGATCACTGATCTGGGAAGATTCCACATCCTGCAAGGCAACTAAGTCCATGGCCCACAACTGCTGAAGCCCCCACGCCTAGAGCCCAGTCCTCCCCATCCAGAGAAGGCACCACACTGAGAAACCAGGGGGAGTTGCAAGGAAGAACAGCCCCTACTAGTGGCACCTAAAAAAAACCCACCCACAGCAACAAACACACAACACAACCAAAAATTAATTAATTTTAAAAACTCTAAAAAAATGATTAAAATTTGTAATATGTTATTGAATTATTTTCTTATAACTGACTTCTTATTTTCACTTTTGCACCTAATATTTATTCAGTCGTGTCCGACTCTGCGATCCCGTGGACTGTAGCCTACCAGGTTCCTCAGTCCATGGAATTTTCCAGGCAAGAGTACTGGAGTGGGTTGCCACTTACTTCTCCAGGGGATCTTCCTAACCCAGGCATCGAACCCAGGTCTCCTGCACTGCAGGCAGATGCTTTACCATCTGAGCCACCAGGGAGGACCTTAATATTTACTCATAGTACTATATTCTTTTTTTTCTGGTTACAAGTTTAATGAAGTCCGAAAGGCTTGCATGATGGCGCTCAGAGTTAGGGAGGTCCAGGCTTTCCCTTGCACCTCAATTGAAACAATATGGTGTCCAAGTACCCTGGCCAGGCTTAGGACATGGGGTTCACTGGCAGAGAAAGAATCTGATTGCTTGAGGACTTCCTGCTTGGAGTTCATTATGACACTGCCGTTGCAGTGGGTCAGTACAGAGGAAGCAATCGACCAGTGTCTGTCCATCTGTCATGCGGATGCCCAGTCTTGTGTAGTGTCACTCTCAGCTGCTGCCTGGCATGTACAGCTGGGGGGTCCTCGAGGAGCACACTGCACTGACCTCCTCTGCTAGCAGCATGGTTGGTCCAGCTCCAGCCATTTGCCCCCCAACTGCCTCCACGCCCTTCAGCTTCCTCCAACCTCCTCCAGGCCCTTCAGCTTCCTAAGAACCTTTCAGGTACTGTGGTCCCATACTACTATGTTCTTTTTCTTTAAAAGAGTCTCCTAAATTGAGTAGACATCAAGCCCTCCAACGTCGCCATCCACTTCTGATGTTTTATTTCATTAGCTAGAGTAACTGTGAGTATTCTTTATATTCTGTGCTGTAGGTTTTGGTTTACCCCAAACAGATTATGCTGCTGCTGCTGCTAAGTCGCTTCAGTCGTGTCCGACTCTGTGCTACCCAATAGACGGTAGCCCACAAGGCTCCCCCGTCCCTGGGATTCTCCAGGCAAGAACACTAGAGTGGGTTGCCATTTCCTTCTCCAATGCATGAAAGTGACAAGTGAAAGTGAAGTCGGTCAGTCATGTCGGACTCTTAGTGACCCCATGGACTGCGGCCTACCAGGCTCCTCCGTCCACGGGATTTTCCAGGCAAGAGTACTGGAGTGGGGTGCCATTGCCTTCTCTGAAACAGATTATAGTCAGGCATTTTTAAGTAGTCTAGGTCAGGAATCTCCAACCTCCAGGATCTAATGCCTGATTATCTGAGATGGAGTTGATGTAATAATAATAGAAATAAAGTGCACAATAAATGTAATGTGTTTGAACCATCCCAAAACCATCCTGCCCTCACACACCCCAGTCCATGAAAAATTGTCTTCCATGATGCCAGTCCCTGGTGCCAAAAAGACTGGGGACCTCTGGTCTAGGAGGCATTTGTTTTCTGTATCTCTCCTTGTCCTGGTATTGGGTGACTGTGACTCTGTTGGTAGCTGTGGGTACTCAAGTTGGCAGAGAGTCTGGACAGCTGAGTCTCTTCCTCCTTGAGGTCTCCCAGTGCAGATCTAAGGCCTGGGCTTTGGGGCCCTCTTTTATTTAAAAATTTCCCCAAGACTTAACTGCAAAACCCTCTTAGCTTCTTTTCTACATCCAATCGCATTTCAATCTCTAGTGCCCGGTGCATTCCCTTTTTAGTTATTCTCTACAGGGATGACTCACAGTTCACTTCTATTAGAACCAAAATCTTCACAATGTTCACAAAGCTGCAAAGAATTAATCTAGAATATTTTAGAATTTCATAACCAGAAAGAGATTACTATAAATTCAGTCATAGTTACCACTTTTGATTGGGTGTCTGCATCACACAAATCTTGGTTCTAGGTGCTGGGAAAAAAGAAAAAGGAAGACCCCGTTCCTGTCCTTGAGTTGCGGAGACAAGAATTTGCCTAACTAAGCTACAAGCCTATGGTTCCCTTCAAAGTGTTTTCATCCCTCAGTCATGTCTGACTCTCTGTAATGCCGTGAACTGTAGCCTGCCAGGCTCTTCTGTCCACAGGATTTCCCAGCCAGGAATACTGGAGTGGGTAACCATTCCCTTCTCCAGGGGATCTTCCCAATCAGGGATAGAACCTGGGTCTCACGCATTGCAAGCAGATTCTTTAACACCAGGGAAGCCTTTAGGGAGAGGTAAATACCACGTATGGGAACAAGAGAAGGAGATGATGATTAGGGCAGGTGAATGCTTCAGGGAAGAGATGATATTTAAATTAAACCTTAAAGACAGTAAAACTTCTTCAGCTGAAGAAAATTCCCATCACTATATAGTAGAGCAATTGTTTCCCTATCATTGCATTTTGTTCTATACTTCTCAATATTGTACCATTATAATCTTTTTTAAAATATGAAAAAAGAAAAAAGTATAACACAACATTGTAAATCATTCAACTAATACTTCAATTTTAAAAAAAGCATAAATATGGCAATATTTTCCAACTTTTTATTCTGAAATGTTTCATGTCGATTCTCCATGACAAAAGGTATGTGTGTTTTCAACATTTTAATGTGAACAACTGTGAACATTCATAAAAGCTTAAAGAATTTTACGGTGAACATCCACATGTCCATCACCTAGATTGTACATTAACACTTTATTATGCTTGTTTTTTCACAAAAATAAACCAATAACATAATAATAAATAATAAAATGTCTTCCTTCTATCCATCGTCTATCGTATTATACTAATGCACTTCAAAGTAAATTGCAGACGTAAACATATTTCGCATTTAAAAACTCCAGATGGGGATTTCCCTGGTGGTACAGTGGATGGGAATCTGCCTGCCAATGCAGGCGACGCGGGTTCGATCCCTAATCTTGGAAGCTACACGCCACGGAGCAGTTAAGCCCGTGTGCCACAACTACTGAGCCATGTGCTCTTGAGTCCATGCTCCACAAGAGAAGCCACCGCAGTAGGAAGCCTGTGCACTGCAATCAAGAGTCGCCCCCAGCTGCTGCAACTAGAGGAAACCTGCATGCAGCAACAGAGCTCCAGTGCCACCAAAAAAAGTAAATAAAAATTAAAAAACTTCAGATGTATATCATAAACTAGAATTTAGTATTTGTCTACAGTTTTTTCCTTTGGATGCAAAATTTGCATATAGTGAAATGCACAAATCTTAAGTGTGTATTCGCTGAGTTTCACCAAATGCATAGATCCATGTAATCCAAACCCTCTCAAGATATAGAACATTCCCATCACCCTGGAAAGTTTCCTCATGAGCAGTGCACAGATCCCAGCCCTAGGAGACTAACGGAATCATCAGAAGTATTCAGAATTAAGCTTTCATAGAATAGAATACGTGCATCCTCTGTCGTGTACCACTCTTTGTGACACCGTGGACACTAGCCCACCAAGCTCTTCTATCCATGGGATTTTCCAGGCAAGAATATTTCAGAGGCTCTTCCCAAGCCAGGGATGGAACCCGAGTCTCTTGCATCCCCTGCATTGTCTGTCAGGCAGATTCTTTATCACTAGCACTAAGTGGGATGCCCGCAGAATTCAGCTGGGAGAAGGTGAAAGGGTTAGGAGACAGCTAGCACCTCTCTGACCATGGATAAACAGGCTAATCTGGTTAAGCTCCAGTGAAAGGCCTAGGATACAAAGCAAAACATTACTGTGCTCGAATCCTTTTTATTACCACACATACTGAAGTTGTATCATTCTGTTATCCTGAAAGCTTTACCTCTTGGAGGGCAGTGGCTCTCAAATGGGGTAGTTTTGCCCTTCAGTAGATAGCAAAGACTGGAGATGTTGTGGTTGTCGCAGGGGCAAGTAGTGCCACTGGCTTGTATGTATAGAGGTCAGGGATGCTGCTGAGTACTAAGTACTTCCTCCAAAGTACAGGGCAATCCCTCACAGGAATCTTTTGGGTCCAAAATCAGTAGTACCTGCTGTAGGTGACTAACCCATATGGGAAAAATCAATACGTATTACATACTAGCAGTAGACTTTTTTTTTTTAAGAAGGATAATAAGTTTTCCGTCTTTTAAAATCAAGAAAAAGGAACAATCAGTGCTTGCTTTGGCAGCACACATAGTGAAAAAAAGAAAACTGGAAAAAAGGAACAATCATTATTGGATAAAACTAACCATTTTGGTAGTTTGTGGGTAGGGACATTAGAGGAGGCAGCAAGTTCCTCATGACAGAAATAGAAATATCTATGCCATCCTGTATAAGTCCTTTTGGAGGGGTGGAGGCAGTTTGTGGTAGAAGTTTGGATCTGAGACATTCTACTTCTCTGCTGAGCTTCCAGAATCTGTGATTTTTAAGTCTGGATGAAGAGAGAGAGAGAGGGAGAAGGTTATAGTTCTTCCTCCTGCTCTAATTTGTAAGAAGTCCCTTTCAAGAGTAACCAGGGCAGGGATAACCAGGTGGCCAGTGCAATATGACTTCATATGAATTGCGACCAAAAGTCAAATCATAAAGCAGCCTTCCAGCTTCCTATTACGTGATCGCTCCGTGGCACACTCTTCAAGGATGGTGTTACCTTCTGATCTGTGATTTAGCAGGTGTCAGGATGAGGTGTTGCAAATGATGAGTGCTTCCTCATAGCTGAATTTTAGGTCTGTTCCTGCACTGGTTCCCCTGATGTTTTCATCTCTTTATATCACATTTAAGATTAAAGTCCTTAAAGAGCAAGTGTCAGATTTTGGTGTTGATTCCAATGATGAAGTAGGTCAAGATATTGGTTTCAATACACCTATGGGCACTTTATTTATTTATTTTTTTAACAAAGGAGGCAAGAATATACAATGGAGAAAAGACAGGCTCTTCAATAAGTGGTGCTGGAAAAACTGGACGACTACGTGTAAAAGAATGAAACCAAAACACTTTCTAACACCATACACAAAAATAAACTAAAAATGGATTAAAGATTTACATATAAGGTCAGAAACTATAAAACTCTTAGAGGAAAATATAGGCCGTACACTTTTTGACATATATCACAGCAAGATCCTCTTTGACCCACCTCCTAGAGTAATGGAAATAAAAGCAAAAGTAAACAAATGGGACTTCATTAAGCTTAAAAGCTTTTGCACAGCAAAGGAAATAATAAAAGACAACAATATTAAAAGACAACCCTCAGAATGGGAGAACATAATTGCAGATGATACAGCTGACAAAGGATTAACTCCAAAATACATAAGGAGCACATGTAGCTCAATACCATAAAAACAAACAACCCAATCCAAAAAATGGGCAGAAGACCTAAACAGACATTTCTCCTAAGAAGACATAGGGATGGCCAACAAACACATGAAAAGGTGCTCAACATCACTCATTATTAGAGAAACGCAAATCAAAACTACATTGAGATATCACCTCACACCAGTCAGAATGGCCTTCATTAAAAAATCTGCAAACAATAAATGCTGGAGAGGATGTGGAGAAAAGCAAACCCTCTTGCACTGTTGGAGGGAATGTAAATTGCTACAACCACTGTGGAGAACAGTGGGAGATCCCTTAAAAAACTAGGAATAGAATTACCATGTGACCCAATAATCCCACTACTGGGCGAATACCATGAGAAAACCATAATTGAAAGAGGTGCATGTACCCCAGTGTTCGTTGCAGCACTTTTTACGATAGCTAGGACATGGAAGCAACATAGATGTCCATCGACAGATGAATGGATACAGGAATTGTTGTACATATACACACTGGAATATTACTCAGCTTTAAAAAAAGAGCACATTTGAGTCAGTCCTAATGAGGTGGATGAACCTAGAGCCTATTGTGGAGACGGAAGTCAGAAGGAGAAAAACAAATATTGCATATTGATGCGTGTGTATGGATCTAGAAACATGATACTGATGAATCCGTTTGCAGGACAGCAGTGAAGACGCAGACATAGAGAACAGACCGCGGGAGGGAGGGGCAAACCGGAGGAGTAGCCGGGAAACAGTTCAGTTCAGTTCAGTCGCTCAGTCGTGTCCAACTCTTTGCGATCCCATGAATCGCAGCACGCCAGGCCTCCCTGTCCATCACCAACTCCCGGAGTTCACTCAGATTCGGGTCCATCGAGTCAGTGATGCCATCCAGCCATCTCATCCTCTGTCGTCCCCTTCTCCTCCTGCCCCCAATCCCTTCCAGCATCAAAGTCTTTTCCAATGAGAACTCTTCGGATGAGGTGGCCAAAGTACTGGAGTTTCAGCTTTAGCATCATTCCTTCCAAAGAAATCCCAGGGCTGATCTCCTTCAGAATGAACTGGTTGTTACCATATGTAAAATTGTTTCATGCCCCTATGTTAAAAAAAAATTGTTCTTTGTTACAGCTTGACATTTAGAAGGGTTTTGAAACTTTCGCTATTAAACACAGTGCTGCAATGACAATCTTTTTTTTTTTTTTGAAAGTGAAGTCGCTCAGTCTGTCCGACTGTTAGCGACCCCATGGACTGCAGCCCACCAGGCTACTCCGTCCATTGGATTTTCCAGGCAAGAGTACTGGGGTGGGGTGCCATTGCCTTCCCCGTGCAATGACAATCTTAACAAAAACAAGAACGTGGGCTGTCTAGGTCAACAGGTAAGAGTTTTGATTAATTAGATGTTTCTACACTTCTCTCTGTAACAATCAACTTTCAGTAGTATTTCATCATTATTTATTCATACTCTCAACCAGTGGATCATATTATAATCTTTTTGATCTTTCCCAAACAGATAAGTGAAAAGTGGCTCCCAGTGCAATTTTAATTTGCTTTCTCTTATTATGAGTGAGGTTTAAGAACCACCTGTATTTATTTTTTTGTAAACTGTTATTTTAATTTAGTTTTTATTTTTTTCTTAGTGATTTTAAAGAGTTTTTTATATGCTAAATAAATACTTCTCTGCAATGCATGTATTTCCTATCTTAGTGTTAGTTTTAATCACTTTAAAATCATTTAAAAATTTGTTCAGTGGTTTTTCTTAATACTTTAATGGTTTTGTTTTTCACATTTATATCTTTGATCTATTTGGAATTTTTGTGTAAAGAATAAGATAAGGATCAAGATTACTTTTTCCCAACTGTATACCCAGGTATTACACTTTATTAAATACTCCATCTGCCCCACCCCACCCCCGATTTGAAATGGTGTTTTATCATATTTCCATACGTATTGGAGTCTGTTTCTTGGCTTCCCATTTGGTTCTGTTGGTTTGTCTGACCGCTTACCTGCTTATACCACACCATTTTTAGGGCTTCCCTGGTGGCTCAGATGGTAAAATATCTGCCTGCAATCCGGGAGAACTTGGTTCGATTCCTGGGTCAGGGAGAGCCCCTGGAAAAGGATATGGTAACCCATTCCAGTACTCTTGCCTGGAAAATTCCACGGACAGAGGAGTCTGGTAGGCTATAGTCCATGGAGTTGCAAAGAGTCAGATACAACTGAGCAACTTCACTTTCACCACGCCATTTAAGTTGGTATAGTTTTAACATAGTTTAACATTTAGTAGACGGGGGAGCCTGGTGGGCTGCCGTCTATGGGGTCGCACAGAGTCAGACACGACTGAAGCGATTCAGCAGCAGCNAGAGTCAGATACAACTGAGCAACTTCACTTTCACCACGCCATTTAAGTTGGTATAGTTTTAACATAGTTTAACATTTAGTAGACGGGGGAGCCTGGTGGGCTGCCGTCTATGGGGTCGCACAGAGTCAGACACGACTGAAGCGATTCAGCAGCAGCAGCAGAGGTAATCAATCACCTGGTGATGGTCTTTGAATTGCAATATTTAACATGTTTTCAGCCAATTATTTGTGTCTTTTCATAATTCTAGATGTCTTATCTTCCTTCTAACATCTTATCTGTGCTGCTCCAGAGCACAATATAGTGTACTTTAGGGCTCTCTGCCTCCCAGACAAACTTAAGATAAATTGCATATCATCTCCACAGGGGCAGGGCATTTTAATTTGATTCAGTAGTGATGGGGAGCCTACAAGACTTTAGCACAAAGGTACTCAGATTTGAGGTTCCTAGATGTACTTTTCCTCTCATGGTATGGCATTGTGTCTATCTCACTAGTTGACCCTAGCTCTGACTACATGGGGGTAAGGAGGACTCAAATAAAATACCAGTAGATCTTGTTTTCACATAAACTCTATGGTGTCGCAGAGCCAGTATCAGCAGGTATTGAAGAAAAGGACTCTGTCCAATCAACAGGACCATGTGGGCCCAGCAGACATCCATCTCAAGGAGACAGACATTGAGAAGCACCAATAGAAAGTACCCCTCAGGGGCTTCAGAGACTTTGCACTATTTCCAGCTGTCATTGCTGCAGTGAACTGAAGCCAGTGTAGGAGAAGTGGGAATATATGGGAGAGGTAACCTGGGAGTCAAGAAGGATTCGCCTTGGGAGTGATCTGATTACTCTTTGTTCTGTTCATTGGTTCTTGGGATTCGCAAGGGGAGGGAGTGGCTCTGAGAAATGCTCAGTGAGTGTATGTTCAGTGGTTGAGTGAGGGAGTGAGCAACTGCCTGCCACAGAAGTCTTTTTTCATCACTCATGTCTTTTAGGAGCCTCCTCTATCTGTGCAGGAGGGAGCGGATCTGGGGCATAACTCTTGGAGTCCTTTCTAGGAGAGGAATGCTGAGTAAGTAGAGGCTGTGACCCCTTCACGTTCCCCTCCCATCCCCTCACACAGCTCCAGAGGACTCTGAGAGTTTCTGCTAGCTTTGTGTCTTATGTTTCCCCCCATCTTTAATAGCATTCCACTGAAACATCCCCTGCATTCATTACCTCTTGCTTTTCTTCACTAACCCCTTGAATAAGCAAGTAAAATAGCAAAGGAGACAGAAATCAATACAGCTAATGACAACAGCCAGCTCCTACACACAACTAAATGTGTTAGTTTCTGTCTCAAATTTTCTATTTAAATACTTTAAAAGGTAGGTGTATATTTTATCATGCCCATTATGCAAGTGAGGAAACTGAATTAACAGAGAGGTTTAGTAACTTACCCAAGGTCACTGCTCTGGTAAACAGGTCAGCTGAGATTTGAACCAGAAAGTTCACTCCAGAGACCATGCGCTGATGTACTATACCTTTTCTTTGGCATGTGTATGTGCGGGTTAACCTCACTGAAATAGAAAAGAAACACAGTCAAGGGCTTCCGTGGTGGGCCAGTGGCTAAGAATCTGCCTTGCAATGTAGGGGACACCGCTTTGATCCCTGGTCCAGGAGGATCCCACACGCTGTGGAGCAACTAAGCCTATGGGCCACAACTGCTGAGTTCATGAGCCACAGCTACTGAAGCCCCATGTGCCCTAAAGCCTGTGCTCTGCAACAAGAAAAGCCATAGGAATGAGAAGCCCAGGCACCACAGTGAAGACTTAAGTACAGTAAACAATAAATAAAAAAATTTAAAAACCCACCAAGTGCACAGATCAAGTGCACGACTCAGCGAATCTTCCCAAAGTGAGCACACCTGTGTAACAGCAGCCACCTCAAAGAACAGAACACGCCCAGCACCCCTGACCAGAAGGTCCTAACATGCTCCACCCCAATCTCTACCCGTTTCCCATCAAGAGAAATCACTCTCCTGAGTTCTTTCTTCGTTCTCCTGGGGGTTTCTTTCTTGTCTATTTTAATCACACTGTATTTCAAGTATCATGGGGTCTATTGCTAAAGTTAAAACCATTCTATTTTGCAGGTGTGGGCCTGGGAGTGGTTGAGAGAATACACCCCCTAGATAAGAGGAATGACTGAGGATGGGGAAGTTAGGGGGCTGTTCTCCATCTGTCCTCATTCTCTTTGCCAATGTGAGGCTCTGCTCTTTTCTCTGTCCTCCTCCCCCAGGACTACATCTCCCAGCAGGCTGTGCTCTGACAGCTCTCGGATTTAAATAGGATTCTGGGCTACGCTCAGAGCCAGGCTGTTGCTGAGCTCCCAGGAGCGAGAGGAGCTGGAGGAGAGAGAAGCAGCAAGAGGCAGCCAAGAGTTGGAGCTAGACCAGGAGGAGCCTGAGCCAGAGTTGGAGTCGAAGTTGCTCTTGCTGAAGCAGCAGCAACTAAAGAAGTTGAAAAGATGCTGGTTGTCTTGGGACTGCTCACCTCCTTCCTTTCTTTCCTGTATGTGACAGCTCCATCCATCAGGTTTGTCTTAATTCAGTAATTCATTGAATAGTTTACAAAGCCCTGAGTTGGGAGCCATGGAGCTTGTAAGGAGATGAGTTCTCAGCAGCTGAAGGAGGAGAAAGGGATGGAGGCCAAGGGAGAGAAAGTGAAGGCAGAAAAAGCACGCAGGAAGGAGGTGGTTATGAATACCATGGTGGAAGATGAGAAGGAAGCACCTGGGGATGGGAGAAGAGAGGCGGGTTTGAATTCTGAAGCTAGTGAAAGGCTGAATGGATGACTCTGTTAAGCACCTTGAAAGCCATCTTATGGGGGAGCCCTTGCTCTTTCATTCTACTCCCTTGGTTCCTCTGAAGACCTCCCTTTCTTCAGCATCCCCAGTCAAGGTGGGCTTGCTGCATTACCATGGGTGGTCCTTGCCAAGGGACTCACTGTTAAGTACCAGGCATCTTGGGCAGGAAACAAACTCTCTCCACTTTGAAACTGCTGACAAGTACTGTTTGGGGATATTTTGCTGTAAGAGAAATGTGTGTTCTGAGTAGAGAATTTTTAAATTGCAGATGGTCAAGAAGGTTAAAGGGACATATCAAGGACAAAGTATTGCTCTAGGTCCTGGCAGAGAAACCTGGGTTCAGGTTCCAGTTTTGCCACTGTTAGCTGGTGAACTTCAAGCCTCAGTTTTCTCCATTGTAATATGGGGATAATAACAGAATGACTGAATTAAATTCCCTTGGAAAGTGCCTGCTTAGTGCTTGGCAGCTGGACGATGTTCGGGTCATGTCAGGTCTGTCCCCGCCTGTCCTATTTTGGGGAACTTGTCAGGTCAACTCTATGTAAAAGGATGCTCTTCACACAGAGGTCTGAGCAACGGAGGTTTTCCTCTCTGTGCACTGACTGCTAGAATGAAATCTCTAATAAGATGGCAGAATATTCTGGCTCTCTTAAAACTGGCAAGGCAATCCAAGAGCCATGTTTACATATGGGACCCCTGGAGGTGCTGTTCATCAGTTACTCACCACTGATGCTTATTGAAGACCAAGGGCTCAGGACCACTGATTCCACGAATGCCCACCCATCTCATGTTTGTGGCGCAGGTTAGAGGAGGAATCTGACCTCTGAGAACCTCTGCAAGATATCTTTGTTATCTAACAAGGAAGGTCTCCATTAGCTCTGGCTCAAGAGAACTGATTTTATTTGCTCTGATGATCATTTGTAGCTTCCGGGCACATGACCTCCCCACCTGAGCTGATAAGCAGGAGACTGCCTTGCTCACTGGGACAATGCTGTCCCCTGAAGATTAGCTGCTTTAGGTCTCCTGACAACAATGCAAAGAAATCCCTCTTTGAGGGCGGGTGAGTTTTATGAATCTCCTTCTGGGGTTAGAAAAGATGGTGCATAAATGTTTTGTTTCCTTTGCCTATAGGAAGTTCTTCGCTGGCGGGGTTTGTAGAACAGATGTGCAGCTTTCTGGGAAGGTGGTGGTGATCACTGGCGCCAACACAGGCATCGGCAAGGAGACGGCCAGAGAGCTTGCTCGCAGAGGCAAGTCTTTCCCTTCGTCTCCACAGGGCAGGACCTCCTGCCTTTCTTGCCAGGAGCTCTGCTCACATTCCCTTATCTTTCCTCCTGGGCCAGGAACTCAAGGATCCTGGGGTTCAAGTCCAGCTGGGACACCAACTTACTCTATGGCCTGAAACCTTCCTTCCTGCCTGCCCCTTCCTTATTATATAAAGTAAGGAAAACAGTGATGCCTGCGTATAATATTGGTCAGGTTGGTTATTCTAAAAGGAGATCCTTAGCTACAGTAAAAATAAAACCAGGGTTGTAAAAGTCAGGGTTCCCAGGCTGGGCTGAAGCTGATAGCAAGGAGAATCCAGAAGTGGCAATATAGCCACTCATTGTTTTAAGAATGGTGAGGGGGAGTGCTCTGCCCACCAGTGCCGAACTCACTTACTAGACTCTTCTTCAGCCCAGGCTCTGAACATGCAGTCCTCTGTTTGTTTTGGCCTAGGAGCCCGAGTATACGTTGCCTGTCGAGATGTACTGAAGGGGGAGTCTGCTGCCAGTGAAATCCGAGCTGATACAAAGAACTCCCAGGTGCTGGTACGGAAACTGGACCTATCTGATACCAAATCCATCCGAGCCTTTGCTGAGGGCTTCCTGGCAGGTGAGGCCCCAGTAGGTGGCTAAAAAGGCAGAAGGCTGGGTGTGGGAGTGGCTGCTCCACCCTGGACCATCTCTGACTGTAAAATCAGAGCCATTATGGATCCCACTGGACAGGTTCTGCCACATGAACTAGCAAGGCAGGGAACTGGCCCAGGGACAGCGGGTGGACAGGTTGGGCAGGATCCTTATCATTCTCTTGCCTCAGCAGTGGGGATGTTGGAGATGTCAGCTCCCTGTCTGGGCTTGCTCCTTGGCATCAAGGTGTGGCCCTGATGCCACGCTCTTCTTTGATTCTGAGAATCAGCCTTCTGTGGCCACAGGCACTAGAGGAAGTTGTGTTGCTGCTAATATTCTTCTGTATCTTGGAAAATGACCATCTCCCATCAAGGACTATGAAATCTATGAAGGACAGGGACTGTGTCTGTCTTATTTACCACTGTGTGCCCAGTGCCTAGCCCAGCCCCGAGTCAGTACTGAATACACATTTGCTGAATGAATGGATGAATGGCGTCCAGGAAGACAACAGCAACCAAAATTAGAAGCCCAGTGATCAGCGGTTACTGAGATAGGCCCAAAGGCATCGAACAAACACTCAGAAGTGGGACAGGCAGCTAACCACATGGTCTCCTTGGCTGTGCTCTTTAGAGGAAAAGCAGCTTCATATTCTGATCAACAATGCAGGAGTGATGCTGTGCCCGTATTCCAAAACAGCTGATGGTTTTGAAACCCACTTGGCAGTCAACCACCTGGGTGAGTATCTTTGAGTGACTGAAAAGCAAGGCATTCTGGTTTTTCCTTCATTATCTCTCTCCTAACCAGTACAAAAAAGTGAGCTCCTCTTACTCACACCATTAAGCAACCCTCCAATTAGGAGATATCGGGAAGAAGCATGTCATTCTTGAAGGGAGCCATGGTAATGAAGACTTGCCAGGCAGGGCCAGATGTGGAGGTGCAGGGATCTTTGGCTGCAGGGGGTCAGTTACTGTAACAAGTAAAGCAAGGACTGGTCCATGGAGGAGGCAGACCTTCGAGACGTGAGGTATGAGAGAGGTTATGGTTCAGAGTTCAGGGTGATGGCCTTCATGAGGGTGTCATGGAGCATGTTCTCTGATCATAAGCACGTGTTATTTTCCCTGAATATTTCATCCTTCCTTCCGTCCATGGCCACAGCTGTGTGATCATAGCTAGAGAGGAGATGTCCAAAGCTCGCAGTTGCCCTTGTCTGGGGCAAGGGCAAAGGTACAAATAACTACAGATTACATCCGCATTGCCTTACCTACAGTCCAGCTCTGGCCCTTGCCTTGAGGACTCCACTAACTCAGGCTGACTGACCGCTAGCGTTAAGTTGCTCATTGTATCAACGTGTTCACACCCAGAAGATAGTGAGCTAGTGCTAAAGTCCTGACATACGCCAGCTCTCACACCTAAGCCCAGGCTGCCAGTCCACTCTTCCATTCCCCCCTCACTGGCTCTCCTCACAGGTCACTTCCTTCTCACCCACTTGCTCCTGGGGCGGCTGAAGGAGTCCACTCCTGCACGGGTGGTGAACCTGTCGTCAGTGGCCCACCATGCTGGCAAGATTCGCTTCCATGATCTCCAGGGTGAGAAGTACTACAACCGGGGTTTTGCTTATTGCCACAGCAAGCTGGCCAATGTGCTCTTCACTCGCGAGTTGGCCAAGAAGCTCAAAGGTGAGTCTAGGGAAAGGGCCAGAGTTAAGACAGGAAAATGCGCTCAGCCCAGTTTTGAGGTTGGCAGAAACTTCTGAAGTCAGAATGTCAAGCATGCACATTTCAGTGGCAGGCTCTGTGCACTAAGGAAAATGAGGTTACCAACAGAGCAAAAAATGAATGAGGTCATAAAACAGAGTCCTTGCCCTTGGGAAGGACTGTTAAAATTGAACAGGGGTCAGGAAAACCTATGAACCTTATGTGTTTTGTTACATCATATTGCATTGGCCAAAAAGCTCATTTGGGTTTTTCCATAACGTCTTACAGAAAAACCTGAACGGACTTTTTGGTCAACGCAGTATTTCATATTTATAATCTCATCTGATTTTTAAAATAATTTTATTTATTTTTGACTGAGCTGGGTCTTCACCACTGTGAGGGCTTCTCTCTAATTGCAGAGAGTAGGGGCTACTCTCCAGGTGCAGTGTGCAGGCTTCTCATTGCGGTGGCCTCTTTTGTTGCAGAGCGTGGGTTCTAGCGCACGCAGGCTTCAGTAGCTGGTGTACATGGGCTCCGTAGTTGCGGCTCCTGGGCTCTAGAGCACAGGATCAATAGTTGTGGCACACAAGCCTAGTTGCTTCACAGCATAAAGGATCCTGCTCGATCAGGGATCGAACCCATGTTTCCTGCATTGGCAGGCAGATTCTTTACCACTGAGCCACCGGGGAAGCCCTCATCTGATTTTTTTTATGACAACCTCTTGCACCAGGCAGAATAGGTATTGTTTTTACTGTTTTATGGGTCCACACTGAGATTTAGAGAAGTAGCCGGCCCAAGATTATATAGCAAGTGAAGGACAAGGACTGGAATGTGGGGACTGAGATTTAAGTCAGGTTGCTTCCTTCACTGGGCCTTCTGCTGAGGTTCACATGGTGAGCTGAGCTACAGAGCAGCCACTCACTGCCTGGAGTCAGGGTTTCAGATACTTGAGTCTGAGTTTTTGCTCTGCCATATGTAGAGCCATGTGTATATGCAAACATGTCCCTTTAATCTCCCTTGACTTCATCCCCTCAGCTGTAAGGGGAGGTGAGGCCACTCTTAATCCTATGATTCTGTGCTCTCCTGGAGTTTTTGTTGAGCTGTTGACTTTGATATCTTTGAATCTAGAGGACCATTTGCTCTAGTGAATAAGCCAGAGTTTGGGGAAAATGGTATTTACTATCAGAATGCAGAAAGTAGAAGAATAGGGTAACTCTGTTCAATGCCATGTGGTGGCCCGGGTAGGAGGGGAGCGTGGGGGAGAATGGATACATGTATACGTATGGCTGAGTCCCTTTGCTGTCCATCTGAAACTATCACAACGTTGTTAATCAGCTATACTCCAATATAAAATAAAAAGTTAAAAAATACTAATAATGACAACAATGATTGAGAGTTTGTATGTGCCATGTACTACTGATGTCTTTACTCATTTAATACAATACTCCTATGAGGTAAATGCTGTTATTTTTCCCCTCCCTACAAAGGGAGAAATGAGCACAGATATCTTCAGAAACTTGCCCAAGCAGGATATATTATTCCTAAATGAGACAGGATTCAAATCCAGGCTGCCTGGAAGTCCATGCTCTTTGCTCTTCATTGGGGTTCAGACCTTAGCTCTGCAACCTGCTAGGTGGGACCTTGGGCAATTTCCTTAACCTGTCTGATGAGAACTCAATTTCCTTAGCTATAAGTGGGCTTCTTAGTATTGCTTTCCTCATGAATCTCTTTGAGAGTCAAATGAGATAACATGTGAAACACGCAGCACAGCCCTTGTATGTAATAAACACTGAAGGCAGTAGAGGTAGCAGGGGTGTCTTGGGGGCCTGTCAGTAGCCCCCATCATATCCACAGCACCCCTCAACCTATATACTTCATCAGATGTGCTTGCCTGGAAAATGCAGTTTATAACAAGGTCCTAGCTTCCTACCTTCTAACAGAATTGTTACCCCTGAGACTCTCCAATAGAAATTCTAAAGACACCATTTAAGCCAAAGATTAAGATAACACTGAAACAGGGACTTCCCTGGTGGTCCAGGGACTTTACCTTCCAGTGCAGGCGGTATGGATCTGATTGTTGGTTGGGAGCTAAGATTTCATAGGCCTCACGGCCCGAACATCAAAACATAAAACAGAATCAAGATTGTAACAAATGAAATAAAAGACTTTAAAAAACGGTCCACATCAAAGAATCCTAAAAAGAAAAGATGACACCGAAATAGAAGGACCTTCAACCAAGCATTCCATCCGGTGCATAGAAGACAGAGAAAGTTATAGATCTTTCTGGATAACATTGATGAATTACTTGTGAGCTTCTACCTGGCGACTTAGCGACTAAACCACCACCTGCCCCTGGCTGGAAGTGGTGTCTTTGGAACACAGGGGTTCCCGAGGCCCTTCTTGCTGTTTGTGCATGTTGGTGCAGGAGGTGAGCTGTTTTCCTGGCCTGGGAGTGTGTCTCTGGTCTGACTGTGCCCTCTTTGCGCTAGGCACGGGAGTCACCACCTATGCGGTGCACCCAGGCATCGTCCGATCCGAGTTGGTCCGACACTCCTTCCTGCTGTGCCTGCTTTGGCGGCTCTTCTCCCCCTTCCTCAAGACAACGTGGGAGGGGGCCCAGACCAGCCTGCACTGTGCGCTGGCTGAGGGCCTGGAACCTCTGAGCGGCAAGTACTTCAGGTGTGTAGCAGCTGTGTGCCTGATGGGGGAATCCAGAATCAGGTTGGGCCAGTAAACCAAGGGTTTTTACTTTTTAAAGGAAGCTTAGATCTGATACATAGGCTTCCCTGGTGGCTCAGTGGCCAATGCAGGAAACTTAGGTTCAATCCCCAGGCCAGGAAGATTCCCTGGAGAAGGAAATGGCAACCCACTCCAGTATTCTGGCATGGAAAATTCCATGGAGTCTGCCAGGCTACAGTCCATGGAGTCTCAACAGAGTCAGACATGACCTAGTGACTAAATAACAGCTTTGAAACATTGCAAGAACTGGTTTCAATAACAACAACAAGAGTTGGTTTCATGGCTCTGTTTGAAACCTGTGTGCCACATTTCCAGGTAAGCTTTGCAGAGCCTTTTTCTTTTCCTTGAAGCTTTTGGCTGACTTCCTTCATGAAGTTTTAAATAGGACATAGCACAAAGCTCCAGGGCAAAGCCACTGCTTCCCAGTGTGAACTCTGTCTCCCAAAGATGCTGAGATTGGCATTAACTGATGGGATGTAAGAATAGACATTTTGTTGTCTACTAGATGAGCTAGCCTGCGGTCCAATCACCACCAGATTTCAAAGGATTGGTGAGCAGAAGTGACATTCTGTGGTCTCTGCAACCACTGCAAAGTGACATGAACATGTTACTATGCTATACCTTTGTTTTTAAAATATTTTATACTATATATAAGATAGATAACCAACAAGGATCTATTACATAGCACAGGGAAAGCTACTCAGTATTCCGTGATAACCTTTATGAGAGAAGAACCTAAAGATGTGTACATGTCTAACTAAATCACGCTGCCGCACAGCTGCACCAAACACAACACTGTAAATCAACTTGACACCAAGAAAATTAAAAATTTTAAAAAGCCAATACAAACCCCAAAATATTTTAAAATTGCATTTTAGTATGGTTAGTTTCTTTTTTATCTAATATATTTTATACAGTTAGAAATCTATTCCAAGGAGGAGGACGTGAACTTTTGCAGACTGTCCATTTTCACTGCTGGATATTCACTCTTTTTCTCTGCTCTCCAGTGACTGCAAGAAGACCTGGGTGTCGCCCAGGGCCCGGAATAACAAAACGGCTGAGCGCCTGTGGAACGTCAGCTGTGAGCTTCTGGGAATCCAGTGGGAGTAGATCTGGTGGAAGAGGCCCGGTTGTATCAGGGCAAGTCCACACCATGAGAGACGGGACCGAGGAGAAGGCCTACCCTGCAAGCTTGTCCTGGCAGGCTGCTGTAATGAACCCTGGCCTGCTCTGATACTCCTGCCCCTTCTAGAAATCTTTGCACACCCAACCCCCTCACGAGGCTGGCTCATGGCATACATGGCTCATGGTCACAGCTACAGAGCACTCTTCTCCAAGACTTACAGAGTCGGCCACCCTCTTGGGCCAGTAGAAGGGGGCGGATGCCAGGCTGGGCATGAGAATGGCAGAAGAACCTGGGAAACTGGGTCAGTTTCCTCACCAAGACCAGAAATGCCAGTTAGCACACTCAGCTGAGGTGATGAACATCAGTGTTACATCTTTCTAGGATCTATAGGCTCAAAGACTATTGACTGATCTCTTTTTTGTAATGCTAGTCTGGAGTCTGGACCAACTCTGGAGGATCTTGGCTCAACCTTGGCTGACTTTATTTCCTTCCTCTGAGCATCCTGGAGCTATAGTGTAAAGGCTCCAGTGTAAAGACACAGGAGCCTGTTTTCTCTTTCCGGTAGTTTTTTTTTTTAATTAAAAACAAAATTTTTTCAGCTCTACTGAGATATAATTGACATATAACATTGTATAAGTTTGGACCTTTCCATTTTCAATCATGTAGATGGTTTCTTTTTCTAAAGAGTTGCCTTTGCCTCAATTTTAGAGAAAATAAAGACTGTGTATTCGTCTTATTGCCTTATTTATTCTCTCAGGGTAGCAAGGGAGAAATGAAACCAACTTCAATGAGTAATATTTCACTTTCTCACCCACTGACCCATAATCTTCTTATAATACGTCCTCTGGGTACAGAATAAGATGGTTCAGTTGGGTGTTTTCTCAAGTTTCTTTCAGCTCTCACATTTTACTATTTAAGAAGTGGTAGAAGTGATTTAAATTATACAAATGCTGAGCTTCACTATGGATCAAGGTCAGAGGCAGTAGAGGACTTCATTTAGTTTGATACATAAAGACAGAAAAATCAAGCTCTGATAAACCCTCTAATTAAAACCATAGCTCTCTTCTCTTCTGGCCTCCCTGTTCTCATCTACTGTGGCCCTAGGTGACCTGCTCCTTGCCTTAAGTGGTGAAGGTCACCAAGAAGAGACAGAGAGATGCCACATTTTTAAGTCAGTTGACCCAAGAAGTTATGTTATTTCTTCCAGTTTAAATGTATCCAAAGGGCATAAGATGACAAAAGTGCTCTTTCTTTCCATAGCAGGCAGATTTAAAAAACAGACAAGCAGGACTTCCCTGCTGGGCTAGTGGTTAAGAATCCACCTGCCAATGCAGGGGACACGGGTTCAATGCCTGGTCTCAGAAGATTCCACATGCTGTGGAGCAACTAAGCCCAGGTGCCCCAAATATGGAGCCCATGCCCTAGAGCTGGCACTCCACAACAAGAGAACCCACCGTAAAGAGAAGACTGCATAATCAGTGAAGAACAGCCCCCACTGGCTTCACCTAGAGAAAGTTTGCATGCAGCAAAAAAGACCCAGTACAGTCAAAAATAAATAAAATAAATTAAAAAAAAACAGGGAAGCAAAAAACTATCTTACTAAGGATGTTTTCAAATAGATGAAAGTAAAGCAAATAGTGGACTTCCCTGGTGGCTCAGTGGTAAAGAATCTGCCTGCCAATGCAGGAGACGCAGGTTTGATCCCTGGGTTGGGAAGATCCCCTGGAGAAGGAACTGGCAACCCACTCCAGTATTCTTGCCTGGAAAATTCCATGGACAGAGGAGCCTGGTTGGCTATAGTCCATGGGGTGGCAAAGAGTTGGACACGACTGAGCGACGAAACAACAATGGAGCAAATAGTTTTGTGGCTCTCCAGGTACCTACCTGTCATCCAGCTTTAGCAATGTTAACATTTTGTCAATCCTGTTTCGTCTGTTTCCTCTTGACATTTTTTTGGTGCCGGGGTGGGGGTGGGGGTGGGGGAGAGTTGGGTAGATATTTGAAAGCACATGCTGCTGGTTAGTCGCTCAGTCGTGTCTGGCTCTGTGCGACCCCATGGACTAAAGCCCGTCAGGCTTCTCCGTCCATGAGATTCTCCAGGCAAGAATAGTGGGGTGTGTTGCCATGCTCTCCTCCAGGGGATTTTCCTGATCCAGGGATCAAACCCAAGTCTCCTGCATTGCAGGCAGATTCTTTACCGTCAAGGCACCAGGGAAGCCCTTTGAAGCACATTCCAGACATCAAATATTCACCCATAAAGACTGTAATGTGCTTATCTCCATAACCTCCGTGTTTTACAAAGCGACAATACCATTATCACTCCTAACAACATTAACAGTTCCTGAATGTCTCACAGATGTCTTTTTACTGTGGGTTTGTTCGAATCAGGGAAAGAGAAATGGTCCTTCTGAAGAAAGAGGAAGCTTTTCTTTGCAGAAACCCGAGCAAGTCTGCCTGAGCTTCACTGGCTGGGAGGAATACTGGCTTCCCTCTTGAACCCATCACTAAGGCTAGGGATGAGCTATGTTCATTCCATTCACTTCATTCGCTCAGTCGTGTCTTTCAGGGAAAGAGAAATGGTCCTTCTGAAGAAAGAGGAAGCTTT
This sequence comes from Oreotragus oreotragus, assembly GCA_006410675.1. Taxonomy (NCBI): domain Eukaryota; kingdom Metazoa; phylum Chordata; class Mammalia; order Artiodactyla; family Bovidae; genus Oreotragus; species Oreotragus oreotragus. The sequence continues at coordinate 114,646 of SJYX01007861.1, read as the reverse complement.
TCTTTGCAGAAACCCGAGCAAGTCTGCCTGAGCTTCACTGGCTGGGAGGAATACTGGCTTCCCTCTTGAACCCATCACTAAGGCTAGGGATGAGCTATGTTCATTCCATTCACTTCATTCGCTCAGTCGTGTCTGACTCTTTGCAACCCCATGAACTGCAGCAAGCCAGGCCTCCTTGTCCATCACCAACTCCCGGAGTTTACTCAAACTCATGTCCATTGAGTCAGTGATGCCATCCAACCATCCCACCTTCTGTCATTCCCTTCTCCTCCTGCCTTCAATCTTTCCCAGCATCAGGGTCTTTTCAAATAAGTCAGCTCTTCCCATCGGGTGTCCAAAGTATTAGAGTTTCAGCTTTAGCATGAGTCCCTCCAATGAATATTCAGGACTGATTCCCTTTAGGATGGACTGGTTAGATCTCCTTGCAGTCCAAGGATTCTCAAGATCCCCTCAAGAGAGGACCTTCAACATCATAGGTCAAAAGCATCAATTCTTCTATGCTCAGCTTTCTTTATAGTCCAACTCTCACATCCATACATGACTACTGGAAAAACCATAGCCTTGACTAGATGGACCTTTGTTAGCAAAGTAATGTCTCTGCTTTTTAATATGCTGTCTAGGTTGGTCATAACTTTCCTTCCAAGGAGTAAGCGTCTTTTAATTTCATGCTGCAGTCACCATCTGCAGTGATTTTGAAGCCCCCCAAAATAAAGTCAGCCACTGTTTCCACTGTTTCCCCATCTATTTCCCATGAAGTGATGGGACTGGATGCCATGATCTTCATTTTCTGAATATTGAGCTTTAAACCAACTTTTTCACTCTCCTCTTCCACTTTCATCAAGAAGCTCTTTAGTTCCTAATCACTTTCTGCCATAAGGATGGTGTCATATGCATATTTGAGGTTATTGATATTTCTCCTGGCAATCTTGATTCCAGCTCGTGCTTCCTCCAGCCCAGTATTTCTCATGAGGTACTTTGCATATAAGTTAAATGAGCAGGGTGACAATATATACAGCCTTGACTGTACTCCTTCTGTGATTTGGAACCAGTCTGTTGTTCCATGTCCAGTTCTAACTGTTGCTTCCTGACCTGCATACAGATTTCTCAAGAGGCAGGTCAAGTGTTCTGGTATTCTCATGTCTTTCAAAAATTTTCACAGTTGTTGTGATCCACACAGTCAATTGTACTCCTTCTGTGATTTGGAACCAGTCTGTTGTTCCATGTCCAGTTCTAACTGTTGCTTCCTGACCTGCATACAGATTTCTCAAGAGGCAGGTCAAGTGTTCTGGTATTCTCATGTCTTTCAAAAATTTTCACAGTTGTTGTGATCCACACAGTCAAAGGCTGTGACATAGTCCATAAAGCAGAAATAGATGTTTTTATGGAACTCTCTTGCTTTTTCGATGATCCAATGGATGTTGGCAATTTGATCTCTGGTTCCTCTGCCTTTTCTAAATCCAGTTTGAACATCTGGAAGTTCACAGTTCACATACTGTTGAAGCCTGGCTTGGAGAATTTTGAGCATTACTTTACTATCATGTGAGATGAGTGCAATTGTGCAGTAGTTTGAGCATTCTTTGGCATTGCCTTTCTTTGGAATTGAAATGAAAACCGACCTTTTCCAGTCCTGTGGCCACTGCTGAGTTTTCCGAATTTGCTGGATATTGAGTGCAGCACTTTCACAGCTTCATCTTTTAGGATCTGAAATAGCTCAACTAGAATTCCATCACCTCCACTAGCTTTGTTCATAATGATGCTTCCTAAAGCCCACTTGACTTTGCATTCTAGGATGTCTGGCTCTAGGTGAGTGATCATACCATCGTGATTATCTGGGTCATGAAGATCTTTTTTGTATAGTTCTTATGTGTATTCTTGTTACGTCTTCTTAATATCTTCTGCTTCTGTTAGGTTCCTGTCAGTTTGTCCTTTATTGAACCCATATTTGCAGGAAATGTTAGGCTAATCACTATCTACTCCTGGAGCCAGTGTCCATTCCACCTCACCCCACCTCATCTCACCCGTGGGGAAGAATAGCAGTTCACAGAAAGCTTTTATATAATTAGGATTTGGTATCCTAGCTTAAAGCTCAACATTCAGAAAACATCTGGTCCTATCACTTCATGGCAAATAGATGGGGAAACAGTGGAAACAGTGTCAGACTTTATTTTTCTGGGCTCCAAAATCACTGCAGATGGTGACTGCAGCCATGAAATTTAAAGACACTTACTCCTTAGAAGGAAAGTTATGATCAACCAAGACAGCATATTGAAAAGCAGAGATATTACTTTGTCAATAAAGGTACATCTAGTTAAGGCTATGGTTTTTCCCGTGGTCATGTATGGATGTGAGAGTTTGACTATAAAGAAAGCTGAGCACCGAAGAATTGATGTTTTTGAACTGTGGTGTTGGAGAAGACTCTTGAGAGCCCCTTTGACTGCAAGGAGATCCAACCAGTCCATCCTAAAGGAGACCAGTCCTGAGTGTTCATTGGAAGGACTGATGCTGAAGCTGAAACTCCAATACTTTGGCCACCTCATGTGAAGAGTTGATTCATTGGAAAAGACCCTGATGCTGGAGGGATTGGGGTCAGGAGGAGAAGGGGACGACAGAGGATGAGATGGCTGGATGGCATCACCAACTGGATGGACATGAGTTTGAGTAAACTCCAGGAGTTGGTGATTGACAGGGAGGCCTGGCATGCTGCAGTTCACGGGGTTGCAAAGAGTCAGACATGGCTGAGCAACTCAACTGAACTGAACTGAACTGATCCTCACAAGTACCCCCTGGGGTAGGTACTATTGTTATCTCCGTGTTTTACTAATGAGGCATAGAGAAGTTAAGCAGCTTGCCAAAGTTCACACAGCTGGTAAGTGGTAGAGTAGGCCCAGATAGTCCATCTCTAGAACGTGGAATCTTAACAAGTGGAGGAAGCAACAAAGTCCCTCAAGGAAAAACCTAGGACTGGGAATGAGCAAAGCGGCAGGGTAGAGAATGCTGGGAAAACAACCAATGTATGTTCACTACTGGGACCTCTAATCTCTGCCTCATAGACTATTGGGGCCACTGGAAAATTCCTGGTGAAGAATGAAGGGGAAAAGAGGAGAGAGAAGAAAAACAACAGGAAACGACCATGCAAGGGTGGGAGGCAGGGCTGGCAGAGAGCACGCCAGGCACTGACGACCCTGGATGTCTCCTCGGGGCTGGAGGAACACGCCTAAATCAGAAACCAGGAATGCAGAATGCGGAAGCAAGCGGGCAGGGCTGCTTTGGGGGACAAGTATAGGTGGGAGGGTGAGAGCCACACAATTACAGGTGGGAAGGTGTGTCCCTGTGAGTGTTAAGAGGGGTACACTTGGGGCCTTTATGCACATCAGAGGGGGCTTGCTGTAAATGGAAGAAACAAAGCCGCTCAAGGGCTGCAAGCCTTTGACGCCAGCTGCCATATCTAGGCAACACACTGGCATTGATCTTGGCCTAGTGCATGCATGCTCAGTCATGTCCGACTCTGTGCAACCCTATGGACTTTAGCCTACCAGGCTCCTCTGTCCATGGGATTTTCCAGGCAAGAATACTGGAGTGGATTGCCATTTCCTTNTTTGACGCCAGCTGCCATATCTAGGCAACACACTGGCATTGATCTTGGCCTAGTGCATGCATGCTCAGTCATGTCCGACTCTGTGCAACCCTATGGACTTTAGCCTACCAGGCTCCTCTGTCCATGGGATTTTCCAGGCAAGAATACTGGAGTGGATTGCCATTTCCTTCTCCAGGAGATCTTCCCAATCCAGAGGATCGAACCCGTGTCTCCTGCACTGACAGGCAGATTCTTTACCACCAAGCCACCTGGGACTATAGTTCTGGAATAAACTCGCTCACAGGCCGGGTTTCTCCACTTTCACGCATAGTCGTTTTAAACAAAACTATGGTTGCCAAGGGCTTCCCTCGTAGCTTAGTTGATAAAGAATCTCCCTTCTAGGCAGGGGACCCAGGTTCGATTCCTGGGTTGGCAAGATTTCCCTGGAGAAGGAAATCAACCCACTCTAGAATTCTTGCCTAGAGAATCTCATGGACAGAGGAGCCTGGCAGGCTACAGTCCATGGGGTTGCAAGAGTCAGGCATAGCTTAGTGACTAAATCACCACCATGGTTGCCAAAGGGAAAAAGGGAGGGAGAGGAATGAATTAAGAGCATGGAATTAACACACATACACCACTATACATTAAACAGGCTTCCCTGGTGGCTCAGATGGTAAAGGATCTGCCTGCAATGTGGGAGATCTGGGTTTCATCCCTGAGTTGGGAAGATCCCCTGGAGGAGGACATGGCAACCCACTCCAGTATTCCTGCCTGGAGAATCCCCATGGACAGAGAAGCCTGGTGGGCTACTGTTCATGGGGTTGCAAAGAGCTGGGCACTACTGAAGCGACTAAGCACAGCACATATAAAAAAAAAGAGAAACAACAGCGATTTTCTATATAGCACAGGGCACTATATTTAATGTCTTGTAATAGCCTCTACTGGAAAAGAATCTGAAGCTGGACACCCAAACCGAACCAACATTCTAAATCAACTATAGTTTAATAAATAGAATTAAAAAATAAAACCAAACGCAGTCATGCTTATTAAAGTGGATCTTTTCTCTATAGAACATATTTTTCAGAGAACAGAAGGCTAACCCATCCAAAAGATTATTCTTTAAAATATATGGAATCCTTACAGTATGTGTGTGTTTGGAATCCTTTGGGCTAATACATTTTATACTTTTTTTGTGTTTGGCAGACTTTTTGCTAGTATAGTTGGCTTAACAAAGGTTATCCAATTCTTGTGTGCTAAGTCACTCAGTTGTGTCTGACTCTTTGTGATCCCATGGACTGGAGCCTTCCAGGCTCTTCTGTCCATGGGATTCTCCAGGTAAGAATATTGGAGTGGGTTGCCATTTCCTACTCCAGTCTAATTCTTGACTTGTGTCAAATACCTGAAATCTGAAAAACCTCTTTGTAAGTTCTCTAAGACTCAAGGGCTTTCCCTGTGGCTCAGATGGTGAAAAATCTGCCTGCGGTGCTGAAGATCCAGTTTCAGTCCCTTGCTTGGGAAGATCTCCTGGAGAAGGGCATGGCAACCCAACCCAGTACTGTTGCCTGGAGGACACCATGGACAGAGGAGCCTGGCGGGCTGCAATCCATGGGGCCGCACAGAGTTGGACACGACTGAGCGACTAACACTGTAAGAGACTCAGAGAGCTTGGGACCAATTGCTGGGGGCAGGGTGCTGATAATCTCAGTCTAGAGTACAGGGCCTGGAGCATAGCAACCGAATGGGGCCTAGCCTCAGTGCCAAGACAGAAGCTTGAATATAGACTCCTCAGGGCCTGTAAATGCTAGAAGCAGCGCATCTGATTTGGGGAGCCAGATGTAAGCAATCTGAGTGGGACTCTGACACCCAAGAGGGAGAGACTTGTCTCCCCCACAGCCTAATGGTCTTAAGAACTTTGTGGGCTTATGGCTGAGGGTCATATGTATCGGAGAAATCCATCCCCTTGAATTCTAGGTGGTGGGGGGATTGGGGAGAGTGCATTCCCTACATTATCACCTAACCCTGGTCTCTGGAAAACACAGAAATTGCTCCAATCCTACTTCCTTAATCATAACTCCCATACTGTAGATCCCCTTACTTCCTGAAGAGCGACTCAACCAGAGCATTCCCCCTTTTCCACCATCCTCGGCAAGTGGCACAGCTCAGTCAGCCCAAGGTGGTTCAGGCTGGGGTGGTTACTCCTGACCACAGTGCTACACAGCTTCTCATTGAAAGAAGTCTGTGAAATATTATTTGGCCAGGGGAGATATTCGGGGAAGGCAATGGCACCCCACCCCAGTACTCTTGCCTGGAAAATCCCATGGACGGAGGAGCCNAGGCTGGGGTGGTTACTCCTGACCACAGTGCTACACAGCTTCTCATTGAAAGAAGTCTGTGAAATATTATTTGGCCAGGGGAGATATTCGGGGAAGGCAATGGCACCCCACCCCAGTACTCTTGCCTGGAAAATCCCATGGACGGAGGAGCCTGGTGGGCTGCAGTCCATGGGGTCGCTAACAGTCAGACAGACTAAGCGACTGCACTTTCACTTTTCTCTTTCATGCATTGGAGAAGGAAATGGCAACCCATTCCAGTGTTCTTGCCTGGAGAATCCCAGGGATGGGGGAGCCTGGTGGGCTGCCGTCTATGGGGTCACACAGAGTCGGCCACAACTGAAGTGACTTAGCAGCAGCAGCAGGGGAGATATTTTAAATCGGAAGTTTTCTCTCCCATCGTATCGTTGGGTGCATTAATACCTAACTGTAGTGATGCCAACTATGGGAGAGCTGAGAAGAAAAGAAGGCAAAAAAGAGAAAAAAGAAAGAAAGAACAGACAAGCGGTTCGGGTGTAGGTGTCACGGGCTGTTGGTGTTTCTCGGCTACTGTTGCTCTTGTTCAGACTCTAGTCTCCATCACTGGTCATGGCCCTCGTCTCCCATGAGACTCAGCCTCCCTCAGCATTTGCTCTTTTGGAAGCCCTTCATGCTCAGGCTTCATTACGTCTCTGTGTGACTTTCTGCCCCAAAATATTGTCTTCTCTGTTCAGCCTGGGCAAGGAACAAGTACCAGCTTTGATCTCTTGTTATGTTTCCAGAAGAGACTTGCCCGACATTCACTGCCATGCAAGGGAAAGGCTTTGGCCCAACACAAACAAGGCTGGGGAATCTGGTGGCTGAGTCACCCTTCTACCGTCTCATCTCTGCGCCTTAGCTTCTTCTGTGACCACAGAGTCATTTACCTTCCATTCCTCTTGTGCTATGGACATGCCTTCCTGCCTGGTAGAATGCCTCTTTTAGCATACAGGAGACAAAATCACAGATGAAGGCTCAGGAATGACAGTCACTGTGGATTTCTCTGCTCCTTGGTGCCTCTCTAGCTGCCCCAGGTCACTGCCTTCACTAGTCTTCATTTCTGTTATGCTCTGAGATGCTCAGCTAGCCTAGCCCAGGTGAGGAAAAGTCTTTCCCTTTGGCTCCACTGAGACTGGCTTAAATTTCTAAAAAAATAAAACTTGTCCGAGACACTAAAGAGAAAGGAAATCAAAGAGACATATGAAAGTTGAAAAGCAAACAGTCCCAGAGCACAGATTACCTAAGGGCTGACTAGCTGCCACACATCACCTTGTTGGCACTTGGTCCTGTTCCAAGTCAAGTCTGTCCTATGTGTCACCATGCCTCCAAGCCCTGGAGGATCTACCTTGTATGTTTGGCCTCTTTTACAGGATATACACCCACTTTGAGAAATCATAGGCAAAAACCAAAACATGGAATACCTTCCTCATAAATTCAAGGAAGGACTGAAATTGGAAAGTGGGAAGGGCAGGGATAGGTCTCAAAAGCAACTAGAACTCAAGCATCTGAATCACCATACTCCTATACTGGGCTTTTCTCTAGACGTGGGCTTCATTTCAGAGTAAGTGGCAAGACACTGGGCTGTTGAAAACTCTCAAGCTTTTTTACCATTGAAGAGGTGCGGTAGCTACTTTTAATTTTTAATATCTAACGAATCTCAGGTTTGGCCAGGAAGCATTCAGCTATGATAAGGGAGGGAAGAATCATATGAAAATGTGACAGCTGTAGATGTTGCATTTCAAATTAAGGAGAAAAACGTGGACTGTTTAATACATGGGGTTGAACATACAGTTCTCCAAGTGAAAACATAGGGTTAGAATTCCTGTCTCATACCATTCTAAAAACAGGTATACTAGAGGGATTTAAAAAATGTATTAGAGGAAAATATAAGAATATATCTTAAAGATCTTAGAAGAGGGGAGGTCTTTTTGAGACCTGAAAAGCAAGAAGCATACAGGAAAAGAAGGATATACCTAAAAAACACACCAAAGGTTAAGTCAAAAGTCAAGTGATGTTGATGAGTATACTTGTAGTTCAGGTCAAGTATCCTAGGAGATTGACTTTGAGATGGACATTGGCACATAGGGAGTTTGTGGGGATTTCTCTTGGGATCAGTGTCTATGGGGGAGGGATGCTAATAGGGTTGGGCAAAAGGGGAGTGGAACTGTGGGGCAGTCCTGATCCCACAGGGAGTGCTGGAACTGAGGTGTCCTGAATTGAGCAGAGGTGCTTGACCCCCCACCCCCATCCCCACAGGATGTGGGCAGTGTCCAGGGATGGGGCATGACCTGGGTGAGGGCGCTCTGTTTGGTGAAGGCATGTTCTAGGGAGAGACTCAGCTGTGCATTGTCAGCTATGCTCCCAGCATCTAGGGGGACGGAGGCTTTGTTTCCTTTTTGTTTCTGTTTATTTAATTGTTTGTTTTTGGCTGCACTGGGTCTTCCCCGCTGCATGTGGGCTACTCTCTAGGTGTGGTGTGAGGGTTCTCACTGTGGCGGCTTCTCCTGTTGGGGAGCACAGGCTCCAGGGCTCAGTATTTGTGGCGCATGGGCTTAGTTACCCTGCAGCATGTGGTTATCTCCCTGGACTAGGGATCAAACCTGTGTCCCTTGCATTGGCGGGTAGATTCTTAACCATTGGACCATCAGGGAAGTCCAGGTCTTCCTTTCTGAAATGAAGACTCTGGTTGGCACCCCACAGCATCTACTGCACTGATAAAAGGATCAGAGAAAAGAGTACCACTCATTTAAAGAAATTTTACTTGTCAGTTAAGATAGGACATAGTACCCAACAGACCACTTTGCAAAAGGTATTAATAGGAAATTTTCAGAAGAAATAAAAATGGTCTATACACCTTAGTAATAATCTACTACTACTACTACTACGTCACTTCAGTCATACCCGACTCTGTGTGACCCCATAGACGGCAGCCCACCAGGCTCCCCCATCCCTGGGATTCTCCAGGCAAGAACACTGGAGTGGGTTGCCATTTCTCTAATATTAATATTTTATAGTACTGATGTATCTTAAAGTCATTTCTTCGCTGAGGTAGAAATAGGTTACTACTACTACTACTACGTCACTTCAGTCGTGTCCGACTCTGTGTGACCCCATAGACGGCAGCCCACCAGGCTCCCCCATCCCTGGGATTCTCCAGGCAAGAACACTGGAGTGGGTTGCCATTTCCTTCTTCAATGCATGAAAGAGAAAAGGGAAAGTGAAGTAGCTCAGTCGTGTCCGACCCTCAGCGATCCCATGGACTGCAGCCTTCCAGGCTCCTCTGTCCATGGGATTTTCCAGGCAAGAGCACTGGAGGGGGTGCCACTGCCAATCAGGGAACTACAAATCAAAAAAAGATGCCATAATGTAATTTCTCAGTCATCAGATTGTCAAAAATTAGATTGCTTACCAAATTTTGGCAAAAGTCTATGAAATAGATATTTTTATATACTGCTGGTATGAGCAGAAGAAATAGAGAAGCCAATTGTGCTCAGAGATTTACTTCTTACTATCTGCAGTAACATTGCAAGTAGTTATTTTTTATAAGAAATAAAAATAAATACTAACACCTCAGATATGCTGATGACACCACCCTTATGGCAGAAAGTGAGGAGGAGCTAAAAAGCCTCTTGATGAAAGTGAAGGTGGAGAGCGAAAAAGTTGGCTTAAAGCTCAACAGTCAGAAAACGTAGATCATGGCATCCGGTCCCATCACTTCATGGGAAATAGATGGGGAAACAGTGGAAACAGTGTCAGACTTTATTTTTGGGGGCTCCAAAATGAAATTAAAAGATGCTTACTCCTTGGAAGAAAAGTTATGACCAACCTAGATAGTATATTCAAAAGCAGAGACATTACTTTGCCGACTAAGGTCCGCCTAGTCAAGGCTATGGTTTTTCCTGTGGTCATGTATGGATGTGAAAGTTGGACTGTGAAGAAAGCTGAGCGCCGAAGAATCGATGCTTTTGAACTGTGGTGTTGGAGAAGACTCTTGAGAGTCCAAGGGACTGCAAGGAGATCCAACCAGTCCATTCTGAAGGAGATCAACCCTGGGATTTCTTTGGAAGGAATGATGCTAAAGCTGAAACTCCAGTACTTTGGCCACCTCATGCGAAGAGTTGACTCATTGGAAAAGACTCTGATGCTGGGAGGGATTGGGGGCAGGAGGAGAAGGGGACGACCGAGGATGAGATGGCTGGATGGCATCACGGACTCGATGGACGTGAGTCTGAGTGAACTCCGGGAGATGGTGATGGACAGGGAGGCCTGGCGTGCTGCTATTCATGGGGTCGCAAAGAGTCGGACACGACTGAGCAACTGAACTGAACTGAAGAAGGCCATCATCTGACTAATAAAAGATTTAGAAAGGGAGACTAGAGAAGATGGAGGGGAGGATGTTATCAAATAAATAACACAAGAAAATGTCTCTGAACTGAGGGTTATGAGTATCTAGAGTCCAGGTCAGGTTTGGCAGAAAACAGGACATGAGTCACGTTCCCATTGTTACCTGTTTTGTAAATAGAATTTTACTGAAACACAGCCACACTCATATATTTACATATTTGTCCATGGCTGCTTTGCTAAAATGACGGAGTCGAAAAACTGCGACAGAACCTGAATGGCCAACAAAGCCTAGAATATTTGCTATCTCATTTGCTATCTTATCTTACAGAAAAAGTTGGCCAATTCCTGCTCTGGATGAAAAGATTCTTGCATTGGCGAACACAACGAACATAAAAAGACCCAGATCAAGGACATTACTGTGAATTTTCTGAACATCAGAGATAAAGAGAAAATCCTAAAAGACCCCAGAGAGAGAAGGTCACAGACAAAAGATCAGAGCTCAGAATGGGATTGAACTTCTCAAAAGTGACAGTGAAGGTTACAAGAAGACAGAGTGATAACTTCAAGATATTGCAGGAGAAACAACTTTCAGTCTGGAATTCAATCCAGTGTAAGGATAGGATAAGATGTTTTCAGACAGCCGTGACTCAAAAATTGTATGTTTTGTCTTCTGTGGAGCTTATACTTCAGCATAGTAAGGGAGTCAACCTAGGAAGAGGAAACTATGGAGGCCTTCCTTATGGGACATACCACCATGACAGCTGTGTTCCAGGCCTCTAACAGCAGCCGGTCTAGGCAGGAGTGAGAAGGGGCGGGATGGGGAGGGAGTCTCCAAAGTACAGGGAACCAAAGGCTTGTCTGTGCCGGAGGAGAAAACTTCCTTCTGCCCTCTAGGTTCTGTGGCTGGCCTAAGAATGAAACTGACATAAGGCAGTTTAACAGGAGAAAAACATGCAAATTTATTTAATATTTTTATGTGTACATGGTAGTCTTCAAAAGAAAAAAGAGAAAATCCTAAAAGACCCCAGAGAAAGAAGGTCACAGACAAAAGATCAGAGCTCAGAATGGGATTGAACTTCTCAAAAGTGACAGTGAAGGTTACAAGAAGACAGAGTGATAACTTCAAGATATTGCAGGAGAAACAACTTTCAGTCTGGAATTCAATCCAGTGTAAGGATAGGATAAGATGTTTTCAGACAGCCGTGACTCAAAAATTGTATGTTTTGTCTTCTGTGGAGCTTATACTTCAGCATAGTAAGGGAGTCAACCTAGGAAGAGGAAACTATGGAGGCCTTCCTTATGGGACATACCACCATGACAGCTGTGTTCCAGGCCTCTAACAGCAGCCGGTCTAGGCAGGAGTGAGAAGGGGCGGGATGGGGAGGGAGTCTCCAAAGTACAGGGAACCAAAGGCTTGTCTATGCCGGAGGAGAAAACTTCCTTCTGCCCTCTAGGTTCTGTGGCTGGCCTAAGAATGAAACTGACATAAGGCAGTTTAACAGGAGAAAAACATGCAAATTTATTTAATATTTTTATGTGTACATGGTAGTCTTCAAAAGAAAAGTGAAGACCCCAAGAAGCCAGGGCACCCTAAAGCTTATATACTTCTGCAAAGCAAGATAAATCATGAGGATGTAACAAGACAAAGGGACAGTCACCTATGGGACAGTGACCGGGGTGTATGGCTGAGGGGGAGGACCTGCTGAAAGCTAAGGATTATTTTAGTAATTTTGTTTGTGTGGGTCCATCCTGATGGTAAGATTGTTCTCTTCCTGCCATAGGCAGAGCACGTTTCTCATGGGAACTTCTAGGACCTGCTTTTAGGTAGAAAGGGGGAGCTGAAAGAACACTTTCCTACATCTGTTATTTCTCAAGTACTTTCAGCTCAAAATAATCAATATGCCAAAGCAGCAGATCCTGGGGCGGCATGTTCTGAATCTCTTCATCTGTGTGTTGGACCAGGCAGAGGAGAGGACTGAGAGTTTTCACAGACTGTTTGGCACTAGTTATACAATAAACTAAGCATATCACACACTCAAAAAATGCAATTATTTCAGGGAAAAAAAAAACAAAAAAAATTGTATGAGGAAGAAACTGTAATTACATTCCTGACTCAGCAGTTAATAATATTTATGGAACCTGCCACGTGGCCCCAGTGGGTCCCCCTCCTGTCATGTGGCCCAGAACACCCCCTTCTCCTGGTCCCTCCAGCCCTGGGGGAGGCAGGAGCTGGAGTTACTGATCTTGGTTTGCTCTTTCAGCAATTCTAACACTTTCCAACTAATATCTGATATTAGATTTCCCTTTATTAAGTTATCTGGCATAAGTTCATGGAGTCTGACTGGTGCAGAAGTCAATTAATAAAGTCTAAAATTGATAAATCATCAAGAAATAGCAATGTAAACATCATGTTAAAAATATGGAAGTCAAAACAAAAAATCAGCAAAACAGTTGAAATGTTTACCAGTGCACCTGGGCATGGGTGGGTAAGGGTAAGTGAAGAATTTTAGGGGAGATAAAGAAGTTGTGGGGGGGAGTGCTTCTCTGATGGCTCTGCGGGATAAAAGAATCTGCCTGCAATGCAGGAGACACAGGAAATGTGGCTTTGATCCCTGGGCTGGACAGATCCCTTGGAGGAAGAGAATAGCAACCTACTCCAGTATTCTTGCTTAAAACAAATCCCACGGACAGGGGAGCCTGGCGGATTACAGTCCAAAACGTCCCAAAGAGTCCCACGTGACTGAGCAACTGAACAGGCAAGCAAAGAAGTGGGGAGGACTATTTTTAGAAACAGGTTGGTAACCTCTCTGGTTCTGAAACACAAGGTTTTTTGTAGTTTGAAAGATAGAGATTATACAAAAGGGGTTTACCTGCTCTGTACAAGCAGAATTATTGAGCCCTTCCATCTACTTCTCTGGCCCTTCCCAGGTGTTGATAGTGCTGAAGAACCTGTCTACCAATGCAGCAGATGTAAGAGATGTGGGCTCAATCCCTAGGTTAGGAAGATTCCTGGAGAAGATGATGGCAGCTTGCTGGATGGCATTCTTGCCTGGAGAATCCCATGGATAGAGAGCCAGGAGGGCTACAGCCTATGGGGTTGCGAAGAGCTGGACTCCACTAAGCGACTTAGCACACATCTACTCTTTCACTCTCAGTGTGTCAGTGTGAGAGCCAAGAACAGCAGCCTCTCCAGGAAAGAGGAGATGGGGAGCCAGCCCCAAGAACCTGATGGTCCACCGGGGTGTAACTGTAGAAATAGTTCAAACTGGCCCTAGCCTATTTCAAACAAGATGCCAAGCTGTTTTTCAAAGACAGAACAGTTGTGCTGGCGAAGCATTGTGCAGAGGAGGAAATCTGAACCTCGGATAACAACGGGAACCAAACTTTCCCACCCCTCTCTGTGTGTGCGTGCTCAGCCGCTAAGTCACGTGGGACTTTCTGTGACCCCATGGACTGTAGCCTGCCAGGTTCCTTTGCGATGGGATTCCCCAGGAAAGAATACTGGAGTGGGTTGCCATTTCCTCCTCCAGGGGATCTTCATGATCTAGGGATGGAATCCGCGTCTCCCACTGTGCCTCCTGCACTGCAGGAGGATTCTTTACCACTGAGCCACCTGAGAGGTCCCCCACACTCCACACAGAACCAAAGGCCAGGGGCAAGGCCGGAAACTGAAAGCCTAATGCTTTCAGAAGTACAGGGCCCATAGTCTAGTACAATCTTTTGCTAAAGGCCGCATTACTGCATTTTACCATAAGTGGCCAAGTTCCAAAGCCCTCCAATAGAAACCTGCCCACCAGTTCTTCTGCACACCTGCCCTCCTCCCAAAGCATAAATGTTTGACAGAACCCCAAATTGGAGAGACCAATTTGAGTCCTGTCTCCTTGCCAGTAGACTTCAAGGTAAAGGTCTTTCTTTTCTCAAGACCTGGTACCATAGTATTGGCTTCGGTGCCTCTGGGGCAATGAGCCCTTGAAAAGAGAGGGAGGAAGAGAGCTGGTCTAAAATGGATCTCCTATGGCAGGAACGATCCAGAGGCTGGAGAAGCAGTAATGTCCATCCATCTGACTTCCAGGGGGCATGTTTTCCAGACTCACACATGCTGTGATCCTCATGAGCTGTTGAGAAAAGGCGAGCTTCACACACCAGCCTTGTGTTAGAGATATTAGGCGGATGGAAAGAGAAAGGAACTAGTGTTCATACACCCATGCCTGGTGACCAAGGCCCAGGAGAGAGGAGCATATGTGCCCAGAGTGGAACTCAGAGGGAGCTCACCTCTGTAAACCCTTGGAGTTTACAAGACAACACTCTTGTAAACAGAAGTACCCATCTCCCCCTGATGCTCAAAAGCAGTAAGGAGGGAGCCAGACCTCCTGTTGCTTGGACTTTGATGGACTCAAACAAGCATCTTTTGAGTGCCTTCTATGGGCCAGGCCCTGTCCAGAGACATAGGGCGCATAGGACAAAGTCCTTGGTCTTATTTTATTTCTCTCAAATTGATTTCAGTGAATTTTGTTTTACTATCTTCTCTTTAAAAGGTTGCCTTTCATCTATAACCTCATTGGCTGACTCTAGGTCACAAACCCTCAAAGGTAAAATCATATAAGTCAGATAAGCATCTGACCTCATTAATAATGACCATTTACTGGTGGTACATGCCAAGCATCCTGTCAAACTCCCTATCTATCTAATTTAACATAATAACTTGGGTCTATCTGAGTCCACAGTCCTGTCCTGGATCACTTACCATCACTCAGATACTAGTATCTTAAAAGCTTAATTCACTTTCCAAAAAAAGATACCTCAGGTTCGGCCAGCAGAGGGTTATCTTATAATCCACATCTCTAGGGGAAGGACAATTTTTAAGCATTCTTTCTCTCAAGGGAGTTTTTTGGCTGTCCTTTAGATCAAGTATGGCTTAAATAGCAGTATTGTTAAAATATTCTCTTTCAAATGTTAAAATATTCCCTTTCAAACTTTGATCCCTCATTTACCCAAGTCTCCAGAAAGTGTCTTCTGGGCTGGCATCAACCTTTAACATGTTAATACACAAGGGAATACATCTTCAAACACAGACCATGGCATTCAGTTTTTCACAGATGAGAGTGGGGTGGGGGGCAGATGGAACAGGACAAGGTCTAAGAGTCTTATGTAAAATATTCCCATGTTTACTAGGATAGAACTTAGTCCATCTCTAGGAACAGTTGCAGAGATATCCCTGGGAGGAAAAACATGTTAATTTCTCATTTCAATTACCAGTCTGCTCTTTAATTCAAGTAAAATGTCACCAGTATGCTGGATGCTTTATAAGATCCATCAGAGAGAATTGCTCCAGCCCTCAAGGGATTTTCATCAAGGAAAGAAAAGACGTTCTGGGCCACCGAGGGTCAGAGAAATGAAACAGAGAAGGAGAAGGGCACTTGAACTTTTCCCCCTATGTCAGAGATGAAAGAGACTGAACCCTGGTTGGCCTTTCTTGTCCTTTATAGAGTCTCCTTCCTTGGGTAGAGAGAGAGGATGGAGTAGGAGTGATGCTTCCTTTCTCTTAGTGTGCACACACTCACCTCAAAATCAGACCTTCAATTGTCAGCACTTACAAGGTGGGTAAAACCCACTCAGTCTCTTCCAGACTTTCTTATAGCCAATTTCCTCTGCTGCCCAATTATCTCAGGAATTTGCAAGGGAAGTCAGCTCTTTTTGAGCGATTATCCCTGCTCATTCTTTGATGAAGAAGAAGATGGCCTGGATCACTTACCAGTGGTATGTCTCGATGGCACTGATTTGATCTGAGTCTGCTAGAATAAGTTGTTTTGCTGCTATGCTTTTCTATGCTACTGGTGGTGGCTTCAGCTCTCACCTGGGTACCAGTTTACTTGAATATGTAGTTATGCCAGGTATATGTGTCTATTAAGAGTACTTCACTGCAAGGAATAGAGGACACTTGTTAAAGAATACATCTTCTTTAAAAAGGTAAAATTATGATCATACAAATATAGAATGAACACACACCAATGATTTTATTTAACTCATTAATGAATGAGGGCACAAGTAAGATATTACAGCCAATTCAATGTGTAATTCAGAGAAAAGAAACAGTTAAAAGCAATCAGGAACACTAAAATGAATTTGCTTAGTAGAGCAAACATGTGGGAGATCAGTTGCACCTCTGCCAGACAAAATTAATTTGCATGTTTATGGACAAGAATCACGTGCCTTGCTGACAGATCCATCGAATTTACAGAGTTGTAAAATAGTTCAACCACACTGAAAAATGCAGAGACCCCACAGAGTCAGACGACCTGGAGAGTATATTTTTGTTGTTCAATTGCTCAGTTGTATCTGATTCTTTGAGACCCTATGGACTGCAGCACGCCAGGCTTCCCTGTCCTTCACCACTTCCTGAAGTTTGCTCAAACTCATGTCCACTGAATCAGTGATGCCATCCAAATTACAACACATAAGCATTATTCCTTATGTGTGAAGAGGCATTGTTTGTACTAGAAAAGAATTGGAAACACCTAGAAGTCCATCAGCTGAGGAAAACTAAATGATCTTTGGTGTAACCACACAATGAATTAGTACACTTGCATTTGGGATACTTACTCCTAAAAATAATTGCATACACACACATATGCATACACTATATGTATGTATATATTCATATAAATTGATGAGTTGCAGAATGATGAATATGTGCAGGTGATAAGATTCATATTAAAAAATTATACACACATGTAACATCATATTTTCTATGGGTACATATATAAGTATACAAAGGCACAAGAAAATGTCTAAAACCAAATGCAATGAACACACAAGAGAAACTGCTCTTTAAGAATTGATGGAAAATAATATTTCAATTAAAAAAAGAATATTTTCATATTTTATTTGGAAATTAAAAATTAGTAGTTTCAGCAGATGCTGTTGGCTACTGCTGTCACTGTGACCCTGATTAACCTATTGCAGTGTTCTCAGCCCTAAAAAGCGAAAGTGAAGTCTCTTAGTTGTGTCCAGCTCTTGAGCAACCTTATGGACTGTAGCCCACCAGGCTCCTTCGTCCTTGGGATTTCCCAGGCAAGAATACTGGAGTGGGTGGCCATTTGCTTCTTCAGAGGATCTTCCCTAACTAGGGATCAAACCCAGACCTAACTACATTTTATTTAAAAAAAAATTTATTTAACTGATCTGGGTCTTAATTGCTTAATTACTTCCCTGACCAGGGATCAAACCTGGAGCCCCATGTTAGGGGTGCAGAGTCTTAGCCACTGAACCACCAGGGAAGTCCTGACTCTAGCTGTATTTTATAGCATACAAAATGCCAATACCTGGGGCTGTGAACCTGGGGCTGTGAACTGCTGCTCCAAGACAATCATGGTGAGCACATTTCTCTTGCAAGTGATTGACTGTGAAAACTGCATGAGCCTCAGTCATGGGATGTGGAAGCTTGCCTTCCTTATTGATCAAAAAGTGAGACACATGAAGAGATTTTCTGTCTTTTTCTGCTAGACATTGTCATGGCCGAATGTTACATCTCAATCTATAACAATTACCTTGAGTCATCAGTGGAGCTAAGTGAGGACCTCAAGAGGTGAGATGGGGAGGGTGGGAGGCTTGAGAGGGAGGGGATGTACATATTAGCTGATTCATGTTGTTGTACAACAGAAGCTAACACAACATTGTAAAGCAATTATCCTCTAATTAAAAAAATTTTTTAATGTATAATTTGAAAAAAATAAGTTGAGCTGAGCTGGCCCAAAGACCAAGCTCACATGCTGAAGATAGTAGAGGGAAAGAAAAAAAGAAGCTGGATCGCTGACAGTAAAGTAATAAGTCACTAAATTAGCCAAGATTGGAGTGCCCTCCCTTGAGGCTTGTTACATAACACCATAAATTGTCTTTATTATTGAAGTCTATGTCCTAACTGACACTATAGTATTATGTTGAGCCATATAAAATTGCTGACAATAAAAGTGTTAGTCACTCAGTTATGTCCTACTCTTTTGTGACCCCACGAACTGTTCTGTCCATGGAATTCTTCAGGTAAGAATACTGAGTGGGTAGCCATTCCCTTCTCGAGAGGATCTTCTCAACCCAGGGATAGAACCCAGGTCTCCTGAATTGCTGGCAGATGCTTTACCATCTGCGCCACGAGTATTCTGTCCTTTTTAACCCACTTTTTTCCATCGTCACTGCTGATCTAAGGCAGATGCCTCCTTGACTTACTTTTATCACCTTTAATTTCCTTCTGTTTGATTGTGTATTTTTCTCCACTCCAAAGATCTGTCATCTTTCATTGATTTTAGTATCCACAGTGATAACTTATCTAATATCCTAGCATACAACCTTAATAGCTCTGTTTTACTTTTACAGGTATTCATCCAAGTTTTAATCTGTATGAACAAACTATTCTTTCTACACGATATCTTTTAGCCAAAATAATCAGCAGAAACGATTATAGAATATCATTTACAATTTATTCTGATAGAAGGAGTAGATTAGCTGCTATAACAAACAACGCTAAATGTTGGCAGCTTAATGCTTACTCATAGTCCAGTGTGGGGATGTGAGTGGGAGGGTGGTTCTGCTCTACATGGGTTTCATTTCAACACAATCATGAATTATGTTGCAGTAATCATTGAATACTTTGCATTCTAATGGCAGTAGTTATTTAACTGAGGATTAAACAAATACAAAATATATTTGTATTCAAAATATGTGCAATTTAAATACATTTTCATAAAATGTAAATTGAAATAAAAAATTTTTTAATGTCAGTTTATTTTCTAAAATATTTAAATTAACTATTAAAATTAAAGACAAAATACATTATCACTGTGAATATCAACACTTTAAAATTTTGTAAATAAAGCTAAATTTTTATCTTTAAAAATTTAAATATTTCTATGAATTTTTATGAAAATAAAACTACTCACAATTCTAATGTTCAATGTCCATTTAGTAGCCACTGTAAATCATGGCTATCATACTTCATGCATGCTTCTTCTACACTGACGTGTCTATCAGTTTAAAAGTAATATAAATTGATTATTATTTAGCCTCCATTATACAAATGTTGCAAACACATGTGTATTAGAATATGGAGAGATGAGAAAATAGAAACTCAGCACTACTGAAAATGATACCTATTTTTATGCAAGTGTTCATTATAATCATGCTGAGAAAGAATTTGACAAGTTAATTAATTTGTCTTGTCCCCAATTGCTTCCTCTATTCAAATTCTCCCTGCACTCAGAACAACGGCACAATCTACACACCTACAGAACATTTGGATGTAGTCAAGATGTATTTTCCCCGGGCTTAAACAGTGCTTGTCACGGGAGCCAATGTCTAGGGAATCAGGTAGTATATAATGTCAAAACTGAACTCTAAGAGCCTCAGTAAAGAGATGTCCACATATTCTTATATACATTTTCTTGTATATGCTTGTGAAATGTAGGGCTTTTAAAAGTGCGTGACTAGGAAAAGAAGCCCTTCCATTGTACAGGCCTGACATGGGTGTTCAGTTCAGTTCAGTCACTCAGTCATGTCCAATTCTTTGCAACCCCATGAATCGCAGCACGCCAGGCCTCCCTGTCCATCACCAACTCCCAGAGTTCACTCAGACTCACGTCCATCGAATCCGTGATGCCATCCAGCCATCTCATCCTCGGTCATCCCCTTCTCCTCCTGCCCCCAATCCCTCCCAGCATCAGAGTCTTTTCCAATGAGTCAACTCTTGGCATGAGGTGGCCAAAGTACTGGAGTTTGAGCTTTAGCCTCATTCCTTCCAAAGAAATCCCAGGGCTGAGCTCCTTCAGAATGGACTGGTTGGATCTCCTTGCAGTCCAAGGGACTCTCAAGAGTCTTCTCCAACATCGCAGTTCAAAAGCATCAGTTCTTCGGTGCTCAGCCTTCTTCATAGTCCAAGTCGCACATCCATACATAATCACAGGAAAAACCATAGCCCTGACTAGACGGACCTTAGTCGGCAAAGTAATGTCTCTGCTTTTGAATATACTATCCAGGTTGGTCATAACTTTCCTTCCAAGGAGTAAGCGTCTTTTAATTTCATGGCTGCAGTCACCATTTGCAGTAGTTTTGGAGCCCCAAAAAATAAAGTCTGACACTGTTTCCACTGTTTCCCCATCTATTTGCCATGAAGTGATGGGACCGGATGCCATGATCTTCGTTTTCTGAATGTTGAGCTTTAAGCCAACTTTTTCACTCTCCACTTTCACTTTCATCAAGAGGCTTTTTAGCTCCTCCTCACTTTCTGCCATAAGTGTGGTGTCATCTGCATTTCTGAGGTTATTGATATTTCTCCCGCCAATCTTGATTCCAGCTTGTGTTTCTTCCAGTCCAGCGTTTCTCATGATTTACTCTGCATTGAAGTTAAATAAGCAGGAAGACAATATACAGCCTTGACATACTCGTTTTCATATTTAGAACTAGTCTGTTGTTCCATGTCCAGTTCTAACTGTTGCTTCTTGACCTGCATACAGATTTCTCAGGAAGCAGGTCAGGTGGTCTGGAATTCCCATCTCTTNCTTTTTCACACTCCTGTTTCACCTTCATCAAGAGGCTCTTTAGTTCTTCTTCACTTTCTGCCATAAGGGTGGTATCATCTGCATATCTGAGGTTATTGATATTTCTCCTGGCAATCTTGATTCCAGCTTGTGCTTCATCTAGCCAGGCATTTTACATGATATACTCTGCATATAAGTTAAATAAGCAGGGTAACAATGTACAGCCTTGATGTACTCCTTTCCTATTTGGAGCCAGTCCACTGTTCCAGGTCCAATTCTAACTGTTGCTTCTTGACCTGCATACAGATTTCTCAGGAGGCAGGTCAGGTGGTCTGGTATTCCTATCTCTTAAAGAATTTTTCACAGTTTGTTGTGATCCACACAGTCAAGGGCTTTATCATAGTCAATGAAGCAGAAATAGATGTTTTTCTGGAATTCTCTTGCTTCTTATATGATCCAAGGGATGTTGGCAGTTTAATCTCTGGTTCCTCTGCCTTTCCTAATCCAGATTGAACATCTGGAAGTTCTTGGTTCACATACTGTTGAAGCCTAGCTTGGAGAATTTTGAGCATTACTTTGCTAACATGTGAGATGAGTACAACTGTGTGGTAATTTGAACATTCTTTGGCACTGCCTTTCTTTGGGACTGGAATGAAAACTGACCATTTCCAGTCCTGTGGCCACTGCTGAGTTTTCCAAATTTGTTGGCATATTGAGTGCAGCATTTCAACAGCATCATCTTTCAGAATTTGAAATAGCTCAGCTGAAATTGCATCAGCTCCACTAGCTTTATATGTAGTGATGCTTCCTAAGGCCCACTTGACTTCACACTCCAAGATGTCTGGCTCTAGGTGAGTGATCACACCATCGTGGTTATCTGTGTCATTAAGATCTTTTTTGTATAGTTCTTCTGTGTATTCTTGCCACCTCTTCTTAATAAATTCATTAGACAATGCCTAACTTTGCTTTGAAGACCAGTGGTCCATTTTAAAGTGCTTCGGATTGCCTTTACCTGACCGTGGCTTAAATCAGTGAGGCATTTTTATGTCTCATGTGTGAAGAATCCTGGAGATAAGCAGCCCTGGGTTAGTACAGTGGTTTTTAAGGGCATAAGAACCAGTTTCCTCCTATCTCTTGCTTTTCATTCTTAGTTTTACCCCTGTGGTTTCAAGATGGCAGATATTCCTCCAGGCAGCACTTTCTGAATTCAGGCAGAAAGAAGACTTCTAATTCTTTTCCTTGTGAGACTTTCTCTGCATATTTGGAAAGGGGAGACCTCCTCAGGGATCATATGACTACCCCTACCTGTAAGGGAGACTGCGGAGGTTAAGTGTTCTGTTTTGCAGCCTATAGCCTGAGAAAACAAGGGGAAAGGGGCCCCTGGTGGGTTTGGTGGCAGCCAGCCTCTATCTGCTGTATTATACCAAATCCCTCATTCATAGTTTAAAATGGGGATCCTAAAAAGGGTTTCTTTACTTATTATTACACATAAACTTTTACTTACAACTTTAAAGACATTTACTTAGTTACATGCAGCTAATTACAAACCTAATGGCAAGACTACAAAACACTGAGCTTAAATGTAAAAACTCAACCTGCTACTGGGAGGCTTATGAACCGGAGCTCCAAGTTCAAAAAATTCCTCAGGCGGGCAGCGATGTTCGAAAAGAAAGGCCCAAGAAATTGAGCCTGATTTTTTTCCTTCATTCTTATTTTTGTTAGGAGTGAAAATTGAATCTGAAAATCTGACAGCTAGCAGCTTTTGTGATGTAGGTGGCATTTGTGGCCATGGAGTATTTGAAGTGTTGTGTTTGATCTAAGAAGGTTGTTCTTTTGTGCTTTTTCTCTTAGATTTTCTATTCTTTTTGCGAGGAGGCAGACTTGGATGTGTGAGGCGCATAGGTAGTGCTCTGGACATCCTGACCTATCACTGGAGCAGTTTGTCCTCCACTTTGGGGATGTAAGAACTCAGTCCCATTGACTTGTCCCACCACCACTGTCTACATCCACGTTTCGATTCTGTAACCCTGCCTCTGCCTGCTATGAGTGGATCAAGGGTACAGATAGATCCTCTTTGGGAACTGGTTTTGGTTGCATTCCAAAATGTCCCCCAAATGTCTCAAGTGACATTTGACATTTGGATGGGATTTTAACTAGAATTTGTGGCTTCCCAGGTGGCACAGTGGTAAAGAACCACCTGCCAGTGTAAAAGCCACAGGAGTTGTGGGTTCGATCCTTGGGTCTGGAAGATCCCCTGGAGGAGGAAATGGCAACCCACTCCCATGGACAGAGGAGCTCGGCAGGCTACAGTCCATGGGGTCTCAAAGAGTTGAGCATGACGGAGCGACTGAACACACATTAACTATGATCTACTGAGTGTTATTATTTAGCTATCTGGATATCTAACCCCACATCTTACACCGTCCACCCCACTTCACTTGGGGAAGTAGTAAGAACTGTCAAACCATGGATGTCTAGATATGCAATTCCCTTCTATCTTGAAGGCTGGACCATCATCCCTGGCTGGTGTGACCTACAATAATTCTTTTTCTCTTTACCCATCTGTCTCATTTCACTCAGGCTGTTATAAAATACCATAGACTGGATGGATTATAAACAACAGAAATATATTTCTCATAGTTCTGGAGGCTAGGAAGTCCAATTATGGCACTAACTGATTCAGGGTCTGGCGATGGTCATCTTTTTGCCCTGTCCTCATTTAGCAGAAGAGGTAGGGGATCTTTCTAGGGTGTCTTTATCAGGGCATTAATCCTATTCATGAGGACTCTGTTCTCATGTTCTAATCACCTCCCCATGGCCCCATCTCCTGATAGCATCACACTGGGGGCTAGGTTTCAACATATGAATTTGGTGGGGCCACAAATGGTCAGTCTCTGTTAGGTTCATTGGCTGAGGCTTTGTGAATTAGGCTGACAAAAGACTGATTAACTAGAGAAAACAAACATTATTTACTAGCATCTTGAGAGTCCCTTGGACTGCAAGGAGATCCAACCAGTCCATTCTGATGAAGATCAACCCTGGGATTTCTCTGGAAGGAATGATGCTAAAGCTGAAACTCCAGTACTTTGGCTACCTCATGTGAAGAGTTGACTCATTGGAAAAGACTCTGATGCTGGGAGGGATTGAGGGCAGGAGAAGAAGGGGATGACAGAGGATGAGATGGCTGGATGGCATCACGGACTCGATGGACATGAGTCTGAGTGAACTCCGGGAGTTGGTGAGGCCCAGCATGCTGCGATTCATGGGGTTGCAAAGAGTCAGACACGACTGAGTGACTGAACTGAACTGAACTGATTGAATACAAGGAAACAGTTAGCAACGGGTAACTCAAAGATATGGTTAGAGGGCTTATNGAGGCCCAGCATGCTGCGATTCATGGGGTTGCAAAGAGTCAGACACGACTGAGTGACTGAACTGAACTGAACTGATTGAATACAAGGAAACAGTTAGCAACGGGTAACTCAAAGATATGGTTAGAGGGCTTATATAGCATTTAACAAAAGAAGAGTAAGTTTTTAACAAAGTGACAAGACAAAGAAAAAGGACTGAGTTCGTAGGATGGCGAATTGTGGGAAGGCATACATGGAAACAGTATTTGCCTTCCACAGTGGAAACAGTGACAGACTTTATTTTCTTGGGCTTCAGAATCACTGGGTGACTGCAGCTGTGAAATTAAAATATGCTTGCTCCTTGAAGAAAAGCTACGACAAACCTATAATATATCAAAAAGAAGAGACATAGCTTTGCCGACAGAGGTCCGTCTAATCAAAGCTATGATTTTTCTGGTAGTCGTCTATGGATAAGAGAGTTGGACCATAAAGAAGGCTGAGTGCCAAAGAATTGATGCTTTTGAACTGTGGTATTGGAGAAGACTCTTATTTTTTTTTTTTTTTCACTTCAAAACATCTATGGCCCAGCTGGTGACAGAGGCCTGCAGGGATCCAAACGTTGCAGTTCAAAGGCTAGCTGCTGATTAGCACCCAAAAGAGAGACCAGGGAAAATAAACCACAGGGCTTTTAACCTTTTTTTTGTAGGGGTCAAAATTACAAATTTTTATTTCCATTTTGACAAATAACATGGAATTGGAAAACCACGGCTCTCTGAAAACTGGCAGCACCAGTGCAGCTATGAGTCAAGAGGAGCTGCTGAGTGGAGAAGTCCCTGGGCAGCTATCGTCACCACGGAGCTGGGCAGATAGCGTTGGCTAAGGGTTGCCTCTGAGGCACTCAGGAGCAAACTGGGAGTAAATGTGTCTTTGGGGGTAATAGGAAATTTCTTGATCATCCTCTCTCTGAACATGGGTAGTATAAAGCACCCTGAACCCAAACTAAGGATATGCGGTTCTAGTCTTGGCTTCGTCTCTGACAAGACATGGGATCTTACTTTCCATGATCTCTCTGGGCCCTACTTTTAAAAAAGTATTCAATCTACAGTCTTCCAGATCATTTCCAGCTCTCAAAACATGATTCTGTAATATCCTAGGCTTTTCTGTTCTTAGTGAATTATAAACAGAACCCCACTGAGGAGCAAGGATATGCTTTTTAAGACTGGTGCTCAAAAGGTATGTTTCACAGGACAGGCATTGAACACGCAGTACAAGCGTCACATTCAGGAGTAGCAGTGCTTTGTATCTGGCCTCACAAAAGGTCTTTATTATTAAGCCAGACTAGAATATCCCATAGTGTTTCTCATGTGTCCTTGGAGAGAGAGAGGCAAAAAGCTAAAGCAACTTCAGAAAGCAAACTTCAAAAGACGTAAGACAGTATAAAGGGCTTCATCTCTTACCTTTTATTCCCCACCCCCTCAAATTTAAAAGCAGAGGCTTGTCTCTTGGATAGCAGACTCATAGCTGACACAGAAATCGTGAACCTTAAAGAGTAGACACTTTCACATTGTTGGCCGGTTTAGGGAAATGTCAGTGGACAAAAAGAGAGACACTGACATTATGATTGTGGATTGTTGAAGCAGAGAATAGATGAAAATATGTCTTTAAACTTCAAGATAAGCAAAAAGTTACTCTCCTTGACCCAAATCGTGCTATAGTTCCTGACAACCGTAGCAATAATAATTATAATTACTAGCCACGATTTATTGAAAGCTGGTGGCTAGATAGAACATTTAAATGCTTTCCACATTTGATGTTCACAGTTGCCCTCTCAGGTAGGTAATACTAGTATAAACGAAGAAACCAAGGCTCAGAGAAGTTATTTGCTCAGTTGTGTAAGTCAAGGTGTCTGGATTTGCATCCAGATCTGTAGGTAGGATTTGTAGCAATGGAATATTGGAAGCGTTGCATCTGATCCAGGAGCAGGTATTCTCCACTGCTCTCACCTGCTTTGCTTGCTGCTGCTGCTGCTGCTGCTAAGTCATTTCAGTCGTGTCCGACTCTGTGTGACCCCATAGACGGCANTGAAGAAGGCTTTCTTATCTCTTCTTGCTATTCTCTGGAACTCTGCATTCAGATGCTTATATCTTTCCTTAGACCCTGGCAATTCCCAGAAAAGAGGCTCCTTTCCTGTGCCAGGGCACATGTCTATCTTGGAGGTTTAATGTTGATCTGGCATGAAAGAAAGATTGAATGCTTACCGAACAGAATAGAATTCTGTCTCATAAAGTTTCTGAGAGAATATGATTACAGAGCAAACATCACAACTCAAATAACAACATGGTACTGTGGGAAGACCAAGTGAAGAGTGTGATGATTGTGGGTATACATGGGCTGCCCAAAGCACTAGTATTTGAAGGTGTCCATTCAGACTCAGTTCCCTGGTATCCTCTGCACTGGCCTGTTCCTCCATCCCGTTCATCTCCCATTCCCATAACAAGAACCACCCCTGGGCACTTTGTCATCACATGAACTCGCTGTGTCTCAAATATCTTAACTTCCAACATTCCAGTCCAACCACAACCTTCTACGCCTCCAACTTTCTCCTGCCAATTCCATGTTCCATTATCACCCTCTCTGGCAAAGGCTATGAGAATACAGCTGTCTAATTTGTACATGCCAAGAGTGCTGCTGGAGAAAATAATTCAGCCTGGCAGACTGGAGCCACTATCAGTCACTGGTCCTCAAGGTCAACTTGGTTTTCAGTGCTACCAGATTACCTGTTCTTCCACAGTCAACAATGGATCCAGGGATGCTTTTACAGTTCATGGGATCATCTTTAAAAGTTCAGTTCAGTTCAGTCACTTAGTTGTGTTTGACTCTTTGCGAACCCATGAACCGCAGCACGCCAGGCCTCCCTGTCCATCACCAACTCCTGGAGTCCACTCAAACCCATGTTCATTGAGTTGGTGATGCCATGCAACCATCTCATGCTCTGCCATNGACCATCTTTAAAAGTTCAGTTCAGTTCAGTCACTTAGTTGTGTTTGACTCTTTGCGAACCCATGAACCGCAGCACGCCAGGCCTCCCTGTCCATCACCAACTCCTGGAGTCCACTCAAACCCATGTTCATTGAGTTGGTGATGCCATGCAACCATCTCATGCTCTGCCATCCCCTATCCTCCTGCCCTCAATCTTTCCCAGCATCAGGGTTTTTTCAAGTGAGTCAGCTCTTCACATCAGGTGGCCAAAGGACTGGAGTTTCAGCTTCAACATCAGTCCTTCCAGTGAACACCCAGGACTGATCTCCTTTAGGATTGACTGGTTGGATCTCCTTGCAGTCCAAGGGACTCTCAAGAGTCTTCTCCAATACCACAGTTCAAAAGCATCAATTCTTCTGTGCTCAGCTTTCTCTATAGTCCAACTCTCACATCCTTATATGACTCCTGGAAAAACCATAGCCTTGACTAGACGGACCTTTGTTGGCAAAGTAATGTCTCTGCTTTTTAATATGCTGTCTAGGTTGGTCATAACTTTTCTTGCAAGGAGTAAGCGTCTTTTAATTTCATTGCTGCAATCACCATCCACAGTGATTTTGGAGCCCAGAAAAACAAAGTCAGCCACTGTTTCCACTGTTTCCCCATATATTTGCCATGAAGTGATGGGATTGGATGCCATGAACTTAGTTTTCTGAATGTTGAGCTTTAAGCCAACTTCTTCACTCTCCTCGTTCACTTTCATCAAGATGCTCTTTAGTTCTTCTTCACTTTCTGCCATAAGGGTGGTGTCATATGCATATCTGAGGTTATAGATATTTCTTCCGGCAATCTTGATGCCAGCTTGTGCTTCCTTCAGCCCAGTGTTCCTCATGATGTACTCTGCATATAAATTAAATAAGCAGGGTGACAATATATAGCCTTTATGTACTCCTTTTCCTGTTTGGAACCAGTCTTTTGTTCCATGTCCAGTTCTAACTGTTGCTTCCTGACCTGCATACAGATTTCTCAAGAGGCAGGTCAGATGATATGTTAGTCCCATCTCTTGAAGAATTTTTCACAGTTTGTTGTGATCCACACAGTCAAAGGCTTTGGCATAGTCAATAAAGCAGAAATAGATGTTTTTCTGGAACTCTCTTGCTTTTTTGATGATCGAGCATATGTTGGCAATTTGATCTCTGGTTCCTCTACCTTTTCTAAATCCAGCTTAAACATCTGGAAGTTCACGGTTCACGTACTGTTGAAGCCTGGCTTGGAGAATTTTGAGCATTACTTTGCTAGTGTGTGAGATTAGTGCAATTGTGTGGTAGTTTGAGCATTCTTTGGCATTGCCTTTCTTTGGGATTAGAATGAAAACTGACCTTTTCCAGTCCTGTGGCCACAGCTGAGTTTTCCAAATTTGCTGGCATATTGAGTGCAGCACTTTCACAGCATCATCTTTTAGGATCTGAAATAATTCAACCGGAATTTCATCACCTCCACTAGCTTTGTTCGTAGTGATGCTTCCTAAGGCCCACTTGACTTTGCATTCTAGGATGTCTGGCTCTAGGTGAGTGATCATACCGTCATGATTATCTGGGTTGTGAAGATCTTTTTGTACAGTTCTTCTGTATAGTCTTGCCACATCCTCTTAATATTTTCTGCTTCTGTTAAGTCCATACCATTTCTGCCCTGTATCGAGCCCATCTTTGCATGAAATGTTCCCTTGGTATCTCTAATTTTCTTGAAGAGTCTCTAGTCTTTCCCATTCTATTATTTTGCTCTATTTCTTTGCACTGATCACTGAGGAAGGCTTTCTTATCTCTCCTTGCTATTCTTTGGAACTCTGCATTCAAATGTGTTTATCTTTCCTTTTCTCCTTTGCTTTTCGTTTCTCTTCTTTTCACAGCTATTTGTAAGGCCTCCTCAGACAGCCGTTTTGCTTTTTTGCATTTCTTTTTCTTGGGGATTGTCTTGCTCCCTGTCTCCTGTACAATGTCATGAACCTCCATCCATAGTTCATCAGGCACTCTGTCTGTCAGATATAGTCCCTTAAATCTATTTCTCACCTCCACTGTATAATTGCAAGAGATTCAATTTTGGTCATACCTGAATGGTCTAGTGGTTTTCCTTACTTTATTCAGTTCAAGTCCAAATTTGGCAAGAAGTTCATGATCTGAGCCATAGTCAGGTTCTGGTCTTGTTTTTGCTGACTGTATAGAGCTTCTCCATTTGGCTGGAAAGAATATAATCAATCTGATTTCTGTGTTGGCCATCTGGTGATGTCCATGTGTAGAGTCTTCCCTGGTGTTGTTGGAAGAGGGTGTTTGCTATGACCAGTACGTTCTCTTGGCCAAACTCTATTAGCCTTTGCCCTGCTTCATTCTGTACTCCAAGGCCAAATTTGCCTGTTATTCCAGGTGTTTCTTGACTTCCTACTTTTGCATTCCAGTCCCCTATAATGAAAAGGACATCTTTTTTGGGTGCTAGTTTAAGAAGATCTTGTAGATCTTCATAGAACCGTTCAACTTCAGCTTCTTCAGCATTACTGGTCAGGGCATAGGCTTGGATTACCGTGATATTGAATGGTTTGCCTTGAAAACAAACAGAGATCATTCTGTCATTTTTGAGATTGCATCCAAGTACTGCATTTCAGACTCTTTTGTTGACATGATGCCTACTCCACTTTTTCTAGGGGATTCCTGCCCACAGTAGTAGATATAATGGTCATCTGAGTTAAACCCACCAATTCCAGTTCATTTTGATTTGCTGATTCCTAGAATGTTGACGTTCACTCTTGCCATCTCCTGTTTGACCACTTTCAGTTTGCCTTGATTCATGGACCTAACATTCCAGGTTCCTATGCAGCATTGCTCTTTACAGCATCAGACATTGCTTCTATCTTTAAAAGAGAATACAAAATTACAGATACAGGAGACATCACTGGTGGTTCAGTGGTTTAAGACTGCCTTCCAATGAAGGGGGTGAGGGTTCAATCCCTGGTCAGGAAACTAAGACCCCCACATGCCTTGTAGCCAAAAACCAAAAACATAAATCAGAAACAGTATTGTAACAAATTCAATAAAGACCTTAAAAATGTTCTACATCAAAAATCTTAAAAAAAATACAAAATTAGGTACACAGGTGACATTGATTTAAAATGAGGAAACCCCTCACTCCCAAATCATGAGTAATTGGAGCTGTCGGAATTCAAAATCGTCTGATATCTTCAGGCAATTTGACAGCAATACTTGCATAGAAATGCCTTCTGAAAGAAGTCTGGCTTCCTCTCCCCACTTAACTCCCGTCCCCAACTCCCAGCAACTTCTTTAACTCTCAGGGGCCCAAGTGAACTCCAAGAACTTCATTGTAAAAACAGCCCTTAGCTTACAATTTGAAGAGGTTCACATCCTCTCCGTATTTTTAAGCCACTTCACCAAGCATCTCCCTTGAATTAGTAACAGGTGATTTCTCCTCTGATTTCATGGAGAACATGGAAGCCAGCAGTCCTAACTACTTCAACTTTCTGCTACCACACTAGCAAACTTCCCTATATCCCATTCGTATTACCTTCCTTTCTACTTTTCATAAAAGAGCTGTTACTCCCTCTATTGTTTAATCTTCATATTGAAAATTTCTCTGAACATTTGTCTCCTTCTTTCATTAAAGATGAAGTTTCTGTTTGCATTTGTTGCCCTCCTTCGCTCTCTGGGGGTGGCTTATGAGAGTAAGCAGAGCCACGTGGAAATAAGAGCTTGACATTTGTTCCCTTGGCTTCTGTGAACTGCATTCCTAGTTCTCCTCCCCCCTCTGGAACTTCTTTCCAGGTGCTTCCTCTTCCTGCCCTTAAGTTGTAGACCTCCTCCACTTCTGGCGGCAGAGTCTGGGGAAAGGGCGGCAGGTGCGGTGTGGGGCCACGAAGGTGGCAAGAAGAGGACCCTGCAGCGGCCCAGGAAGCAAGCCCAGGGAATGGACGAGGAAGATAAGGCATTCAAGCAGAAACAGGAGGAGCAGAGGACATTTGAGGAGCTGAAAGTGAAGGCCATGGGAAAAAGGTCCCTAGCCTCAGGTGGAATTAAGAAATCTGGCAAAAACAAGCTGTTCCTTGTGCCTGAAGCGATTATGATCCTTAATTCCATCCTTTTTAAAACACCTGGGTTTCCTGCCATAACATTTGTTGCCACCTACAACTAGAATGAAGTGTTGTCTTGAAATCTACTGTACTTTTAAGAACAAGCTTTTGTTAAAAAAAAAAAGTAAAAATTAAAAAATTGTAGATATCCTCATGCCACCATTAGATCATTCATTTATTTAAAATGGTGTTCCAGGATTGTTGCCAAGTATGGGTAATAGGAAGTGAACAAGAGACACGCTGTTTCTGCTCTTACTACAGGGACATAGGGCAGAAGTGCCCATGCTTGTCTGCGGCGGGGCGAAGAGATCTGAGACGATGTCCTAAGCCATGTGCCATGTGCCATGTGCTTAGCAAGACTTGTTCACCAGATGAAGAGAAGGGAAAAAGAGATCAGGCAGCAGGCTCATAGGGGGCAAAGAATGGTCACATCTGAGAAGCTGAAAGAAGGGAGAGGGGGTGGAAGGTGAGACATGAGATGTGGGTAGGGATCCAATAGGGCTTCCCTGGTGGTTCAGTGGTAAAGAATCTTCCTGCCAATGCAGGGGACACAGGTTTGATCCCTGGCTCAGGAAGATCTGCGGGAGAAGGAAATGGCAACCTACTTCAGCATTCTTGCCTGGGGAATCTCAAGAACAGAGGAGTCTTGCAGGCCATGGGATTGCAAAAGAGTCAGACACGACTTAGCGACTAAACAACTACGATGAGGGTCTAGTAAGGATGGGCCTTGTGAGCCCTGGTGAGGATTTGGACTTTATTCTGGGGGCTACAGAAAGCCTCAACTACCATCCAAATTTGGTAAAATCTCTGCTTCTCCTCCTCCCCCTGCCCCTGCTAACCTGTGTTCCATTCTGCAGCCAAAGTGACCTTAAAATTAAAGACACATCATGTCATTCTCTTGCTTAGAACATTCTGATGCTTTTGTTTTATTCAGTGGGTTAAATCCCAAACTCTTTAACAAGCTTATAAGACCCCACATCACCAGGTCACAGCATGCTGACCTGGAGAGTTCTTTGGTTTCTCTCAGTGAGGTCTTATTTCTGGACCCCAAGACAAATTGTTCATCCTGCCAGGAACCTCTTTCTCCTGTTATTTGTGTGTTGAGCATCACATTTGCTGGGAAGCCTCCATTGACTTCTCCCTAGTCTGTATCCGGGACTTCTCCTGTGAGCTCCCATTTATACTTGGACATCCTCTCAATATTTAATACATAAGACTTATAACAAGTGGCTGGGCCTCTGCTATGACTCTGAAGACCCTAGCATACAGCTCACAATATAACCTTGATATTTGCTGGATAAATAAGTGAATAAAAAATGAAATAGGGGATGTAGTCAACATATTCTGTGATCGCTTCTAGCTCTGAAAAATACATTCTTTGTAGGTGCTCTGTGATACAGGTGACTTAGGAAGAGTTCAACAATTTACTTCTAAAAAGACAGTGGGAGTCAAATTTCTACTCTTTGAGTTCTTATTTCCATTAAATTGAAATAACAACTATGTTGGATTTTTTTCCTCAGCTCAAATGTTCTCACTATATCAACGCAGAAATGAAAAGTATTTCCTCAGCTTTTCTTTAAATATGTTCAATCTTGCCCATTTTCTCTATAAAGTTTTTTTCTCTTTGAGGAAATTATTTCTATACAGTTTCAATTTCAGTTCAGTCGCTCAGTCGTGTCCGACTCTCTGTGATCCCATGAACCACAGCACGGCAGGCCTCCCTGTCCATCACCAACTCCCAGAGTCCACGCAAATGCATGTCCACTGAGTCGGTGATGCCATCCAACCATCTCATCCTCTGTCATCCCCTTCTCCTCCTGCCCTCAGTCTTTCCCAGCATCAGGGTCTTTTCAAGTGAGTCAGCTCTTCACATCAGGTGGCCAAAGTATTGGAGTTTCAGCTTCAGCATCATTCCTTCCAATGAACACCCAGGACTGATCTCCTTTAGGATGGACTGGTTGGATTCCTTGCAGTCCAAGGGACTCTCAAGAGTCCTCTCCAATACCACAGTTAAAAAGCATCAATTCTTCAGCACTCAGCTTTCTTTATAGTCCAACTCTCACATCCATACATGACCACTGGAAAAACCATAGCCTTGACTACACGGACCTTTGTTGACAAAGTAATATATCTGCTTTTTAATATGCTGTCTAGGTTGATCATAACTTTCCTCCCAAGGAGTAAGCGTCTTTTGATTTCATGGCTGCAATCACCATCTGCAGTGATTTTGGAGCACCCCCAAAATAAAGTCAGCCACTGTTTCCCCATATATATCTCATGAAGTGATGGGACTGGATGCCATGATCTTAGTTTTCTGAATGTTGAGCTTTAAGCCAACTTTTTCGCTCTCCTGTTCCATCAAGATGCTCTTTAGTTCTTCTTCACTTTCTGCCATAAGTGTGGTGTCATCTGCATTTCTGAGGTTATTGATATTTCTCCCAGCAATCTTAATTCCAGCTTGTGCTTCATCCAGCCCAGCGTTTCTCATGATGTGTTCTGCATATAAGTTGAATAAGCAGGGTGGCAATATACAGCCTTGACGTACTCCTTTTCCTATTTGGAACCAGTCTGTTGTTCCAAGTCCAGTTCTAACTGTTGCTTCTTGACCTGTATATAGGTTTCTCAAGAGGCAGGTCAGGTGGTCTGGTATTCCCATCTCTTTCAGAATTTTCCACAGTTTCTTGTGATCCACACAGTCAAAGGCTTTGGTATAGTCAATAAAGCAGAAATAGACGGTTTTTTTGGAACTCTCTTGCTTTTTTGACAACCCAGCGGATATATGTTCCTCAAGTAAACTATTCCCATTGGTTTGATCCAATGAAAAAATTCAGCTAAAACTGATTGACAGGCCATCACGTGCCAGGCTCAGTCCTGGGGATATAAATAAGTCATTGACCTTACCGTTCTCTGACCAGCTTACAGCCTGGAAAGAGACTCTTGAACAGATAACTTTAAAATGTTTCACTTTCTCAACTATTTCTGGTTCAGGACATGCTTTATACTATACAGTTTAATTTAAAATAATATTTATGCCATTAAAAAGAATATATTTGAATCAGTTCTAATGAGGTGGATGAAACTGGAGCCTATTATAAGGAGTGAAGTAAGCCAGAAAGAAAAACACCAATACAGTATACTAATGCATATATATGGAATTTAGAAAGAAGGTAACGATAAGCCTGTATGCGAGACAGCAAAAGAGACACAGATGTATTGAACAGTCTTTTGGACTCTGTGGGAGAGGGTGAGGGTGGGATGATTTGGGAGAATGGCATTGAAACATGTATATTATCATATGTGAAACGAATTGCCAGTCCAGGTTCGATGCATGATATAGGGTGTCCGGGGCTGGTGCACTGGGATGACCCAGAGGGATGGGATGGGAAGGGAGGTGGGAGCGGGGTTCAGGATGGGGAACACATGTACACTCATGGTGGATTCAAGTCAATGTATGGCAAAACCAATACCAACAAAATAAATAAATAAATAAATTAAAAAAAATAATATCTATGTACTGGTAAGTAACGCACAAGTAATTTGTAAGTGAACTTGAACATGAGCCAAAGATGACCTCGACTTCTGGGAGCTTATGGTCTATGAGGAAACAAAATGACAAGGAAAAATGGACTGTCAGCTCAGGGAACATAGAGGGGTGGGAAGGGTGGCAGGTGGGAGGGAGGTTCCAAAGGGAGGGGACATATTACACCTATCACTAATTCATGTTGATGCATGGCAAAAATGAAACCAATATTGTAGAGCTTTATCTTTCAATTAAAAATAAAGAAATGTGAACAACGTCAGGAAGGCAGACTAGGGGAGCTTTAAGAGACACAGAGGGTTAAAGGAGTAAGAGCACACACCCTTGGGGCAGGGCAGAGACAGAATTTGCCTAGCCACTCAGTCGTGTCTGACCCTTTGTGACCCCACGGACTTCAGCCCGCAAGGCCTCAGTCCACTGGATTCTCCAGGCAAGAGAACTGGAGTGGGTTGCCATTTCCTTCTCTAAGAGAGGGAATTGGGGAACCAGGAAACAAAAACTTCTCAGCACAACTGCTATTCAGAAAGGGCCCTGAAGTACCGATAAAATTGATGTGGGTACCTTATGTAAGTGGAATCATGTATTATTTATTATCTGTCCTTTTGCATCTGGCTTAGATTTCACTTAGCGTAATGAAAAGACTGTTTTTTTTTTGTAGTCAAATGTATTGCTTATGGGTTTTTACAATATGGGCTTCCCTGGTGGCTCAGACGGTAAAGAATCCACCTGGCATGCAGGAGACCCAAGTTCGACCCCTGGGTTGGGAAGATCCTGTAACAAAAATAAAAGGACTATCAAATGTTGGAAAAACATGTTTGCAACATATATGACAAACAAAGATCTAATTAGTTGAGATGTAGGGTAGAACGGTGGTTACCAGGGACTAGGGGCAGTCGAGGAGAGATAGAGGGTTAGTGGTGAATGGGTACAGGGTCTCAGTTTGGGAAGATGAAAACATTCTGGAGAGGGATGGTGGTGATGGTCACAAATAGTGTGAATGCATTTAATGCTACTGAACTGCACACTGAAAAATGGTTAAAATGGGAACTTATGGTTGCCAGGGGGAAGGGATAGTTAGGGAGTTTGGGATAGGCATGTATGCACTGCTATATTTAAAAAGGATAACCAACAAGGACCTACTGCATAGCACACGGAACTCTGGTCAATGCTATGTGGCAGCCTGGATGGGAGGGGGCTTGGGAGAGAATGGATGCATGTATACATACGGCTGAGTCCCTTAAGCTGTTCACCTGAAACTATCACAGCATTTTTAATCAACTATACTCTGGTACAAAATAAAGAGTTCCAAAGAAACAAAATGGTTAAAATTATGAATCTTTTTGTTAGGGGCATTTTAATCACAATAACAGCTAAATAACTTCATGGAAAATAGATGGGAAAACAGTGGAAACAGTGACAGGTTTTATTTTCTTGGGCTCCAAAATAACTACAGACAGTGACTGTAGCCATGAAATTAAAAGACGCTTACTCCTTGGAAGAAAAGCTGTGACCAACCTAGACAGCATATTAAAAAGCAGAGATATTACTTTGCTGACAAATGTCCATATAGTCAAAGCAATGGTTTTTCCAGTAGTCATGTACAGATGTGAGAGCTGGATAATAAAAACTGTTGAGCACCAAAGAATTGATGCCTTCGAACTGTGGGGCTGGAGAAGGCTCTTGAGAGTCTCTTGGAAAGTGAGAAGATCAAACCAGTCAATCCTAAAAGAAATCAATCCTGAATATTCATTGGAAGGACTGATGCTGAAGCTGAAGCTCCAATATTTTGACCACCTGATGTGAAGAGCTGAATTGGAAAAGACCCTGATGCTGGGAAAGATTGAAGGTGGGAGAAGGGGACGACAGAGAATGAGACAGTTGGTAGGCATCACTGACTCAATGGACATGAGTTTGGGCAAGCTCTGGGAGATGGTGAAGGACAGGGAAGCCTGGCATGCTGCAGTCCATGGGGGTCACAAAGAGTTGGACACAACTTAGCAACTGAACAACAATAATTAAATGTTTCAAGGATTCTGGAACTTATATGTGCTTAGAAAGACTTCCCATACTTGAAGATCATAGAAAAGTTATTTTTTCCAGAAGTGTTTTGTCTGTTAATATGGAGTTGATTGGAGGTGCAACTTTTGGATAGGTGTTTGAGATGAAGAAAATAGGTTTCTCCAACAGTCAGAGGAGGAAGTGACAAGGACCTGAAGTAAGGTGATGAACGGCCAGGTTCTTCAACTGGAAAAGCAGGGTAGGAGGTCTTGGCTTTCAACAGGATATATCCTTGATGCATGGTAGGTACTTGAATATTTATTGAATGATAAGGGAAAAGAAAGCATCAATACAGAGAACTCCTGAGGTTTCTAACCCGGGAGGCATTCACAATAGTAATACTAATCTAATTAATGGATGATACTGATAGTCACTGAAGGAGGAAGGTTTGTGGGTAGAATAGGATGTGTTCCATTTTGAACATGCTAATACTTTTAGGGGCAGTTCAGCCATCTGGGTGAGTTTCAGAAAAGAATCAAAGACGGATCTGATGTGGAAAAAAGTTAAGGAAGACAAATTTGGTTTATAACTTGGCCAGTGAAGATGACTGCTGAAGCTATGGGATTATTCGGGAGAGTATATGAGTGTCAAGGAAGACTGGATGAGACCTTGAAGGATTTTAGTCCTTCAGTGGGATGAAGAGGAAATAATTTGTAGAAAAGGCACTTGAAGTGGGTTTGAAGGGAATTCCCTGGTGGTCCAGTGGATAGGAGTCTGCACTTCCACTGCCAGGGATATACGTTTGATCCCTGGTCAGGGAACTAAGATCCCACATGCTGAATGGTGTGGCCAAAAAAAAAAAAAAAAAAAAAAAGTAAAAGAAATGGGCTTGAAGGAAGGTTTTGGATAACAGCAGACTGGAAGGTGGGGTAGAGGAGGTGGGCAAAGAAGAGCACAGAGCAGAATTGCACCATGAAGAAACAAGGAGTGTGGATGCACCCCACTCCAGAAGCCATTCAGTAACCAGATGTTGAAATCTGCTGTAGAAGAGCTGGAGGCTTCAAGGATGGGTCAGTTAACACCATTACTATAGAAGAGAGGATGATGACCAAGACAGGCTGTTTCCCTCAGGGTTATGGTGACCGTTGCTATTTGGTTGCTTGAGTATGAAGAATCTGAGAGCATTTGATCTACTTCACTTAAAGCTCCAGCCAAAGATATCCAGTCAATTTGGAGCGTCTCAGGTGTCTAAACATAGTCCGGGTCCTCCATCTTAGATTTACTTTGGGTGTTCCAGTTTCCTTTGTTTGAAGCATCTTCGTGCCAGATCCCACGACTTTCATCATTACTTTTTGTTTGTTGTATGTTTGAAGTTTTGTTAATTTTCTTAAATGAGATATTGGATGAGATCATGTTCCCGGGGAAAGATAATGGTAGCAAAGCTCCTGTCTGTGGCTCAAGTGTCATTCTGCACACAGGTGCTGTAAGAGGGCGGCCACAAAACAAGCCCAGTGTGAGTTCTACTTTCCCCAAAGATCCGACCCCTGGTTTCAAAGAGTCACAGTTTGGTTGATATTAAAAAGATATGTAGAATTAAAAAAAAAAAAAAACAGCTTGAAAAAAAAAAATCAGAGTTCCATTTTTCATTCTCAGACTGGCAGAGATCTACAGAGTTTGCCAAGTGTTGAGGTAAGGGTGTGGGAAAGCAGGCCCTTGTCTTCACTGCTGGTGGGATAGGTAATTACCATGACCTCTATGGAAGGTGACTGACAACACTCACCAATTGCTCAGATTCTCTGACCCAGAGTATTCTCGTTCAGAGGTTTTTTGAATTTTTGACTATGCCATGCAGCATACAGGATCCTAGTTCCCCACCTAGGGATAGAACCCACAACTCCTGCATTGGAAGTGTGGAGTCTTAACCACTGGACTGCCAGGAAGTCTTTGACCCAGAGTATTCCAGACAACATAAGTCCCTGCAGCATAATCTGTCGTGGTAAAGATGGCAACCACCTAAACTATCTGTCAATAGAGACTGGTTAAATAATTATGGCATATCTTCACCACAGAATACTTCAGTCATTATTGCTTCTAAATGCGTAAGAGTTCTGAAACTATACACAAGAAACTGGTCACGCAGGTAGCCTCTGGGAGGGGATGGGGCTGAGGGCTGAGGAGATATGGATGGGAAGGACTTTTCATTTGCCTTCTCTACCTGATGAATGTATAACCTACCTCCACCCACCACTCTGAATGAAGCAAAAAAAAAAAAAAATTCCTGGTGGTAGAGAGTACACTAGTAGCTTTCTGTGTGTGCCTAGTTGCTTCAGTTGTGTCTGACTCCTTGTGACTCCACAGACTGTACCCTGCCTGACTCCTCTATCCCTGGAATTCTCCAGGCAAGAATACTGGAGTGGGATGCCATGCCCACCTCCAGTGGATCTTTCCAACTCAGGGATCGAACCTGGTTCTCCCGCATTGCGGGCAGATTCTTTACCATCTGAGCCATCTAGGAAATTTGAGATAAATCTTAACCCAAGGGGCCTGAGTTATAACAGGAATCATTTTGAGAAGTTCAAGAGTTGAAGGTCATTTCATCTTTCCCACCCACCTTTTCTCTCCACACAGAACCCAAGGCAAGAAGGGAAGGATAAGAGCAAGACAGCACAAATGAGCCATGAAGCCAAGAACTCGTAGGACAGACATTTTATTGTGACTTGCTTACAGTCAAACATTCAACCCGTCGACTTGCCCATTAGTTAACTGTTTTGCTGGAGATCACAGCCTGATGCCCAAAGGCCCTCAGCCTTATCTTATGTCAGTCTAGTCAATGGTTGCCTATTTTACAGTTCAATTAGTTAGAGGAAAATGTCAGGAAAATCTGGTCTTAACATCTCAAATGAACAGCTGTGAGATTTGCAATCCATTTAATATAAAGTGCTCAAGTTCAGTGCAAAAGGGCAGACTCAGAAAGGCAAGCAGATGCCAGGGAGGAACGTTTCCTGGAGACAGATGCAATCTATGACTCAGAGAAGAAAAAGTCACTTGTCCAACTTCCCCATAAAGGGGTCTAGTATTTTCTTTGCCATCTCTTCCCTCCCTCAGAGGTCCAGAGCTTCTACAGATGCTCTTAGAGTTGTTTAGTTCACTATTTAAAAAACCTGGTTCAGAGGGAGATCTGCAGGGTTTCTAAGCACCAGAGATACTGACTTGGGCTTCTAGCTCCCGTTTCTCTCAGCGGCCCCTGTGAGGCTGACAGGCTGAGCTCTGGCTAGTGGGAGGCTTGCAGCTGCGGAGCTCTCTTCACACCCCTTGTTTGCAAATTCACATCACGGACTAGGGCAGACCTTTTCCAAAAGCTTGTCACATCTCCAGCGGGAAGACAGGCCCACACTAATTAAATAAAGAAGCACTTCATTTGGTTGCTCACTAACTGGACATGAGCTATTTCATTATCCCCTTGTTTACCTCTTGTCCTCAGGCCCAACTTTAAAGTGAACCTTTGACTCCCACCGTTAAGGCAAAGAAGTGCACTGCCTTCTCAATGACCCTGGGTCTCTGCATGTCCATCCTTCTGTCCTGAAGAGACTGAAGAAAAGCAGGCGGGAAGAGGAAGTGATTTTCTAACCAATTTAAGGGAAATAAATAGGATCGTAACTCAAACAGGCAAAGTCTAGCCATTCGGTCCCAGGACCTTGGCTACTGTGTTTCTCTCCCAGACTCTCCAAAAGGAAGCCACCTTCTCTTACTCGGCAGCAGGAATAAAACGGCTTCACACCGCGGGAAGCACCTGCCCCAAAGCCATCTCTGCATCTGGGGACGGGAAGGAGGGGAAAAGAGGCAAGCCTTCTGATGCAGCTCCATCATTCTCGGTCAAAAACCCTTCTAGTCACGAGAAGCTACTGGAACATTCCATTCCAAGGGGACTGTGTACAAATAGGATGAGCCCGGGTTAAGAACCAAAAACGCAGGAAGGTTTTCAGACAGGCAGAAGTCAAAAGTAAAGTGCCTCTTTGCAGCAGGGGAGAGCTTCGTTTGTTCAGAAATGCTGGGGCGTAAACATGAGCGTGAAGAGCGTGCACACACACACACACTCACTCTGAGGTAGAAAGAACTGGCCATCTCCAGACAAACACACACACAGACTCCACAATTTTACAGAAACATGGCACTTGCGTGAAAGATCCTATCTTTGCTCAAGATGGCAGGTCGGGTCCAATTCCAGCTCTTTCCAACCTGGGGTGGAGCCAGGGAAGTCCTGCCCCACAGGAGGAAAGAGCTGGAAGTGTGCCCATCACTCCTGCCCCACAGCTGTCCGGCCCTGCAGCCCAGGGTCACTTCCTGGAGGCCGAACCATGGGCACCCCGGCTGCGGCTTGTCAGAAGCCACTGGGAGCAGATGTCTTGGACCACTGCGTCCCCACTGCTCTTGGCGGCCTGCTGCACCTGCTCGACTAGGACCGCGGCCCGAGAGTGTTCTTGCTTCACGGCGATCAGGTAGGCAGAACGCAGCTTGCAGCACGTCAGGTAGGCCTGAACCTGGCAATTGGGTGTGAGAGACAGCCAGAAGGAAACCATCAGTGACAAGTCACCAAGAAGCACACAGGGCCGCGTGAAGAGAGACAAGACAGCACTTCTCACCTACCAATAACTGGGTTCCTGCCTTTTATTAGGTTATGGTCACTCTTTAAATATTCTGAACACTAAGCTATTATACTGTATTACTGTACAGTGTAAAAGTTATTATAAATAAGCCAAGAATTTTAAAAAGCAGAAGGCAGACAGGCAGAGCCTGGCCTCTATCTACTCCCTTCAAGGCCCTCCTCACTCTCCTGGGCTCTCCAGCTTTCTCTCAGCCTCACTGCTGACAAACTGGGTTTTGTGGTTATTTGGGTGATTATTTGATTAATGTCTGTCTCCTTGACTAGGAGGGCAGGAAGAGTGTCTGCTTTTTCTAACCATTCCTGGAGCTGAGCACAGGGCCTGGCATGTGGGTGTTCCATGAATGTGCATGAAGTGAATGAATGAATGAATGAATGAGCCATCATACCTGCCCCCTACAATGGGCCCACAGGGCCCCTTTCTCTTTTCTTCAACCTGCTGAGTTAAAAAATCTTCTACCAAGAGGCTTGGGGAAAGAAACGCAGATACACAATTAGAAAAAAGTCTAATTAAGGGGTGGCCCCAGATTGACCTTACCTGCTGTTTGCATCAGAGGCAGTCTAGTTTCCTGCATCCTGGACACACTCCATCTCATGAGTTCCTAGCGTGAGGGAGATGAGAGTCCCTTCCTTCCCTGCCCTGACCCCACCAGCACCTCCCTGGTTAGCCAGGGCTCCAGGCTAGCAAATGGCAAGGTCCTGGTGAGCTGCCTCAGACCTCCAGGCCAGCAGCTGCCTTTTGCCATGACAGTCCTCCTGGTGGTTGGAGAGGACTCCTCTCTTCATGTTTCAAAGCTCTACCATCTTTTCTTACTTCATTCACTAAAGTCTTCCTTTTCTAAGCTCAATTACAGATAATCTACAGCTATAAGATGGCTGGCTGGCTGAGCTCTGGTCTGGTTAATGCACCTGCTGCTCTGGGATGTTCACTCTCACCTAGGCCTTCAGCTCCACTTGGCACCAGTGTACATTGAACAGAATATCACCAAGTCGACAGGCAAAACTCCCTACTTAGAGAAGGGCATTTTCCCAGAAAGTCTGGAATTAAAACTGAATGACACTCTTACGGCAAGATCTTGTGGCCTTAGATCACTTAAAGTGAACTGACTTAGAACAGCGATTGACACAAGAAAAAACCTGAAGACGTTAACAATGACGCTAGAGATTTCAGGGTCCATCTTTTCCAGGGACAAAGGCTCTGTCCTACTGAGCAGGAGGCTCCCTGAAGGCTTAGAAAAGAGCCACACACAGTCTGAGAATCAAGAAGCCTGGGTATCAGGCCTGGCTGCCAGCTTCTCAATCTGATGCTAGAAAAGGAATTTTTCACATTTCGGAATGTCAGAATTCCATCCTTTTCATAGGATCGCATCAGGATCTTGCGGAATTAGATGAAGAAATGTTAAGAACAGATCTTCCTTAAACACTTGAATGAAACATGCCCTGGAAATTCAGTTCAGGAAATAGCAATACTGCCACGGGGAGCAGCAACGTGGTAGTGTAAGAAGTTGTTTGCTAACACGAGTTTTCTTCACGAGGCACTCAGCTGCTGGAGGATTCCACTGCCAGTGGCTAGGGTGGGCTGGCTGGGTTTTCTCATGCCTCTCCTGGCCTGTAGGCCTTCCCCTGAATGGCAGGTGGGTTGAGCCTGTGGTGAGCCACAGACTGGAGCAGCTGGGAATAGTTTTATTCTGCCTGGCACGCTCACCGAGGTGCACCCATTTCCTACGCTACAGGAAGCAGGCACGGGGCCTCAGGGGAAAGGCCTGGAGACTGAGGCACTAATAGGCATTGTTGGTCTAAGGGCTGGCTGGGTTTTTTCCCTACCAGAGAGGGTACCCTCACTCCTTTAGAATAAAGAGATGCCTGTCACTTTGAGAACATTATTCAGTGAGACAAAGTGCAAGTGAGGATTTCCTAGGGATGGGAGAGAAAACCTCCATGGAAAATGGGGAGAGTGGAAAGGCCTGTGTGTCTTGCGGGTAGAGAAGAGAGAGGGCCAAGGCGCATGTGGTCGGGGTTCTTCTCATGTTCTCTACATGTTCCCTCCCTTCTGTGCCCTTATCTGGGTCCCAGGCCCACCTCGGATAATAAAGAGGGCGAGAGGGGTTGAACGGAACTGTCATAGCAAGTGAGGGGTGAAG
Source organism: Oreotragus oreotragus (assembly GCA_006410675.1). Taxonomy (NCBI): domain Eukaryota; kingdom Metazoa; phylum Chordata; class Mammalia; order Artiodactyla; family Bovidae; genus Oreotragus; species Oreotragus oreotragus. The sequence continues at coordinate 71,065 of SJYX01007861.1, read as the reverse complement.
GTGACAAGGCAAGTCCAAAGGGCTGTTCCTGAGCATTTGGGTGAGGAGACAACTCTGCTCACCTTGTTGTCGTCACTGTGTATTGCCTGGATCAGGCCCTCCAGCTCCTGTGCGGGACAGAGACACAGCAGTTGTGAGATGGAGCATGGGAGCTGGGGTTCAACTCCGTCTCAGCCCAGCCCTTCTGACTCAGGCTCTGCCTGCCTGATCCTTCCTTATAAACTCAACTCCTGGGAAATCCTGGTGGTCCAGTGGTTAGGACTCGGTGCTTTCACTGCCGAGGGCCCGGGTTCAGTCCCTGGTTGGGGAAATGAGATCCTGATAGCCTCATGGTGTGGCCAAAATAAAAAAAAAAAAAAAGCACCTCAACTCCTGCTATCAGAGCAACAGAGGAAATCTAATGATAACACTAAGCTTGGGAATCTGAGAATCAGCATGAGACCAAAAGCTTTTCCTTGGCTTTCATGAATGATGTGTCTTGGTTCATCCCACAAAGCCATCAGGGGACAGTTTTGCTGATGACATGCCACCTGCAGGCCCACACTGACCTCGTCTACAATCCCTGGGAGAAACTCAACTCCGTCTGTCCGCAGACACTTCCAGGTATAAATAACCTCAGACAATGGGATGCTTAGGGGCGGCTTCTGGATATGTACCATGAATTTTCTTTCCAGGAAGGGTTGATTAGCGTAAGGCCATTATTATAGAGGAGTCAGAAAGACAGAGGGATCTTGTAGAATTTTGGGTACATGATGGGGAAGAGAAAAATAAAGAGGGGGATGTGAAGACACTGAAAGAGATGGAGGAGCTGAGGTCTGGGATGGGCGTACCTGGGGGGGAATCCTCCTGAACGCTTCCACGCAGTTGAGGAGGACGGTGTCCCTGTCGCTTTGGGCTGCCATGCCCGACTCGCTGACACACTTGAGCAGCTGTCGGATTTCACCGAACTTCTCCCTCTCCACCAGCTGCCGGGCGGCCTTGCAGTAGGTAGCGGCGGCATCCAGCTGAAAGTCCTAGAACAGAACACAGGATGACAAGGGTAGGGAGGCAGGGACGCCACAGTTGGGGAAAGAAAGGTGACATTCACAGAGCTCCGAACGGGCTTGGGGCAGACACGCCAAACTGACTGCAGTCTCAGTAGGAAACACACACAAGCAGACAACCAGCAGAAAGTTCCTCTTTGGGAGTTTGGCAGACATTTGGGAAGCAAGCATGAAAACTGGGACTTTGAGATCTATGCTGGTACATCTCACTTGCTGCCGCATCACTGCCTGAAGATACTCTAATCAAATGCCAGAGACCAGTTCATTCTCCCTCTAACTAGTCAATCTTCTCTTGGAAAATGGATGCTGGGGGCTGATACTGGCTGCCCGGGACACCAGGTGCTCTGTGAAGAGAGGCTGTGGTGTTAGGAGACAGACCAGTTCACCAAAGGGCTGCTGCTGCTGCTGCTGCTGCTGTCGCTTCAGTCGTGTCCGACTCTGTGCGACCCCACAGACGACAGCCCACCAGGCTCCCCCGTCCCTGGGATTCTCCAGGCAAGAACACTGGAGTGGGTTGCCATTTCCTTCTCCAATGCATGAGGTGAAAAGTGAAAGTGAAGTCACTTAGTCATATCTGACTCTTCACGACCCCATGAACTGCAGCCTACCAGGCTCCTCTGTCCATGGGACTTTCCAGGCAAGTATACTGGAGTGGGGTGCCATTGCCTTCTCCTCACCAAAGGGCTGATGATCTAGAAACTACCGGATACTTTGTTGCCTTGGGGTCTGATAGGAGCTGTCACTCCGCCTGCCCACGGGGGTATCTATGTATGGAGAGCTTTGTCCAACACAGGAAACGGGTGGGAAGAAGAGAGATCTGTCAGATTGGACTGCTTGCTGTCTTTGATCCTTGAGATGTGCAGTGTTAAGACCCTGCCTGCCTGGAGAGTGAGGGGCCTTTGGGTCACTGTGGTAGGGGTGGTCTAGCTTCTCATGGTCTTAGCGCCCCACTCCATCCTCTGCTCCAGTGCTATAGCTGTACCTGGGTCCTCTTATCACAAGCAACAAAAAAATGTACGCCTCAAGCTGGCTCGTGGGCAGATGAAGGATGGAGGGGCGGCTCTTGTTGCCAGGGGCCCCCTCCCACTGGATAGGACCACTCTCCCCCGCATCACTTCCTCCAGCCATTCTCCCCTGCAAGGAGGACAGCTGTGGTGAACTGTCCTAGACCCGGCTTCAGTTCTTTATGTGACAGTTTTGATGAACTTGTTATCAGTTGCTTGGCTTTTGTCAAAGTGGCCTTCGTCTCGAACTTGACCCAGTTTTGTAACAGCCACCTCGTTGCTTTCATCCTTGATGTAGTATAAATCTACTTTCCTCGGGATGAAAATTTTCAGAGGAATAATCTCTCACAGAACTGTGCTCATGTGCTGATCCCCGTTCGTATAATCCTGAGTAATCCGGTCATACCTGCAGAACACGGAACGCGATTCCAAAACCATCTTCTACATTTTTCCCTCCTAGCATGACCTGAAAAGGAAAGGGAAACATACTTAGAGAAATAGTAATGACTGGAGCAGCCCCTCAGTCAAGAATAAGGTCCTCATTCATTCATTTATTCAACAAATATCCATGAAGACTCTACTGAGCATAGGCACGAGGGATACGAGAGTCATCAAAATGGACTCAAGCCACAGCCTTCTGGGGCTCACATTCCATCGGGGAGGCAACCATCAAACAAACGACTGAAAGAAGCAGACGATTCCAAGTGTGATGAGCATTCTGAAAAAGAACGGTCTGCCGGGGGTCTGAGACATCAGGCATACCTTGCAGGCAACATCCATTTTCATGTGGTTATTTCCAAACAGGGTTGGCAGAGGCGAGGTGGTGACTTGGGAGGTCCCGGCGCTTTCGCAGCGATGCAAGAACCTGGTCACTTCCATCTGCAGCTGAAGGGTGTTCATGTGTCTGCAGGAACAGGTGACACACAGTCTAGCCTCACGAGGGAGCTTGGGGGCAACCAGGACCAGGGGGTACTGAGAAGTCCTAACAGGATGGCAAGGAAAAGGGCAAGAGAAAGGGTGTGGAGGGAAAAGATCCAAAAGCCCTCTGAGAAGTTATGACAGGACAAAAATGGGTGACGAGTGTTTAGAGAGCACGGTATGCTGCTAACCACAGCAGAGGTTGAGATAGACGTGAACCCAGGCTAGAGGAGAGGTGGGTAGGGAATAAATGCATCGAGGCATCTAGTGATTGGCTGTGAAGGAAAATCAGTGGCAGTGAGCGGTCACTTCAGATGCTGTGTTCTCAGCATAAAGGCTGAGAGGAGGGAAGGACCTGGGGTGCCGAGGAGCCAGTGTGCCCGATGCACCACAAAGAAGCACAGTACTGTGCCGTAAGATTGGGATGAAGGATCACCCAGGACTTCTTTTGCCTCTTGCATGGGGTAGGGGTTTAGCCTGATTGTCACGGTGAGCCTAATCCCCGCCCCTCCCCCGCTCTCCTTTCCTCCAAGCTCCTCTGGAGACTTCTGAGACTTAACACCAGACACTATCATCCCTGAATGACTCCTATCAGGTGTACAGGTTTGTTTCCCACAACTTCAGAGCTGGGCGAGGGAGGCTTCTTCACCAACAGCCCTCCCGGTTCCAGCCCTTCTGCACCACCCTGACTGTTCCCTGAACCCCGAGCTACCTTGACACATCAGACGCCGTCATCTTCTTTCGGAAGAAGGTGGTTTTCTTCCTTCCGCTACGCCGGGAGGTTTCTTGGAGGTAGATCTTCAGGTGGTCCTTGGCTTTCAGCAGCCAGGAGAGCTTCTCTCCCAGCTCCGTGTACGTCTTTGCTTTGTGAGTGAAGAACCGGATACAGGTCATGGCGGCCCGCACGTGGTCCTGGAAGAGGAAAATGAATGTTCGGGTCAAAGGAGATTTGGAGGCGGGGGATGCGAGGAGAATTCTGATCTGAATTCCACCCAGGATGTCTGGTTGCCAGCACCCCGTCCCTCCGAGGCCCAAGAAATCCACAAGTCAACCGACTGGCTGGGTTCCTGTCAGTTGTTTCTGCAGCCTTGTGGGCTGTGCGTGTGCTCAGTTGTGTCTGCCTCTTTGCGACCCCATGGACTGTCGCCCGCCAGGCTCCTCCATCCATGGGATTCTCCAGGCAAGAACACTGGAGTGAGTTGCCATTTCCTCCTCCAGGGGATCTTCCTGACCCAGGGATCGAACCTGCGTCTCCGGCGTCTCCTGCATTGCAGGAGGACTCTTTATCTGCTGAGCCATGTGGGAAGCAGCTGGCCAGATTCTTGGGTGGGACATTATTTCACTATAAGAGAGATCTTTAAAAAGGAGACTTAGGATACTCCATTCAACTTGCCGTCACTTTCACTCTTGTGTTGAATCATTCAGTGTCTCTGTGACTTAGTACTGGCCACCCTCACAGACTGGAAGAAACGTGATCCCTCTCCTATCTAAAAATGCATCTTCTCTAAAAATACTTTTCCACCCTTCCTTATGAATTCTGCATTCATGTCCCATGTTTATCTAGAAACTACCTTATCCCTCTTCTTTTTAATCTTTATATTTCCTAAATTCTGAAGAATGCCATTACTGACAAGATTAAAGGTTGCCTCTTTGGGATGAGAATGGAAATACTGATATTACATGAGAATGCCTCAGAGCAACATGGATTTGTTGTTGCTGAATCAAGGAGCAAGGCTAGGGGCCAAGTGACAGTCTTGTTCCCTTATCCTGCGCAGACCCACCTCACGGCAAGGCTGTAGGGACAGAGGTAGCAGGCAGGATGGGGCTGTTGTTACCTTCATAAACTGCTGCAGCTCATACAGGATGTGGTAGTAGTTTTTCTTCTGTAAATGTTGGCAGGCGGCAATCAAGTACTTTCCCCAGCTTTCCAAGGATGAGTCAATAGATTCTAGGAGGTTTTCTAAATCGTGTAGCTTCCCACTTTTATAGCTTGGCTGGAAAATGCCTTCTATGAAGACTTCTGGGGGACTCTCCTGGAGTAGGGCAAAGCAACAAGTCAGAAGTCTTGAGCCTCATTCTGGCACTGCTTAGGATCCATTCTGAGTTTCCTTCCACTCACATCCCCCAGCATTCTCCTATAGGGTTGCTACTTAACCTTTTTTGTGCATCACAGATGGACCCCTTTGAGAATCCCACTCCAGTGACTGCTTCTCTCCTTCTCTGTACAGAAGAGCTCCTTCACGGAGTTATCTATACCCCCTGTCTCTAACTCCTCCCCTGTGATTGTCTCTTGAACTCACTCTCATCCAGCTTTTATACCTACAACTCCACTGCAACTACCCCTTAGGTCACCAAAGACCTCTACTTTGTTAAATGTAAAATTCTTAGTCCTTATTTTCCACCTATCTTGTCAATAGCTGCTGATAGCTGGTGGCTTGCTTCTTGAAAAACTGTCTTTATTTGGCTCCCAGGATACCATCCCTGCCAGGTTTTCATTCTATTTCTCTGGCTAGTCCTTCCCTATCTCTTTTGTTGATTCCTCCTAGGCTCCCCAAGGCTTAGGAGGATCCTCTTCTCTTTTTTTTACTCACTCTTTTGATTTTATAAGTCTCAGGGCTTTAAATCTAGCTATTTGCTGATTATGTCTAAATCTCTATTTCTAGCCTGTTTATTCTTCCTGAACTCCAGAACTGTGTATCTAAATTATACTCAACTGCCGACCCAAAAAGTCCTCTTGGGTATCTGGAGAACAATACATACTGATATAAAACTGCACTCCTGATTGTTTCTCCTCAATCTGCTTTCTGCAGTCTTTCCTTTCTCAGAAGGCAATTTTATGCTTCTATTTGTTCAGGCCAAAAGCCTTTACCGTCTTCTTCTTACCTTGCAACATAGAAGTCATTACCAAATTCTATTGGCTCCACCTCAACTATACACAGAATCTATATGTAACTGACCACTTCTCACCACCTCCATGTACCACCCTGGTCCATGTCATGGGTACCACTTGCCTGAATGATCCCAGTGGCCTTCTCCCTGGTCTACCTCTTTTACCTCCTGCCTCTTTTTTGACTAACGTGAATCAACCCAAGTGATTTGGTTAAAACATAAGTTAGATCACATTATTTCTCTGCTCAAAATCTTCCAAAGGTTTTCCTTCTCACGCAGCACAAAGCTCAAGTCCTCACGTCTGCAAGGCCCTATATGATCTGGGCCCTATTAGGTTTCTGACCTTACTTGCTAACACCCTTTCCCCAGCTCACTCTGCTTAAGCCACCTTGGCCTTTGCCCTTGTGACTCCCTCCACCTGGACTGTGCTTCCTCCACAATCTGCATGGTTCATTCCTCACCTACTTTAAGCCTTCACTCAGATGTCACCTGTCCAGACATCCTATCTACAATTGTACAATTCACCTCTTCCTTCTCCCCTACTTTATTCTTATTACTTGTCACCTACACTATATATTTTATTTATCTTGTTTATTGTCTCTCTCCCTAGTATAATGTAAGTTTTATAAAAGTAGACTTTTTTGGTTTGCCTTTTTTTTCTTCACTGTTGTATTCTGGTGCCGAGAATAGTCCTCGGCTATTTAATAACTATTTTTTGGGTGAATGAATAAATGAAAAATATCATGGATCTCATCAGGAAAGTGTACACACTCACTAATCTACTCAATTCTGAAGTTCATCTGTGGTTCAGAGACCCTGAATCATACCCCCCATTGCATAGTCATAGAAAAGAAAATCATTTGGCCATTTAGACTTTAGATTATGAGTAAGTGATGAGAAGTGAAGGATAGCTATAAACTCATGGCAGTACAACCATGCTGGCCTTGAAGCACTGGGCACAAGCTGTTTAGAAGTGGAGAGGATCTGGGCTTTAGAACATCCACAGTGGGTGAGTGGCTTCTTTCCCAATTTTGGCTCTTCCTGAACACTCAGACCTAACCTAAAAGTTGTAGGACACACGTTAAGAAGTAGGGAGATCAGCTGCCCTAGAAAGGTAGAATATCTCAGAAGAGCAACCCCTTAAGAACTTTCAGTTCATCCACTCATTCACTGGCCTTAGGACAGGTGCCTGAAGATAGCAAGTAAGGGCCTTCTCGGTCCAGACAGGAAGACAAAATTGTAAAGAAACAGCTGCAAACCACTGGGATAAAAGCAATAAGAAACCTAGGTTCTAGGCACAGAGGTGATATATAGGAAGAGGTGAATGCGCAACAGAGAGGGTCTAGAAGGACAACACGAGTTCTCCAAGAAAACAAGGAGGGGCAGGGCATCCTAGGGAGGGGAGACAGCAATGCAGCTAAGAAAGGGCGAGGCACAATTAGGAAAATTTAAGCAATCTGGCAAGTCTGGAATACTGACCATAGATAGGATTTGTGGTGAAAATAAACTGGAGAAATAAGGGGACCTGATCCTATTGTGTTCTGCATTCATGCTAAAGAATGTGGACGTCATCTTACAGCCATGGGGATCCACCACAGGCCTTTTAGAGAGAGGAATCACATGAATTATGAATACCATAAATACCATGTACTATGTTTTAGAAAGCTCTCTCAGGGATGAAAGACAGGGAATGAGCACCTTCCATGCCCCAGGCATTCAGTTGTAGTTCTCACAATGTTGTGTTTTTTTTTTTTTTTCCTGTTGTTCTCCACTTGCTTGAAAAGGTAAGATAGTCCACTTCAAGGGTAGTTGTGATTACAGGAGACAGAAAGAAGAAGCAGGGGCAAAGCTGTCGTCAGCTTTTACCAAGATAAGTAAGTAAGCAGCTTAACTCTCTGGACTGGTCATCAGAAGAAACAGAACGGGGTGAGGTAAAGCAGCTTTATCTCAAAACTCATTTGGAAACTGAGCAAACAGAAACAATCAGCAGTTGAAGACCAAAGGACATGACTTTTACAATGTTCTTGACACCCGCTTAAGACACAGTAGCCAAGGCAGCAGTGAAAACATCTCCCTTTTGTGTCCTGTGTGTGTGCTCATTCGTGTCCGACTCTTTCGGCCCCATGGACTGTAAACTGCCAGGCTCCTCTGTCCATGGGATTTTTCAGGCAAGAAAACTGGAGTGGGTTGCCATTTCCTTCTCCAGGGGATCTTCCTGACCCAGAGATCAAACCTGCGTCTCCAACATCCTGTAAGGGTGGGGTTACCAGGACTCTGTACTGCTGACTCACTTGGAGATAGCTGAGAAGATGTGTCTACTTGTAAATTTTCATTGGCTATCATTTTGGATGAGGGCAGCAGACTAAACTTAAAGTAAAACTCAGGTTTCTTTAATTTTATAAGAAATTTGGTATGAATCAGTTTTTCCTCAGAAAAACTTCATGGGACATTTAGATAATAAAAAAGAGAAGGCCAAAGAGTCATGGTGAAATGGAATTTTGACTTGGCTTAACAATGGCTCCAAGGAAATAACATTCACCTTTGCCTCCTGTGAGAGGAGAGCAGAGGACGTCAGGGGAAGAAAGGAGAGCATATTCTCCTCCCGTGAGATGCTTGGGGCCTAAACTTAGGATCTGTGCCAAGGGCGTTTCCTGGCCTGTATGGTGACAACTCTGAGTGGATGTGCAGTTGGGTCAGCAGCAGGTCATAGGCCAGGGCAGCTGGGAAGTGTGTGGAAACAGAGAGAAGTTAACCAATTTGCCCAAGGTCACACCACTCATACCAAGCATCTCATTCCAGAGCCCACATTCTCAGCTAGTATTTAGTTCTGCTGTATGTTCTGGGAGAAGGGATGAAATTTGTCATTGCCAGTGAGAAGGGCAATCTGGGATCCAGGTTAAGACTTTTGCATGCTCATCCAAACATGATTTGTGTGGAGAGAATTTGCCATTTGTGTGTTTTTGGTTTTTTTTGGTTGCGCCACACAACTCACTTCCCTGGTGGCTCAGAGGGTAAAGCGTCTGCCTGCAATGCAGGAGACCTGGGTTTGATCCCTGGGTCAGGAAGGTCCCCTGGAGAAGGAAATGGCAACCCACTCCAGTACTCTTGCCTGGAAAACCCCATGGACAGAGAAGCCTAGTAGACTACAGTCCATGGGATCGCAATGAGTCGGACATGACTGAGCGACTTTACTTTCACAACTCACAGGATCCTAGCTCCCTGAGCAAGGATTGAACCTGGGTCCTCGGCAGTGAAAGTGCAGAATTCCAACCACTGGACCACCAGGGAAATCCCTAGAATTTGCCATTTGGACTTGACTCTGTCTGAGATGATCCTACAGCTGAACCCTGGAGTAGCGTTAAGGGGGGTTACTGCCCCCCTGAAAGCTGGGTAGGCCAAGCCAGGTGGGCAAGGCAGGCACTGCCGTGCGAGGGGGTCTGAGGGTCCCACCGTGTGGAGCAGGTGCAGCAGGGCTTCCCGTAGGCAGCTGTGCCTCATGTAGAAGCTGATGATGGCCAGGTGGGTGCTGTAGCTATGCAGGTAGAAGAGGCATTCTTGGTAGTAGGTGTTGTTCAGGATCTTCCCTTCAGGAATCACTTCCAGAGAGAGGCTCTGGGTCCGGAGGGTTGCTTCCAGCTCTTTCAAGGTGGCCAAGAAATCATCATCTTGCTGCCAAGAAAGGACAGAGTGAGAGGGAACAAGGGACCCAGAGAGTCCTCAGCAGCCTCTGCAAACACTGCTTTCAGAAAACATTTAACAATATGGAAAAATGCTCTCTTGTATAGTTTTAAGGGTAGAAAACAGGCAGGATATAAAATTCTACACATTATAAACCGTATGCCATGCTGCTGTGCTAAGTCACTTCGGTTGTGTCTGACTCTTTGCGACCCTATGGACTATAGCCCGCCAGACTCCTCTGTCCATGGGGGATTCTGTAGGCAAGAATACTGGAGTGGTTTGCCATACCCTCCTCTAGGGGATCTTCCTGACCCAGGGATTGAACCCGCATCTCCTGCGTTGGCAGGCAGGTTCTTTACCACTAGCGCCACCTGTGGAACCCTATATATTGTACAGCAGAAATTTAATTCACAAACATAAGAAAAGTCGCCAAAATCTAAATACGGCTTAAATCTGGATATGGGATTTTCATGTCTTTAAAATAATTCTTTTTGTTGTTGGAAATTTGACTCTTTATGACTTATCTAATCACATAGATGGTGAGGGACAGGGAAGCCTGGCGTGCAGCAGGTCCATGGGTCACGAACAGTAGGACATGACTAGGCGACTTTCTTGGAAAAGCAACCACATACACTGGAAAGAAGGAAATCCACACCGGACAGCTCTGGGTCAGGGCTGCACTGTCTTTGGGACGGAAGCAGATCTTCTTCCCAGGCTGCTACTGCTCTGGGGCCTCGCTGTCCCCGAGCCCAGCCTCTACCTGCTGCGCTCTTACCACAGATAGGAGTGGCCTTGCTGTGGACTCCAGGTACTCCACCACCTCCTGTACCAGTCTTGAGCCATGACTCAGCTGATTGAGGTCGAAAGGGGGCTTCAGGCAGCGGCTGAACTTCTCCCGTGCGGCAGTGAGGTTCCCAGCTTTGAGGCAGGCCATGCCCCAGGCATGCCATGCCCCGGTGGTGTCAAGGCCAGTCTTTGTGGAGACCTGGAGGAAACACCGCTCCTTTAGGGAAAAGGACTTGCAGCCAGGCCTGAGGGTCCCAAAGACTGATTCTACCCCCTTGTTGTCAATCATCTCCCCCACCCCACCTCAGCCCACCTGCTATGACTCCCACATTGGCAAACTGGTCATGCCCTGACACTCTCCATGGCCAAGGAAAAGTGGAGGAAATAACTCACTGGGGCAGACATCAGCTCTGTGCCTCACCTCAACACCCAGTTGGTAGTACTCAGCTTCCAAGAGCTGGTTCCTGAGCCTGGTTACTGCAGCTGGTTGCAAGATCTGATCCAGAGATGGCACATGGCGATAGGCGGCAGCAACTAAAATATTCAGCACATCGACCTTGCTGATGTAGCTACCAGGAGGAAAAGGGCATGGCAGTGAGGCTCCCCAGGGTCCTTCCAGGAACAGGTGCTGCTTAAAGGTTTCCTACTTCATTTGTAACGTGAAACGGGATCATGAGAATTGGAAGGTACATGGGCAAACAGGCTCTGGATTCAGACTTTCTGATTCTCAACTCTATCACTTGGTGGCTCTCTGATCTTAGGCAAGTTAGCTAACCTTTCTCTGCCTCAATCTGCTCATCTGTGAAATGGATATAACAGGGAGTCTTAAGGATAAAATGAAATAACTGAAGGAAAAGACTTAGGATGGTATCTGGAGCTCTGCAGTAGATTGCGGTAGATGTAGTGTTCGTTGATCAGTTGTGTCCAGCTGTTTGTGACCCTATGGACTGTAGCCCGCCAGGCTTCTCTGTCCATGGAATTCTCCAGGCAAGAATACTGGAGTGGGTTGCCATTTCCTTCTCCAAGGGATCTTCCCAACCCATGGATCGAACCCAGGTCTCCTGCACTGCAGGCAGATTCTTTACTATCTGAGCCACCAGCAAAGCCCCCCAGGGAAGCTTTCAGGAACTCATTAAATGTCAGCTATCAAAACGTGGAGTAGGGACATTCTGGGACACTCAGGTCTATTTGAGGCAAGGCCTTTACACTGAATGTTAGGAGCTCACAGGCTACCCATTGCTTTTTGGTTCTCTGGAAGCCTATTTGGGAGAGCGCATACAGACTATATCAGGGGTCTGCACCTCCAGTCAGTATGGAGGTCACAGCACTACCATCCTCTGGAGTGCTGCTGGGCAGGGGCCTCCTGGCCTTTCACTTGAATTCTAGTGCCCTGGGCTTGACATCCTCTATCTGGGTCAAGGATGGATACTGTTACTAGGACTGCTGCCTCTGATCTTGATATCTGGTGACTGCAAAAACCTTTTAAAGCCAGAGTCCAGAAAGCTGTCTGGGATCATTCTGTGTGGTCCCACCTGAGACAGGCCTACACTCAAGGTTCTTGACTCTTGTATCAGATTCTATCAAAACCCCTCCACGGATCCTGACTTGTCCACTGATTTCCCTGGAAAGGGATTTAGCCCATGAGTGAGTACCGCCAGACTCCTCTGTCCATGGGGGATTCTGTAGGCAAGAATACTGGAGTGGTTTGCCATACCCTCCTCTAGGGGATCTTCCTGACCCAGGGATTGAACCCGCATCTCCTGCGTTGGCAGGCAGGTTCTTTACCACTAGCGCCACCTGTGGAACCCTATATATTGTACAGCAGAAATTTAATTCACAAACATAAGAAAAGTCGCCAAAATCTAAATACGGCTTAAATCTGGATATGGGATTTTCATGTCTTTAAAATAATTCTTTTTGTTGTTGGAAATTTGACTCTTTATGACTTATCTAATCACATAGATGGTGAGGGACAGGGAAGCCTGGCGTGCAGCAGGTCCATGGGTCACGAACAGTAGGACATGACTAGGCGACTTTCTTGGAAAAGCAACCACATACACTGGAAAGAAGGAAATCCACACCGGACAGCTCTGGGTCAGGGCTGCACTGTCTTTGGGACGGAAGCAGATCTTCTTCCCAGGCCGCTACTGCTCTGGGGCCTCGCTGTCCCCGAGCCCAGCCTCTACCTGCTGCGCTCTTACCACAGATAGGAGTGGCCTTGCTGTGGACTCCAGGTACTCCACCACCTCCTGTACCAGTCTTGAGCCATGACTCAGCTGATTGAGGTCGAAAGGGGGCTTCAGGCAGCGGCTGAACTTCTCCCGTGCGGCAGTGAGGTTCCCAGCTTTGAGGCAGGCCATGCCCCAGGCATGCCATGCCCCGGTGGTGTCAAGGCCAGTCTTTGTGGAGACCTGGAGGAAACACCGCTCCTTTAGGGAAAAGGACTTGCAGCCAGGCCTGAGGGTCCCAAAGACTGATTCTACCCCCTTGTTGTCAATCATCTCCCCCACCCCACCTCAGCCCACCTGCTATGACTCCCACATTGGCAAACTGGTCATGCCCTGACACTCTCCATGGCCAAGGAAAAGTGGAGGAAATAACTCACTGGGGCAGACATCAGCTCTGTGCCTCACCTCAACACCCAGTTGGTAGTACTCAGCTTCCAAGAGCTGGTTCCTGAGCCTGGTTACTGCAGCTGGTTGCAAGATCTGATCCAGAGATGGCACATGGCGATAGGCGGCAGCAACTAAAATATTCAGCACATCGACCTTGCTGATGTAGCTACCAGGAGGAAAAGGGCATGGCAGTGAGGCTCCCCAGGGTCCTTCCAGGAACAGGTGCTGCTTAAAGGTTTCCTACTTCATTTGTAACGTGAAACGGGATCATGAGAATTGGAAGGTACATGGGCAAACAGGCTCTGGATTCAGACTTTCTGATTCTCAACTCTATCACTTGGTGGCTCTCTGATCTTAGGCAAGTTAGCTAACCTTTCTCTGCCTCAATCTGCTCATCTGTGAAATGGATATAACAGGGAGTCTTAAGGATAAAATGAAATAACTGAAGGAAAAGACTTAGGATGGTATCTGGAGCTCTGCAGTAGATTGCGGTAGATGTAGTGTTCGTTGATCAGTTGTGTCCAGCTGTTTGTGACCCTATGGACTGTAGCCCGCCAGGCTTCTCTGTCCATGGAATTCTCCAGGCAAGAATACTGGAGTGGGTTGCCATTTCCTTCTCCAAGGGATCTTCCCAACCCATGGATCGAACCCAGGTCTCCTGCACTGCAGGCAGATTCTTTACTATCTGAGCCACCAGCAAAGCCCCCCAGGGAAGCTTTCAGGAACTCATTAAATGTCAGCTATCAAAACGTGGAGTAGGGACGTTCTGGGACACTCAGGTCTATTTGAGGCAAGGCCTTTACACTGAATGTTAGGAGCTCACAGGCTACCCATCGCTTTTTGGTTCTCTGGAAGCCTATTTGGGAGAGCGCATACAGACTATATCAGGGGTCTGCACCTCCAGTCAGTATGGAGGTCACAGCACTACCATCCTCTGGAGTGCTGCTGGGCAGGGGCCTCCTGGCCTTTCACTTGAATTCTAGTGCCCTGGGCTTGACATCCTCTATCTGGGTCAAGGATGGATACTGTTACTAGGACTGCTGCCTCTGATCTTGATATCTGGTGACTGCAAAAACCTTTTAAAGCCAGAGTCCAGAAAGCTGTCTGGGATCATTCTGTGTGGTCCCACCTGAGACAGGCCTACACTCAAGGTTCTTGACTCTTGTATCAGATTCTATCAAAACCCCTCCACGGATCCTGACTTGTCCACTGATTTCCCTGGAAAGGGATTTAGCCCATGAGTGAGTATCAACCAGTGGGGGTAGGGCAGGGGACAGTATAGTGTGTAAAAGCAAGTTTGGTATCATCAAATACTAGATACGTATAATAGGTGGTTTGAGCTTCTTTTTTTAAACATTATTTGTCTACAGACTCTTGAGCGTCCCTTGGACTGCAAGGAGATCAAACCAGTTAGTCCTAAAGGAACTCAATAGTCATTGGAAAGACTGATACAGAAGCTGAAGCTCCAATACTTTGGCCACCTGATGCGAAGAGCCCTTGGTACTGGGAAGGACTGAAGGCAGGAGGAGAAGGGGGTGACAGAAGATGAGATGGTTGGATGGCATCATCAATTCAATGGACAGGAGTCTGAGCAAACTCCGGGAAATAGTGAAGGACAAGGAAGTCTGGCGTGCTGCAGTCCATGGGGTTGTAAAAAGTTGGACATAGCTTAGCAACTGAATGACAATTTGTGTACCGGAAGACGGTATTTAAAACAGTGGAAAAATACTCTGCAAACCAGGAGTTCTCAATATTAGAGAGATGAATCTACTGTTGTCAGCAACTGGGTACAAGTACAGCTAATGTGAGGACTCCAGGGTTGGGCAGAAAGAATGTGCAATTTGAAACCACTGCTGTTACGTGTCCAAGAAGCCCATGACACCTGGGGGTAGATGAGAATCCTACTGAAGTAAGGACCTCCTTAATTTCTGCTTACTTAGTCCAAAGTGGATATTGCCTCCATCTGTACTGGATTTTGAAGGAAGTTTAGGACTTACTATTAAATTTGCTCTGCCTCCCCACAATCTGAGTATCTTTTTTCTCTTAATAAGATTGTATTTCAGACATCTCAAGATTTTTGCCATTAACTCTACCTTTTGCTATATGGAATGGTTTCTGTTCTTTCCTTCTCTTCTCCCCCATTTCTGATGTTTTGGTTCTTTACATGGTTATTTAAAAAACTGTATTTAACATATTATATTCCTCTTTTTTTGCCAACTTGATAAAAACCTTTGTCTCTTGATCAAGGAGTAAAATTAACTCCTACATATTTCCTTCCACTTTCTGTCCCACTTCTTTCTGCCTTTCTCATCCTTCAGGTGTTTGTTAATAGGAATAAAACTGACATTTTTGGAGTACACAGGCTCAGTTCTTAGCCCTTTATATGGTTATAGTACTCACAGTTTATCCTTATAACAGCCATATGGAATAAATATCATTATTATCCCCATTTTCCAGAGGAGGAAACTGAGGCCCAGGGTCACCTAAAGTTACAGAGCTCTAGGAAGTGGTGAAGCTGAGCGTCACTGCACTCTCTGTGATCTGGTGAGTCTGCAGGCCGGTACTCTGGGCAAGTGCCTGAAGCACTGACACGTCAAAGAAAATTATGCTCTCTGCTCTGAAATCTGGGTAGGACTGAGTGCTGGGAACATACTGCATGAGTCACACATTTGGGTGGGTAAGCTGGGAATTGGGAGTTTTCAATGTCAGGTTAACGGAGGCAGAGCAGGTTGTGCAGGGGCCTGGGGCAGAATCCTCCCCTTTCCACAGAGACTTCTATTTTACGACTCACGTTTCTCCCTGGGATGCAGGGACAGGCCAGTCCACAGTGTGCTTCAAAGATCTGTCATCCACAACTCCCTGAGGCCACAGTCTCAATTTGGTCAAGACTAGGCAGAGTTTTGGTTAAGGCTAAGGATACATTTTCCTTGTCTTTTTTTTTTTTTTTTTTTAAATTTCTGGTTGCACTGAGCAGCATGCAGGATCTTAGTTCTCCAACCAGGAATCAAACCTGCACCCTCTGTGATGGAAGATCGCAGTCTTAACCACTGTACATCCAGGGAAGTCTCAGGACATATTTTCTTTAAAAGCCAGAAAGTTCCACAGGGACTAAAGGTGTTCCTCTAAATTAATTTTAATTACAAATTAGCCAGTCTTTGTTTCAGACAGGGTGTAGCTAGAGAACCTTCCTTGAGGACCCCTCAGGGAAAGGGAAGAACTGTCACGGGAGGGTGAGGAGGATGGCTTGTGGTCTGGTGACAGCATTTCGCCAACGTCAGATGGGATGCAAAACAGTTCAACATGTCTTGTCAGAGGCTGGGGAGGTGAAAACTCACAGTGGGATCAGAAAAAGAAGCTGGATAAACATGTTGTTTAGTCGCTAAGTTGGGTCTGATTCTTTGGCGATCCCATGGACTATAGCCTGCCAGGCCAGAATACTGGAGTGGGTTGCCACTTCCTTCTCCAGGGGGAGTTTGACCCAGGGATAGAACTCGCATCTCATGATCACCAGGTAAAGGAACAGGGACTCACTTCCGCTTACCTGTCACAAAGCGCCAGGTCCTGGCTCTGGCCTGCCTTGACGAACATCATCTTGGCACTGAAGAGCAGCTGCTTCATGATGTCCGTGAGCAGCCCCGCATCCACCTCGGGGTTGGTGAGCCCCTGCGACAGCCTACAGCAGTGCTCGATCAGCTGGTGGCCGCAGGCCACGCTGTCCTCGTGCAGATTCAGGATGGCAATGCACAGGGAGGCGCTGGGGGCCTGGCCCGAGTGGAAGAGGAGAGAGGCACACCATGAGTTCAGGGGCCAGGGCAGTCTTCAAATGTAGCTGGGGAGGCAGGAATTCTACCTATTTCAGGAAGCTTGACCAGCCAAACTCCTATGGAGCAGAAGTGGAACTAAACCCATTTCAGAAGTTCTAAGTCATACTCTGGCTGCTAGGTTTTATCACCTGACTGGGAAGAAGGCAGCTGTGTCCACGTGTCACCTACTGCCTGGGGCTGTCCGGAGGGGCCCTTCTTTTCCAGTTTACTAGGAGTTTAGGTACTCTTTAATGTTGGTTTGGACAACAACTGACTTGCTTGTTTAGCTACCTGGAGAGGTCTCTGCTTCAAGCCACTGGACACAGTGCTGCTAAAATTAATATTCCTAAAGCACACTCCATGGCCCCTCATGTCTACCAAGTAGATATATCTCACTGCAGAGTGTAAGGCCCTACACATAAATAGCTCATTTCAACCTTACCTCTATTAACACCCCATGTTTCCTCCAAAGTAAACCACTTCTAACTCCCCAACTCTTTTGGACACCGTGTCTTTGCTTGGATGTTCCAGTTTGGAACTTTTTCCTTCCCCTATCCTCACTCCCCTCACGACACCCAAACTTCTGCTTATCAAACTCCTATCGCACTTCCAAAGCTCATCTTAAATGCCACGAAGGCTTTCCTGATTTCCTCTTGTGTATTTCTCAAGCTGTTCCTCATTTCGTGCTTTCAGCTGGTTTCCTTGCCTTAGCTCCCATGTGATTACACTGTGAGTAAGTGAAGACCAGCCTGTGTTTGCCCAACTCTGCATTTCCTGCTATGTGACTACACACCATGTGTGTGTGTATTTTCAGCTGATCAGTCGTGTCTGACTCTTGGTGACCCTGTGGACTGTAGCCTGCCAGTCTCCCCTGTCCATGGGGATTCTCCGGGAAAGAATACTGGAGTGGGCTGCTATTTCCTTCTCCAGACTACACATCATAAAGAAACTCAAATGACTATCCATTTTATCGCTATTACCTGCTCATAGTAAAATTCACTCCGCACCAGCTCATTTTCCTCCTCGTTCAGATCCAAAATCCATTCCACCTCTGTTGCTTTGGGGACTCTCACCACAGCTGAATATGGAGGGCTTTCGCTCTTGGAGCTGTCGGGGGCTGAGAAGACAAATACCATCCGTGTGTCACTCATTGGCAGCAGCCCAGTTAGCTCAGCCAGCGGGTGGCGTGAGCTGTCGGCAGATCCCTGCCTGCTCTCGTAGGGCTCTTTCTTTCCTTTTGGTCCCTTGCATTTCCTTCAGGAGATCACTGTGGGTACCTCAAACTTTCTTCCCCAGGCACAGACCCCGGATGAGTGCTGCAGTATCTGCCACACAACCCTGTTGCTTCATGTGAGAAGCCCTGAAAGGTACCTGCTTCCCAAATGGAGGGCTGAGCCACTGGCTGTGCTAAACCAACCTGCCCAAACTACCAACAGTGATTACTAAGGGGAAGGAGGGAGCATTGGGAGGCAGGATGGTGGTCAAGCGGTACCTAGGGGGAAACAAGAAAAATAAGCTACTCAAAGTTAAGGACCCAGTTGTTTGGCTACTGGCATTCTCGATGCTGGAAGCTAATGGGCCAGTGTGATAAGTTAATATGATGACAAAACTTAAGGGAAACAGCCTGATAGACATGCCAAGAATTTTCTTTCGTCAGCCTACTGGACTGAGTTGCCACTGAGGGTATCAGTTGCAGCAGATATGCTGAAGGAATGGCTAACTTGAGCATAGAAAGGAAAGGTCACAAGGAGGGAGCTCCCTGGCGGTCCAGTGGTTAGGACTCTGTGCTTTCACCTCCAAGGGCTCAGGTTCAACTCCCGGTTGGGAAACTAAGCTCTTGCAAACCTGGCAGCATGGTCAAAAAAAAAAGAAGTCACAGGGCATGTGAGTCAGCCTTACCTTGTGGTTGTCCTGGATTCTCCTCTGGTACACTAGAAACAGAGAAAGAAAGGTGAAATGCCTGTGAAAACTGAATTCCTCCTTCCCCTTGAGCTTGGTATACAGCACTGACATTTACTATTACTGCACTGAGATTATCAGGGAATCATCCAAAACTCTTCTCTGTCTCTCACCTGTCACAGCCAACCACTTATCATTTCTTGTCCATTCCATCTCCTGAATACCTCGTTGAATATCCTCATCTCTCTCCTCATCCCTGTCTCAGAGACAGCCCTCATTACTCAATGCTATTGCCTCTGCAGTAGCTTCTCAACTGGTCTCCTTGATTTTGCCAAGAGCGCCAAAGAATCGATGCTTTTCAACTGTGGTGTTGGAGAAGACTCTTGAGAGTCCAAGGGACTGCAAGGAGATCCAACCAGTCCATTCTGAAGGAGATCAGCCCTGGGATTTCTTTGGAAGGAATGATGCTAAAGCTGAAACTCCAGTACTTTGGCCACCTCATGCGAAGAGTTGACTCACTGGAAAAGACTCTGATGCTGGGAGGGATTGGGGGCAGGAGGAGAAGGGGACGACCGAGGATGAGATGGCTGGATGGCATCACTGACTCGATGGACATGAATCTGGGTGAACTCCGGGAGCTGGTGATGGACAGGGAAGCCTGGTGTGCTGCGATTCATGGGGTTGCAAAGAGTCGGACACGACTGAGTGACTGAACTGAACTGAACTGAACTGCTTCTCTACTTTGTAGCTACAGCAAGCTTTCAAAAAATGCATTATGTTATGCTTCTGCTTAAAATTCTTTAATAGCTCCTCAGGGTACAAATATTTCACATTTGCAGGTTAGCAGACAAAGCTCCTCATGGTCTGGCTATCTCTGGAGACCATCTCCTACCACCCATGACCTCTGCTCAACCCATAAAAGTCCTATCCACACTCACAGGCTTTGATCAAGTTCAACTGGTGCCACTAACTACAAAATCCCAAGGTCACAGACCAGAGCCCAAGGCTATCACCTGCATGAGGAGCCTTCTGATCAACCAATCCCAGCCTATGCTGCTAAGGAGCAAGCTCCAAGCCATTGTGTCATTCCCTAGGTCCTCCCAGCTCAGATGCCAGCCCCCGAGTCTAGAACTTTAGCTCATGACCTACTTATTTACACTTTTCAAAGGACCTGCATCTTCTCCTGTCCCTGACTTTGCAGGTGTTACTCCCACTTTGGGGCACACTTTGTTTTGACTTCTTTTATCACCAACTTTTCATCCTCTAAGGAGGCTTAGGCCAAGTGCCACACCCCTAGGAAACCCTCCTGATCACTGAGCTAAGCTGGGTGTGTCTCCATGCTGCACTTACCAAAGTGCTCTGTGGTCTGTGTTTTGGCTGTCTTCCCACTAAAATAGGGGCTCCTCAAGGGAAAAGTGAATACTGCTGAGTGACTGCTGAGTGGAAGAATCCTTACTCATTTCAAATCTCAGCAGAAAGAGAAATGGGTAATTTCCCTGTCCCCCACCAGGAGGGAGGCAGTGGTATGCCAGGGTCACAGAAACTGTGGTACAAGCAAGGCACATATTCCTTTCTATCAGGTCAGTAATCACCATGATAAACAATGATAAAAAAAAGTTCATGTTAAAAGAAACACAAACATGTGTTTGAGATCGATTTAAGTCTATTCATAAAACACAAAGAAGTCAAAGTAATTTGGCTTTTGGATAGCTGCTTTGGCTCACCTGCCCACATGCACTTAGTTTTACCCTCTTTTGCTGCTAGAAGTAGTGGAAAAAACTGACACTGAGCTTGCAAAAAACACTTGATCTGGCATGAGCAGTTTCTGAGATTTGTCCCCAAGTGAACTGTGTGTAGGAAAGTGTGGGGGCTCTTTGAGTCGTGGATAACAAGCCAGAATGATGAGGTTGATGAGAGCTGACGTAAGCTGATGAGCCAACACTCAGTAGGTGAGTGTGTCGTTTTGAGTCCAGCTGAGACTGACTGAAGCAAGAGAGGCTGTTAAAGAGGTGAGGGTGTTGGCAAGCAAAGATCAATGGCCTCAGTTAGGGGACAGGCCAAAGAACCCAGTGCCCTGATCTCAGAACATCACGCACGAGCTTGCTCTCTGCTTCTACGCACCCCTACTTCCTCTCTCCGAGGTCTCTCTGACCAAGGTCAACCATTACATCGCAGGCTTAATGGCATTTCAGTGCGAATGTGCAAAGAAAACTTTGTGTAACTGCTCAGATTTGAGATGCTCTCCCTCATGAGACTTGTAGGTATGTCAGGACCCCAGGGGAGGGTGCACTGGTCCACAGCAGCAGCGGCCCCGCCATAGGACACTCACTCTTGGTTGAAGCAGCTATAGCACTGGTCACACACGCGGGTGGGGTTCTCTCGGCAGCCTTCCACCACCATTTTCTTGGTGGAGCAGGAACTGCACACCAGCCGGCCACAGCGGCGACAGTGATGACGCCTGTTGAACTGAGGAGCGTCATTGGAAAGAGAAAGAGGAGGAGGGAAGAGAAAGTGAGATGGCCGGACCTGTGAGCAACCTGTCAATCCATTTATCCTTGGAATGAGCCACCTGTCACTTGCTAAGACTATCGGGGGCTTGGGCCTCTGTTGAGAAAGAACATACTAATCCTTGCCTTCACAAAACTGACATTTAAAGATCTCTCTCATTTGATGGGCAAACATGCCCAAGTCACAGATAGTTTTGCAAGAGCTTCTGACAAGCCCTACCTGTCTGTGGAGGAAACATCTGAAGACAGAATAAAAAGCAGTGTGTTCCTCATTTCCAGCCAATGAGGAACACAGTTCTACAGGGTCTTGATGATGATGAAGAAGTGTCCCTTTTTCAAGTATTTTACAAATACTGCCTTATTTCATCATAAGAGGTTGATAGACATTTTACACCTTTTTTTTAATAGACTAGTAGGAAAGAAACACAGAGAAATTACACCATTGTCATTTTCCCATGTGCTGAGCTATTATGCCAGTCAGGTCCTGTGCTCAGTGTGGTAAACATGTGTCACTGTAGTTAGTGTTTATGAACCAAGTAATACATCACCCCCAGTTTGCAAGTGAGCATCTGAGATGAAAAGATTAATAGTCACATTGCAAGTAAGAGGTAGAGCTGGGGTGAGAACTGAAGTCCTCTGGCTCTAGCACAGAGAAACCACTACCAGGCCATCTGTCTTATTGCAAAAGACACGAGAGCTGGAAACCAGATGTCCTGATGTTTGGTCACTCCTTCTGCAATCCCTCGGCCTCTTTTCATTTATTTCATAAGAAAGACAGAGATTTAGAATTTAAGGCTATGCAAGAGTAGGGGGCAATCTACCTTCTGTCTGAACTCAGAAAACACATCCTGGTCAGGTCAAAGAGAAACCCAGTGCCTTAGACCTTCTGAACATACCCTCTCCTCTTGGGGACAGGAGGTGACTATCAACTCAGGCTCGTGAAGGAGAACGTTCGTGTCTCCTGCAGGTGAAGCTGGAGACGGATAAGACTTACCATGGTGAAGCGCTCTCTGCAGCAGACCATGCAGACGCTCTCACTCTCGTCTGGGACCCACTGGTGCCTGGCAGGCGGGGTAGCCGGGGGCACAAACTCCAGCGGCAGCTGACTCTGGGGGAAGTTCCTCTCCTTCAGACTTGGGGAATGTACAGCGGAGACACCTGGGAGTCAGAGCCAGAAGGCAGAGTAAAAGGTGATTAACAGTCAAGCTGATAAATGACAAAGGAACGAGAGAATTAGAATTGTACCATTTTACAAAGCCTCCTGATATCACAGCTCCAATGAATGCTCATCGATGGCTGATTGCCAAAAAAGTATTGTGTGGGACTTCCCTGGTGGGCCAGTGGCTAAGACTCTTGGCTCCCAATGCAGGGGGCCTGGGTTCAGTTCTTGGTCAAGGAACTGGATGCCACATGCCACAGCTAAGACCTGGCACAGCCAGATAAACAAATATGTCATGTTTCTGAAATTGGTGCTTTAAAGAAAAAAAGCATTGTGCATTTCCTGATGGAAGGCACAAGACCGCCTATCAAATATACTAGCCAAAAAACACTGAGCTTCTAGATCTATCTACAGAGTCCTGGAAACACAGGGGACGGAGAACCAAATTACCACAGGGTGACAGTCAACAAAATCCAGTGTGGGGAGCTCTATGGGACAAGTGAACCAGTTTCTTTCACAAACAAAAAAGAGGTAGAGGGAAAAAGAGGGTACGGAAACCTATTGACTAAGAGAGATTCTTACTAAGAGAGAGTTTAGTCAAATGCCATGTGTGGACATTATTTACATCCTGATTCTAGAAATACCAATTCTAAAAAAATTCCTCATGAGATTACTGGATAGTTTATAACAATAAGGAATCAATAATTTGGTTTTAGGTACGAGAATGATGTTATGGTTTTGTTTTATATATGTCCTTACCTTTCAGAGATATACACTGATTTTTGTTTTTTTTTGGCGGGGAGGGGGCCATGCCATGCAGCTTGTGGGATCTCAGTTCACTGACCAGGGATTGAACCCAAGCCATAGCTATGAAAGCCCTGAGCCCTAACCATTAGACCACCAGGGAACTCCTGAGATAGACACTGTTTTATTTATGAACAAAATGGTATGATGTTTAGGATCTGTTTCAGAATAATCCAGTAGAGGGACAGGGGTACAGGTGAAACAAGAATGGTCAAACTCAGATGATAAATATTGCAACTGAGTAATGGGTATGTGACACTTCATTACACTATTCTCTCTACTTTTGTGTACTGGAAATTTTCTATAATAAGAAATAAAGAAAAAATTAAGTACACCAAAGCTGCTCAGGCTGCCTTATGCAGATTTGCGCAGCTGCTCATATCCCTATATACCTGAGCCCTTCCGTCAGGTCTGCTGATTATCCTGAAGCATGGCTCCTTCTCAAAGTTGGGCCACAAAATGCCACTTTGTGTTATGGCATCTAAGGAGAAGGATGGTATGGTAGCTGGCAGAACGATGTTGGCAGGTCACAGAAAAAGAGAACTGGAAATACAGTGACGCTTAGCAGCGCCCAAAAGAAGAGGGATTGTTGACCTCTCCCCAGGAGCCTGTTCTCCTGACTGTTGGCAAAACAAACACTTGCTGAGTGTCTTCTGAGTGCAGGCCACTGGGCAAAAGTCAGGAGGCTGGAGTGGAGGGGTGGTGAAAAGGGATGACTGAGAAATGTCAGGAGACTTCAAAGACCTGGCACCCTGTGTGCGTGACAGGCATAAATAATTACCTGCAGGACATGGCCAGAATGAACACGACAACTGAGCAAGGCGATCCTCCTCATTAGTAGACTCCATATTTGTGAAGCTGCCTACTTGTTAAAATCTACTCTTAACTTCAAAATCAGTATTTTCATTGTTTTTGTAGACACATATAAAGTGGTGAATAATTTGAGTTGCAGGGTTGTTATTATGCAGGTTCCCCTCTACGGTTGAATAAGGTCATGTTTTGCTTCCTTATCTCAGCTCTCATACAGAGCAGTCCAGAGAATGGAGCCAGTAGAGGACAGTGACAGGGAGTGCAAGAAGCTTACATCTGGGGATGGTTGGACAGGGTTTGAATCCCAGATGCTCAATACACACTCGTGGATGGGGTGGCTTCAGGCAAGTCACTCTAACACTCTGAGCCTCTTTTTCTCTTTTGTACAATAAAGAAAATAGAATCCACTGGGATGAACTGTTTTCAGTTTGAGATTATAATGTATGTGAAACGTGTGTATATGTATATATAAATACATATATATATATATACATACGTATGAATACATATAAGCATACACACACATACAAGCATATTTTCCCTAGGAGCAATGATTCAGTATTTGCTAATTCATTGTTTGTGGAATCTTCATAGATATACTATCAAAATAATAAGAATCGTTCATATGTTGAGTTTTCTGGGATATACAAAGCTGGAATAAATCAACAAACCAATAAGAATGTTGTAACTGGAAATGAAAAAAGCAGCAAAAGAATCAGAAAATCAGAGTAAGGCAAGACTGAACTGAAAAATGGGTAACTCTCAGAACTCATCCTTACCAGGAGCAGTAGCAGAAGAGAACTCGGCTGATGGTGACCTAGACAAGGTCTCGAGGTCTGAAGCCTGACTGACAATCTCCTGGAGGTGAATCACAGAGTCTGCAGGGAAGGAAAATGTTGACAGATTCTACCATAAACAAACCTTACTTGTTTTTCTAGGAATTTAGTTCAAAGCCCTGCTGGTTTCACTGTCATCCCATGATTCTACCAAGTATGCAAAGAA
The DNA here is from genome assembly GCA_006410675.1 of Oreotragus oreotragus. Taxonomy (NCBI): domain Eukaryota; kingdom Metazoa; phylum Chordata; class Mammalia; order Artiodactyla; family Bovidae; genus Oreotragus; species Oreotragus oreotragus. The sequence goes on along the minus strand of SJYX01007861.1, from coordinate 46,148 downwards.
TGACAGAAGGACGTCTAAGACAGCCATAAGCATGCTTCTCAAATGCCCCAATGAACAAACTATGTTAGGCATGTGAGATAAACAACGTAGACACTAGGATTTTACAAAATAAATCTAAAGATGTCCAGAGGGAAGTGGACGATATTTAACTGATAGTCCTGGAGGGTAGGGAGTAAGAAAAAAAAATAAAGATGGCTGGGAACATGAGCCCTCATTTTATTCCATTTTCTTCATTCTGTTAGAGACTGAGTCAGCTCACATACTAGTGACATCTGATGTGACCCTGGGAATAGTCCTGAAATCAAAACGATGGCACCTAAGAGCCCACTGCACCAAGGCTAGACAGACACCACTCTCAGGATGTTTGTTTTCTGAACCTTTGTGTTATTATGCATATGGCAGTTATCTACCATCATTTCATTCAGGTTAGCCTGCCACTTCCTCCAAGACTGAGATCTTTCCTATACAAAAGAGCTCTCTCTCCTGAAGCATATCCTCTCATTCTCTATCAACTCAAAATCATAAAAGAGGAGAAATGAAAACTAAGGATGGAGCACAGTATTTTCTTCTCCACGTAGAACTCCCACTGAGCACGCTGGCCATTACCTGAGTGTTTCTCCCGCAGAGGGTATGGGAAATCCAGGGCTTTTCCTGCGTATCTGGAAAGCAGTGAGTTCACCTCGTCCATAGTGAAGCCAATCTCCTGGCCGGCCAGCAGCTGACGCAGAGTCTGCACGGCCACGGTGGCCCAATCCACTTTCATGTTCATGAGCAGCTGCTCCAGCATGAGCAGGGGGTTAGAGGACAGGTGGGAGTAGCTGGCCCGGTGCTGCTCGGGCAGGGTCAGCAGGACCTGGGAGTGGGGTCGAGCCCCAGTGTGAAGGAAACAGCATATGAATTTCAGAATAAAGTCAAGATTCTCACAGGGAAGTGGGAAGGCTATCTGGGATCAATGGGCTATTGGCCAGCTGGCTGGGAGTCTTTTAGAAAGGAAGTAAGGCTGGACTCCTCGGGGAAGGCAATGGCACCCCACCCCAGTACTCTTGCCTGGAAAATCCAATGGACAGAGTAGCAAATTTTTAAAAACTCCTGAGATTTGGCTCTCACACTTTCATTTATATCATTGTCTATATATATTGCCCCAAATGATAATCAGCCATATTAATGGAGATCAATTCCTTTGTTCCTTACTCTAAGCTGCTAGTCTCCTTCTTGGGAATTCTTATAAAGAACATCTACTTTAGTTCTCGGGGAAGGCAATGGCACCCCACCCCAGTACTCTTGCCTGGAAAATCCAATGGACGGAATAGCCTGGTGGGCTGCAGTCCATGGGGTTGCTAACAGTCGGACAGACTGAGCGACTTCACTTTCACTTTTCTTTTTCATGCATTGGAGTAGGAAATGGCAACCCACTCCAGTATTCTTGCCTGGAGAATCCCAGGGATGGGGGAGCCTGGTGGGCTGCCGTCTATGGGGTCACACAGAGTCGGACACGACTGAAGTGACTTAGCAGCAGCACTTTAGTTCTAAGGTTCTTAATTTTCACATTATGTGGCACATAGCTATTTTCTCATAAATTTTATGTTAAATTATTTTCCATGGTTAATTAGCAGTATGTATTTGAGAAATTGAGGCCCCAGAAAAGAGATTGTTATACAAGACGTCAGTAACTAAACCTCTTTTTTGTACATATATTCCTAGGGAACTGAATTTTTGTACTACTAATATAATCATTGTAACTTGTTGCTATGTTTAATTGTTTTACAAATAATTTTTGAATACTTACATTGAGAGAATTTTCCAAGGAACTGTGAGGGATATTATGAGAATTCAGAAAGGAATATTATCCTTAAGACTTGCTGTGTAGTAGGGGAAATAACATTTACATACAAATGATCATAATACAAGATTTATAAGAACAGCTGTTATAAATGAAAGAGAGTGTAGGAAAGAAAGAATACTTCTGATGTGGAGGATCAGGAGAAAACTTTGTGGAGGCATTTGGTCAGTTCCTCTAAGGAAAGTTGGGATTACTTGCTCTTTGGGAAATAGAAGAGTTGATATCTGCGTGGAGAATGTAACATTAGCAAAACTGAGGATGAAGGAAATCAGCTTGGTGCTGGTCGGAACAATAAACGAGAAGCTTGCTTATTGTGCATAAATGAGATGTTGGAACTTAAGTTGGATTTGTGACTCTGGGTTATTTATTTTGTAGACACACTTTGATCAAAAGAGTCACATGAATAGATCCATAGTTAAAGGAGATTGTGATTTTTTTTTTGATAGTGAGAAATAAGGTCATGTGTGAAGAAAGAGCTGAATTATATTTTAATTGGTAGTAAATATTCTTGTTCAATTGTACATTGTAGTCTATATATCATAGGCATTTTTGGGTCCAGAGGTTGAAAGAACAGTAGTGATTCTATATTTTGTGATTTTAAGGATGCTATGAAAGCTTGTTTTACAAAGGCATAACAAGATTCTCTGCTAATATATTTTTTATGCATATTCCTTAAAGGCAAATGATCAATATCTTTTTATTGGAGTATAATTGCTTTACAGTGTTTTGTGAGTTTGTGCTATGCGAAGAAGTGAATCAATTATATGTATACATATATTCCTCCCTCTTGAGCCCTCATCCCCATGATCAATATCTTAATGTGTTTTCCTCTGTTAAAATACAGAGGCTTGGGATGCAGACTGAGAGCCCTGTGCAGGGAAAAGATATCTCAAAGTGGAAGAACTGGACTGCAGCTTGCCAGGCTCCTCTGTCTTTCATTATCTCCCAGAGTTTGCTCAAATTCATGTCCATCGAGTCGGTGAGGCTATCTAACCATTTAATAATCTTTTTCTGTCTCCTTTTCCTTTTGCTTTCAGTCTTTCCCAGCACCAGGGTCTTTCCCAGGAAGTCGACTCTTTGCATCAGGTGGCCAATTTTTGCACCAGGTGGCCAGTATTGAAGCTTTGGCTTTGGCATGTACATAGTCAAGTGAAGTCATTCAGGTGTGTCCGACTCTTTGCGACCCCATGGACTGTAGCCTACCAGGCTCCCCCATCCATGGGATTTTCTGGGCAAGAATACTGGAGTGGATTGCCATTTCCTTCTCCAGGAGATATTCCTGACCAAGGGATTGAACCAGGGTCTCCCGCATTGTAGACAGACGCTTTACCATCTGAGCCACCAGGGAAGTTAGCACAATTAACTCTGTAAATGCAATACACTGGGTTCATTAGTAGTTTTTAATATAATTTCAGAGTTTCATACCTAAAAGGTGTTTCCTGAGCACATGAAATCAGAAAACAGACCTCGGTGGGTAGTTAGATTAGGAATTCTTCTCTGGAGAAAGATCGGCGATGTTTGCTTAATGAATACCTTGATTTCTGTTAACGAGCTATTCAGATGTGTGAAAGAACAATTATATTCACTCCCAACCTTCTGCTACATTATTTTAGTTCTAAATGAACAGTTTTTCATAAAGTCATTTTATTCTAAACTGTCTTTATTTTATGTAATGCTAGCTTTTGCCTTAGAAGCTCACTTGAAGAGCTATTCTATGGTTATCTTAATGCTGCTCTTCATGTGTCTCTTTAATGCATTTTGTGCTCTTCGCGTCCTTTTCCCTCACTCTCTGTGATCTCTTCTTTACTCAGTGCCTTCATGCTGCTGTTGGATGTCTGCTTCTTCCTCCCTGTCTTGCCTTATCTGAGCCTGTTGGGTCCTTCCAACGCTCTGACAAGTCTAGGCTTCTCTCTTTACCTTCTTCAGCCTTTAAGTTTTCCTAAGATTGCTTATTTGCCTGCCTGCCTTCCTTTCTCTTGCTCTCTGCTTAATGTGGCATCTATAAGCCTGTATATTTTGTCAGCATTTACAAAGGACTTGCTTTTGGTTTCATCAACAATCTCTTATTCATTTAAAAAAAATTGATTTTTTTTTAATTGGAAGCTAATGACTTTACAATATTGTAGTGTTTTTTGCCATACATTGACGTGAATCAGCCATGGGTGTATGTGTGTTCCCCATCCTGAACCCTCCTCCCACCTCCCTCCCCATCCCATCCCTCAGAGTTATCCCAGTGCACCGGCCCTGAGCACTGGCAATCCAATTCACATGTAGTAATATACATGTTTCAATGCTGTTCTCTCAAATCATCCTACCCTCGCCTTCTCCCACAGAGCCCAAACGTCTGTTCTTTACGTCTGTGTCTCTTTTGCTGTCTCACATATAGGGTCATCATTACCATCTTTCTAAATTCCATATATATGTGTTAATATACTGTGTTGGTGTTTTTCCTTCTGGCTTATTTCGCTCTATATAATAGGCTCCAGTTTTATCCACCTCATTAGAACTGATTCAAATGCATTCCGTTGTGTATATGTAATATTCCATTGTGTATATATACCACAACTTTCTTATCCATTCATTTGCCAATGGACATCTAGGTTGCTTCTGTGTCCTAGCTATTGTAAACAAGGCTGCAGTGAACACTGGGTTACACGTGTCTCCTTCAATTCTGGTTTCCTCAGTGTGTATGGTCAGCAGTGGGATTGCTGGGTCAGATGGTAGTTCAATTTCCAGTTTTTTAAGGAATGTTCTCCATAGTGGCTGTACTAGTTTGCATTCCCACCAACAGTTTAAGAGGGTTCCCTTTTCTCTATACCCTCTCCAGCATGTATTGTTTGTAGATTTTTTGATAGCAGCCATTCTAGCCACCGTGAGATGGTACCTCATTTTAGTTTTGATTTGCATTTCTCTAGGGCTGCCGTCTATGGGGTCACACAGAGTCGGACACGACTGAAGTGACTTAGCAGTAGCAGCAAGGCTGGACTCCTAGCTAAATCCTCCAGGTGGCAATCAAGATGAGGGGAACTTTCTCTGGAAAGGTTCAGATAGTAAATATTTCAGACTTTATAGGCCATAAGGTCTTTGTGGCAACTACTCAACTGGTAAATGAGTGTACACGCTTGTGTTTCAATAAAACATGATTTACAAAAGCAGGCAGAGGACTGGATTTGGCTCACAGGTGCTGGTCCCCTAACCCCCAGCCTAGACCAGCCAGGCATGACTGACCTCTGCCTGACCCTTAAAGGCACCATTCTGTCCTTCTGAAGCTTTGCTAGAATGAGCAATATAAGGTGGCCTAAACCTGGCACCTCCAGGGTCCTACAGGTGAATGATGACTCTACATTCTTCCTAGGGGTTGTCATCACTGGGCTTGAAATATGTTCACTGGCTCTGAGCATTGCCAGTCTTCAAAGATTCCACTCAGGCACTGTACATCCAAAAAAGAAACACAGCTGTATCCTCTTCAGGGTCATTTTACGTGGCTGAACTCTTAGCAAGTAGGATGGTGGTCATGTTCATGCTCTGCCACCGCTGGTTCTATTCATGTGGTGCGTTCTATACTCAGGGGACAGCAGGACAGGCAATCACAATCATTATCAGAGAGTTAGAAGGCCTTATCTTTTCCTAAACACTACTCCACTGAAATTACCTTATAATTTCTTCTACTAGGTTACACATCAAGGGTAAGGACTTGTTATCCCAATGCAAAAACAATTGACCCCTTTCCTTTACACAGAGTAGTTTTAAGGATTTAAAGCAGTAGTTTTAAGTCCTCACATCAGAACTGTTCTGGAAAACAGGCAGGCCCTGTCCCCAAAAGTTCAGTTGTAATTACTCCAGTGTGTGGGTCAACTACTGCTATTTTTAGAAAGTCCAGGTGATTTTAATTCATAGTCAGAATTTAGAAGCCTTGATATAGCAGATGTCAGGCAAAGCATAAAGAGAACTTAGGAGGACCGTAAAATTCACTTTGGAGGCCGAGCAGTAGGCAACGCTAAGTTCTAAGGGATATGGTGGGCTATTAGGGTCAAGATTTTCTACAGCACAGGTCAAGGAAGGCAGGTGCCTGGAAGAGCAAGTCCTGAAGTGGGAGCTGGACCATCTTGCTTTCCTGATAGCCCCTTCTCCTCCTGACCTTGGATCCCATGTACAGTGCCTGGATTTCACGGTGTCGGTCAGCTGTCAGTTCTCCATAGAAGTGGGTGGTGAGGTAGTTGGCCAAGAAGTGAGAAGTGGCCAAGCTAGGGTGCTGGTCGAGGGACTGCTCTGTGATTTCAAGGCACATGGCGGGGTCGGGAATTCTTTGCAGAAGCTGTTGCAGGAGGAAGGTAGAGGAGAAAGGTGAGGCCTGTAGAACTCTTAGTCCAGCCTTGTTTGAGAACAGAATCTTTTGGTTTATTCACTTTGGATTAACCCTTTCTCTGCACTCTTTTTTTTTTCCCATCACCCCTTAGCTTCACAAATGATGACTTTGACAGGACCAGAGATCAGCAAGATCTTGGACCCAGCTGCCCACCTGGCACCTAATGTAGGGTTGGCACTTACAGGCAGGGTGACTATAACCAGCTCATGGAGGAGCAGATCTGAGACTGTGAGTGCTCTGAATGGGATCCAGTAGGAACAGAGCCATCCGATTCGACCAACCTTCGCATCCCTCCCCAAAGAAAAGTGGGAAGACTGGAGGCTTACCTGCAGAGCCTTTTCATGATCTCCTCTTTCTAGAAGGTGGAGGAGATGCTTCTGATGTAGGTTGATTAGATGTTCTCTTGGAATAGGATAGAGGCAGCCCCACTCCTCACACAGCTCATACTCCTGGAAGGAAACACATGCCTTCAACCCCTTTAAAATTCTGGCCTTGTCACTCATTCAACTCTTGCCTGGCTTGTCTCAGCAGTCCTGAATCTGCCAAAGCCCCAGGACAGCTTGGGAAGTGTTGATGAGAACTTCGTTGTGGGATTAAAGTGGGATCATAAAGGACTAGAATTGGCAAGGTAAGTTCTGAAAATGGTGCAAGTAGGCAGCTAAAGATGTCCTTTTCCTCTTAGCTCGACTATAAAAAAGAAACAGATGACATACAGCCACTAACACTTGGTGTCAGGGCCGGGAAGATACTAAGGAAGTGGGGAAGAATGAGAGGACTGTCCAAGGAGACAGAACCTACTCTGACTGCTGCCATATGACTGTGCAGGCCCAGTGCTGCCAGAGCTGAAAAATTTTCAAAAAAATTTTTAGGGCTTCCTTGGTGGTCCAGTGGTTAAGGCTCCACACTTTCACTGCAGCGGACATGGGTTCAGTTCCTCATCAGGGAACTAAGACATCTCTCACATGCTTTGTGGCGTGGCCGGAAAAAAAAATTACAAACACTTTTTTTTTAATTGAAAAATCTCCCTATTTTCCAATGCTGGCAATGAAATCAATATGAAAAGCTAAAAATTCTGCAGACCACTACCGCACAGGCCAAATAAACACGTTGGTGGTGGATTCCATTGATTATCAACCCTTGTTACTCCCTGCATCCCCGCCCCCAATTTGTGAACTCTGGATTAAAGTGTTCAGACAGTGGGATTCTCAGAGCTACGTCTGAGTATTCTATGGTGGCATGTGGAAGGCTCTCCCCACATCTCTGCCTGGGGCCACCTTCTTCAGGATGTTCCCTTGTCTCTCAGGCTACATTAGATGACCTGCCCGCGTACCACCGCAGGCTGGGCTTGCTTCTGTCACTTGGTATATCACAATCACCTAGGGATATGTCTCACATTGCCTCCCATCCCCTTGCCCTGCCCACCCCCTTCCCAAAACAATGAGTTGCACAAAGGCAAAGGCTACGCTTAATGACTTTTGTTTCACCACTATCTAGCACAGTGGTCAATAAAGGTTTCCTGGGTGAGTCAGCACCTGAATAAATACATCTACATTTTGATCTATGATATACAGCAACTTCTTAAAGGGTAAAGAAAAAAATTTACTCTGCATTCAGTGTCCAACAGACACATGGAAAGGTGGTTAAGGTCATTAGTAATCATGACAATGTAAATTAAAACAATGATGAGATACCATCTTATTGGCAGAAAGTAAAAAGCTGGACAATGCTAAAATTGCCAAGAAGATGGAGCAATAGGGACTGTGAGTGGGAGAATAACTGGGCCAGAACAATATGGTGACATCTTAGTAAAGGTGAGGATGCTCATGCCTCATGATGCAGCAGTTCCACACTGGGTATGTATTCTGTGCCTACTGTGAACAGTGCAGGAAATTTCATGTATGAAACAAGGGTGATACTTCAAAAGCATTAACTTCAAAAGCGTTAACACTTCTCTGAACGCATAAAAGAGAGAAAAAAGAGTGTTATGTAATTATAGAAAAAGAAGCTTACTCCTTGGAAGAAAAGTTATGACCAGCCTAGATAGTATATTCAAAAGCAGAGACATTACTTTGCCGACTAAGGTCCGTCTAGTCAAGGCTATGGTTTTTCCTGTGGTCACGTGTGGATGTGAGAGTTGGACTGTGAAGAAGGCTGAGAGCTGAAGAATTGATGCTTTTGAACTGTGGTGTTGGAGAAGACTCTTGAGAGTCCCTTGGACTGCAAGGAGACCCAACCAGTCCATTCTGATGGAGATCAACCCTGGGATTTCTTTGGAAGGAATGATGCTAAAGCTGAAACTCCAGTACTTTGGCCACCTCATGCGAAGAGTTGACTCATTGGAAAAGACTCTGATGCTGGGAGGGATTGGGGGCAGGAGGAGAAGGGGACGACCGAGGATGAGATGGCTGGATGGCATCACGGACTCGATGGACGTGAGTCTGAGTGAACTCCGGGAGTTGGTGATGGACAGGGAGGCCTGGTGTGGTGCGATTCATGGGGTCGCAAAGAGTCGGACACGACTGAGTGACTGAACTGAACTGAACTGACATATGGAAAGGAGTCTACCTAACTGGCTAAGGACGGGCAAATCTAGAAAGAGGAGGAAGGAGAATAGTACCCGGGAAAATGGTACCTTGGCTTCCAGAATCAGGTTCATGACAGTCAATGGGTCCTCAGCACAACAGTTTCTCAGGGCCTGCCAGTCACACCACACGGGGGTAGACTGCAAAGCTAGAATCTAAGGAAAGACAAGAAAAGCTGTCAAACCACACTGTAGTTTCTCTGTCCAGGAACAAGCCATTGGAGTTTCCAGGGATGGGCCATCCCCAGGTCTCTGTACCAAACTTGCCAGGAGAGAGAGGGAATGAGAACCAATGGGACAGAGTGTTTGGAGAGATGAGTGAACCGATCTGGCAAGTATAACCAGGGAGCCAAGATTTGGAGTCAGGAGGCCACAATGGCAGGACAGTTCTCAGAGGCTTCTGTCCTTTGCAGCTTGTTCAGTCTTCTGGGGTCACTTGTCCCTTGCTCCTTCATCTCAAAACTCTATCCAGGTTATTCTTCTGGCTTGAATGCTCTGTGGGATCACCCTTCAGGCAGCATTTTAGCTCAGCATGAAAACCGCTAAGGAAGAGTGGAAAGAAAATCTTTTTCACTTGCCATTTTCACTTTCCCTGGTTGGGCTCTGGACTCTGTTTGGTTACCAGTACACTTGGAAAGATTAGCATATATGTATACTTGTTATGTAGCTGTATCACGTAAATCTATCTCCCTAAGTCTCTTGATCTTGAATATAACACATACATCACAAGAACCTTTCCCTTGAAAGGTTGAACTGAAAGTGAATTTTCACTTTCAGTCATCCCTTTCAAAATGGCTATTGTTACAGTGAAGAGTCCTCATGAAACATGATCCACTGAAGGGGGAAATGGCAAACCTCGAGGAAATTTTTGCCTTGAGAACCCCATGAACAGTATGAAAAGGCAAAAAGATACGACACTAGAAGATGAGTCTCTCAGATCAGAAGGTATACAATATGCTACAAGGGAGGAGTAGAGGGCAATTACTAATAGATTCAGAAAGAATGAAGTGGCTGGGCCAAAGTGGAGATGACGTTCAATTGTGGATGAGTCTGGTGATGAAAGTAAAGCCCAATGCTGTATACAGCAATACTGCACAGGAACCTGAAATGTTAGGTCCTGAAGCAAGGTAAGTTGGACATGACCAAGCAGGAGATGGCATGAGTGAACACTGACATCTTAGGAATCAGCCAACTAGAACAGACGGGAATGGGTGAATTTAATTCAGATGACCATTATATCTACTACTGTGGGCAACAATTTCTTACAAGAAACGGAGTAGCCCTCATAGTCAACAAAAGAATCCAAAATGCAGTACTTGGGCGCTGTTTCAAAAATGACAGAATGATCTCGGTTTGTTTCCAAGGCAAACCACTCAATATCATAGTAATCCAAGTCTAAGCCCCAACCACTAATACCGAAGAAGCTGAAGTTGACTGGCTCTATGAAGACCTGTAAGACCTTCTACAGCTAACACCAAAAAAAGGTGTCCTTTTCATCATAGTGGATTGGAATGCAAAAATAGGAAGGCAAGATATACCTGGAGGCAGGCAAGTTTGGCCTTGGAGTACAAAATGAACCTGGACAAAGGCTAACAGAGCTTTGCCAAGAGAACACACTAGTCTTAGTAAACACCATTTCCCAACAACCCAAGAGATGACTCTACATATGGACATCACCAAATGGTCAGTACCAAAATCAGATTATGTTCTTGGCAGCTGAAGATGGAGAAACTCTATACAGTCAGCAAAAACAAGACTGGGAGCTGACTGTGGCTCAGATCATGAGCTCCTTATTGCAAAATTCAGGCTTAAATTGAAGGAAGTCGGGAAAACCACTAGGTCATTCAGGTATGACCTAAATAAAATCCCTTATGATTATACAGTGGTGGTGACAAATAGATTCAAGGGATTAGATCTGTTAGACAGAGTGCCTAAAGAACTATGTACAGAGGTTTGTAACATTGTACAGGAGATGGTGGCCAAAACCATCCCCAGGAAAAAGAAGTGAAAGAAGGCAAAATTCTTAAAGAGATGGGAATACCAGATCACCTTACCTGTCTCCTAAGAAACTTGTATGTGGGTTAAGAAGCAGCAGTTAGAATTGCACATGAAACAACAGACTGGTTCCAAATTGTAAAAGGAATATGACAAGTTAAGCAGAGTACATCATGTAAAATGCTGAGCTGGATGAATTACAAGCTGGAATCAAGATGGCTGGGAGAAATACCAACAACCTCAGATATGCAGATGATACCACTCTAAATGAAAGAAAGTGAAAAGGAACTAAAACGCCTCTTGATAAAGATGAAAGAGCAGAGTGAAAAAGCTGACTAAAAACTCAACATTCAAAAAACGAAGATTATAGCAGCCGGTCCCATCACTTCAGGGCAAATAGAAAGGAAAAGGTGGAAGCAGTGACAGTGTTTATCTGTCTCCAAAATCACTGTGGACAGTGATTGTAGCCATGAAATTAAAAGATGCTTGCTCCATGGAAGAAAAGCCATGATAAACCCAGACAGCATGTTAAAAAGCAGAGACATCACTTTGCCAACAAAGGTCTGTATGGTCAAAGCTATGGTTTTTCCAGTAGTCAGGTACAGAAGTGAGAACTGGACCATAAGGAAGGCTGAGTGCCAACAAACTGGTTTTTGAATTGTGGTACTGGAGAAGACTCCTCAGAGTCCCTTGAACTGCAAGGGGATCAAATCAGTAAATCCTAAAGGAAATTAACCCTGANAGTCAGGTACAGAAGTGAGAACTGGACCATAAGGAAGGCTGAGTGCCAACAAACTGGTTTTTGAATTGTGATACTGGAGAAGACTCCTCAGAGTCCCTTGAACTGCAAGGGGATCAAATCAGTAACTCCTAAAGGAAATTAACCCTGAATTATCACTTGGAAGGACTGATGCTGAAGCTCCACTACTTTGGCCACCTAATGTGAACTTTGGCCATCTAATGTGAAGAGCCGACTCACTGGAAAAGACCCTGGTGCTGTGAAAGATTGAAGGCAAAAAAGAGAAGGGGGTGGCAGAGGGTGAGATGGTTAGATAGCATCACTGACTCAATGGACATGAATTTGAGCAAACTCCCCTAAAGGACAGGGAAGCCTGGTGTGTTGTAGCCCATGGGGCCACACAGCGTCAGACACGAATAGGTGACTGAACAACAGCAACACTGAAATTTAACTGAAGTTTAAAATAATCTTTAATGAAGACGGAGATTAAATTCTATAAGAACTCTTGACCACCACCACCAAAAAGACACCACATACATAAAATGTACACAAAGCTCAAATATACGGGGATCCCTTGGGGATACTGTGGGTTCAGTTCCAGACCACAACAAAGTGAATATTATAATAAAGTGAGACACATGAATTGTTTGGCTTCCCAGTGCAAAAGAACTCTTGACCACCACCACCAAAAAGACACCACATACATAAAATGTACACAAAGCTCAAATATACGGGGATCCCTTGGGGATACTGCGGGTTCAGTTCCAGACCACAACAAAGTGAATATTATAATAAAGTGAGACACATGAATTGTTTGGCTTCCCAGTGCAAACAAAGTTATGTTTACACTATACTGTAGTCTATAAATTGTGCATTGTCTGAAAAACGCACACGCCTTAAGTAAATATTTTATTGCTAAAAAATGCTATTTTTTTTAGCATCTGAGCCTTCATCCAGGTGTAATCTTTTTGCGACAGCAACATCACTGAGTTCACTGATCACAGATCATCAAAACAAATATAATAATAATGAAAAAGTTTGAAATACTGTGAGAATTCTCAAAATGTGATACAGAGACATGAAGAGAGTAAATGCTATTGGACAAATGGTGCCAAGAGACACTCAACGCAGGGTTGCCATAGACCTTCAATTTGTAAAAAAATGTAGTATCTGCCAAGTGCGAAAAAGCAAAGTGCAGCAAAAAAAAGAAAGGTATGCCTACACATAAAAAATGCTTTTCAGACTGTAGAGCCTCATTCCAGTGTTAATCTTGTTATGATTTTTAATCCTCATCTGACACATATATATTTAAAATCATAGGAGTCAATAAAATGGGAACCAGATAAGAGACCCTATCTATATTCACGTAAGAACAGAAGCTAGATACAGAGGAATAGCCAGGCCTAGATTTTGTTTCTTAAAATCCACCATCACATGAGAATAGGCTGGAGCTGGTAACAGGGTAAGAAGCCTATTTCCTTTCTCTTGATGCCAGGTCCTATACCTTCTGATACACCTGCAGCTCCGTGAGCTTTCTCCGTAGCTCACACTCCAGCCCATCTTGGACAGCTGTGTCTGAAAGGCAGTAGGCCAGGATCTCCAGGCACCACTCCAGGGGCCACCGGTCCACAAACTGCAGTGTTAGCTGACTTCTCAGACGTGCATCCTTCACAGCAAACAGGTACTGCCAACCTTCTTTGTCTACAAGACAAAAAGATGTTCAGCAAGCCTGGCATGGGAGCTCAAGAGTCCAGGTTACTTCTTAAGAGAAGGGCTGTGTTCAGTTTCACAAAATAGGAGTTGGGAGGATCCTGAAGAGCCATCTGACCCAAATTAGTTTTTACACTTGGAACAATTCTATGATGAGGACAGATGCTATATCTTGTTTCTTGTTATGCAAATGAAATCAAAGTCATGGGAGTTTCTAAAGCGAGAGGAGGAGGAAAGAAGAGAGGAGAAAGGAAGGAAAAAAGGGAGAAAGAATGAAAAGAGAGAAGACAAAAGAACAGATAAGGAGCTCCATGGTTTGGCAAGCTGCATACACAGCACCATTTCAGACTGAACTTGTCTGCAGAACTTTTGGTTTTCCCTGTAATTTTCATGCTGCTTCCTACATTACGACTTGAAAGTTACTGCAGGCAATCTAGGTTTTTTTTTTTACTGTTGTTTTTACTTAGAAGCTCTCTCTCTCACACTCCCACATCACAGAGCTGAAACACAGACTCTAAGCCATTAAGACCTAGCTGGTCATGGATTTCTCCACCTTCTCAAGGAAGGATTTTCTCCTTTCCATAGAGAAGCCAAGCCCACCCCCCGCACAGCCTGCCTGGCTCTTGCTCCCCCTAGTGGAGGGTTGAAGGTCACCACACTCACCTCTGGGTAAGAGGTGAGTCCGCCTCCTGGGGAGCTTAATAGTACGAGTTGACTAACAGGCCCCTGTGTATGTGTGTTTTAAATAATTAAAAAAAATCATTTATTTATTTACTCTTGAGTGCACTGGGTCTTTGTCACTGCCCAGGCTTCCTCTAGTTGCAGCGAGCAGGGGCAACTTTCTAGTTGCGGTGTGCAGGCTTCTCATTGTGGTGGGCTCTAGAGCACAGGCTGTGGTTGTGGCTTCATTGTGGTGGGCTCTAGAGCATAGTTGACCACCTCAATAGTTGTGGCCCCATGGGCTCTGCTGGGCTCCGCCAGCAGGTGGGATCTTCCTGGATTAGGGATCGAACCAGTGCCTCCTGCATTGGCAGGTGAGGTTTTTTTTTTTAATGTAAATTTATTCATTTTAATTGGAGGCTAATTACAATATTGTATTAGTTTTGCCATACATCAACATGAATTTGCCACAGGTGTACACGTGTTCCCCATCCTGAACCCCCCTCCCTGGCAGGTGAGTTCTTTACCACCAGGGAAGCCCCTTAGGGTCTGTTTTTATAAAGATTATTAGATGATACAGAGAAGGCAATGGCACCCCACTCCCATACTCTTGCCTGGAAAATCCCATGGATGGAGGAGCCTGGTAGGCTGCAGTCCGTGAGGTTGCTAAGAGTCGGATATGACTGAGCGACTTCACTTTGACTTTTCACCTTCATGTACTGGAGAAGGAAATGGCAACCCACTCCAGCATTTTTGCTGGAGAATCCCAGGGATGGGGGAGCCTGGTGGGCTGCCGTCTACGGGGTCGCACAGAGTCGGACACGACTGAAGCGACTTAGCAGCAGCAGCATTAGAAGACAGCCACGCTGGCTTGTTTATGGTCTATGGCTGATTTTATGCCGTAATGACAGATCCGAGTGGTTGCCACCAAGCCTGTAGAGCCTACAAAGCCCTTTACAGAAAAACTTTCCTGACCGCTCTTTTAAAGCAAACACTTGCCTGAACCTTATTATGGGCTTCTGGAAACGGAGCTCAGCTATTTGTAGTCTATAACATTTGCCAGATTCTGATATGCAGGGCTGAGAATACTGGTTATGAGTGCCTCTTCCAAAGTTTGATGGGCTTGGGTTCTAAGCTCTGCTCCACCACTGACTATCCTGGGCAGTTTCCCACGTCTGGGCCTGGCTCGCCTCTCAGTATCATCAGACCACGGTGACACCTTTCTCTAGAGTTCCTGTGAGGATCAGAGGCAATGATCCACTCAGTGAACGTTCAATGTTAGTACCACTAGCTGAAGAAGGGAGACACAGCTTTCTGCTCACCACAAGCCGCTGCACAGCTCAAGACCGCATCTTGTATGGTGCTCAAGTCGTCCACATCTCGTCCGTACACATCAGTGAGCTGAAGAGCCCGGCGCCAATCTCTAGCCACCAGGGCTTCCTCGAAGGCCTCAGTGAGCACGTCCAGGGCAATGGGAGAATGGAGGCCCAGGAGGACGGTGGAGAGACCGGCCCGGCCGCAGAGACTCGCGGCCAGACTCTGCCCTTGCTCGGAGGACCCCCGGAGGGGTTCCCAGGCAGCCAGGAGGCAGGCCTCCAGCAGAGGGAACTGTTCCAGGAGGCGTTCACACTCCCGGGCTACCTGCTCGGCTGTCAGAGGCACTTCCCTGCGGCCACGAAGCTCCTTCCACGACAGGCTGGGCTTGGTGACCTTTGACCCCCGGGAAGCCCCCAGGCAGGCCACGGTAGCCAGCAGCTTCGAGCGGGACTTCAGAAAGGCCAAGGCGGAGGAGGTGAGGGCTGGGGGTGGCGAATCCCTCGGGGAGGAAGGGGGCTTTCTCTCCAGTGTGGGGGTCTCAGCTGACTTCGGGCAGCTCAGCGCGGAAAGTGGGAGGTCATCCAGGCAGCGGGAGAGGTGCAGCTGGGCCAGGGTGCCCAGGCGGGTCAGAAGGGCTGACGTCTGCTTGCTCTGCCTGGAGGAGCAGAGGGTGAGGGGCTCGCAGCAGCAGTTGACAATGACCTGTGGCACGCTCAGGCTCAGACCCTCTCGGGCCAGGAGGGCTGCCAGCCTGGAGAGAAAGAAGCAGAGGGCACGCAAGGCCTGAGTGCCTGGGCACCACCACTCAATCTCCAAATTTCTTTATGTTTAAACAAACAAAGGTAAACGCAGAATCTCTGTTTCCCCCTATTCCCCTCCTCTTTTTAACTCAAAAGGCAGCCTATTAGACCCAATGCCCTGCCCCTTGCTTTTTTACTTAATAACACGTCTGGTAGATCTGTCCATATCCGTCTACAGAGAGGCCCTTCATTCATTCTTTTTTTTTTTTAATAGCTACACAGCATTCCATTATGTGGAGGAACCTGAATTTAACTAGTTTCCTATTAGTGGACAATGGCTATGCCATACAATGTTATGATAAAATGACTTAGTACATACAGCATTTTTCATATGTATAATAAAGCTTTGGGATAAATTTCCCAATGTGGACTGCCAAAAATGTCAAAAATGCGGATCGTCATTTTAGTGGACATGGACAAGCTGCTTTCCCATAGGGGCTGTACCAATTTATATCCTGCTGGTAATCTGTGAGAATGTTTGTTTTCCTACAGCCTAGCCAACTAATTGTGTTATCAATGTTTTGGACTTTTGCCTACTCTTAAGTAGAGTCACCTCTTAATTTTACTTATTTATTTATTTTTAATCTGATTTTAACCCCTTTATTTAGATGTGGATAGGAGGAAACAAGGCACATTGAATTTTAATGAAGCCTGTGTAAGAGTAACTGCAAATTAATGGAATAGTTGAAGAAATTCCCACTTCCTGTACTGAACTCAAACACAGCTCCATTGAGCCCTTGGTTTCCTTGATGAAACAATTAGGAAGGCCCATGCCTGACACTCACGGGGTGGCTCCTACCTGTCTGGGGGTACTTGTCGCTCAAGCAGGAGGTGTGACACCAGTTGGGAAGAGCTTTGTTGCAGGAGAACAAAGGGGTTTCCTACCTTGACCTCCACGTGATCTGCAGAAGTAAAGAAAGCGATCTTTGCATTTCTGACTGCAACATTCAGAGCCCTATTTTCCAGAATCACCAACCAAAAAATAGTGTCAAAACTACACGGAAAGTCCTTTCATTGGTATTTTTCTAGGTAAAAGGTATTCTTGACATGATTCTGACCACAGGTTTATTGACACCTTACCACTGTTCTAGAGACTTCCAACCACAGACACACTTCAGTGAATAGGTCTAGCCACAAATAGCAATTTCTGCTCCCTTCCATGTGACTGAAGTGCAGGTAATACTTGCTCTGTGGACTCGAGTAAGCATCTGGCATTTTAAACAGAGACTCAATTCCTCTTCTCAGTTCTCATATCCCCAGTAGATCGAAGATCTGAGAGAGTATTTTTGAGTCATTAATGCCATCAAAATGTACTGAATACTCTCGTGTGCTGTACTACTGTATGAGGCATCGGGGAGATAGAGGTGAATAAGAGAGGACCCCATAAATCTAGTGTCCTTGGCTACTGCTGCACCTGGAACCTCTTCATTGTGTGCCTTCTTTCTTGCCCTAGACACTCGTGGGCCGGTCCTGACTGTATTTCCTTTTTCCTGCTACTTACCAGGCTCAGAGCTCAGGCTCCGAAGGAGAACAGCAGCCAGGGTGCTGCAGTACCTGAAGAAGGTGCCCACGTAGTCAGTCTGCTTGCCACCTGCTGCCGTCTGTTTGCCCAGGTTCTTCTGGAGGAGCTGAGTCTGGATATACACAGGGTGGGCCTCGGCCTCCGGAGCTTTCTGGGCCACCTGCTCCACCAGGGAGGACAGTGGGGTACTCCTGGGCTCTGGGAAGAGTTACGGAAAGAGAAGGCATGCAGTCTTGAGTCTGTGCATCTGGCTTTGGGTCAATTTCCAACACAATATGGGAACTGAACCTCTGCTCAGTTCTGCATGGGGCATCCTATACTTGGATATTATGCTTACAAGGCAGCTATAAAATCCTAAGTTTATGAAATATAAATACAAATATATACTGCATGGGGCATCCTGCTGCTACTGCTGCTGCTAAGTCGCTTCAGTCGTGTCCAACTCTGTGCGACCCCATAGACGGCAGCCCATTAGGCTCCACCATCCCTGGGATTCTCCAGGCAAGAACACTGGAGTGGGTTGCCATTTCCTTCTCCAAAGTATGAAAGGGAAAATTGAAAGTGAAGTCGCTCAGTCATGTCCGACTCTTAGTGACCCCATAGACTGCAGCCCACCAGGCTCCTCCGTCCATGGGATTTTCCAGGCAAGAGTACTGGAGTGGGGTGCCATTGCCTACTCCGTGGGGCATCCTACAGCTTGGGTATTACACTTATAAGGCAGCTACACAATCCCAAGGGTTTCCCTGATAGCTCAGTTGGTAAAGAATCTGCCTGCAATGCAGGAGACACAGGTTCGATTTCTGGGTTG
Source organism: Oreotragus oreotragus (assembly GCA_006410675.1). Lineage (NCBI taxonomy): Eukaryota > Metazoa > Chordata > Mammalia > Artiodactyla > Bovidae > Oreotragus > Oreotragus oreotragus. Next base: position 27,810 of record SJYX01007861.1, on the reverse strand, counting down.
GGAAGATCTGCTGGAGAAGGGATAGGCTACCCACTCCAGTATTCTTGGGCTTCCCTGGTGGCTCAGCTGGTAAAGAATCTGCCTGCAATGTGGGAGACCTCGGTTTGATTGCTGGGTTGGGAAGATCCCCTGGAGAAGGGACAGGCTACCCACTCCAGTATTCTGTCCTGGAGAAGTCCATGGACTGTATAGTTTCTGGTGTTGCAGAGTAGGACATGACTGAGTGACTTTCACCATACAATCCCAAGCTGGTTCCCTGTGCAAGTGAGTCTCAGCCAGGAAGAGTTCTGAGTCTGGAGAAATCAGGGTGAAGAGCTCCATGTTCACCCCAGGGTCTCTGGGCTGCAACTCCTCTGCAAAATGCACAGCACTCTTTTGGGGATGGTTTGGTCAATGTTTACGGAGTGACTTCTGGGTATATCCCTCATTAGGAATGAGAAACATGTACTAGCTAATGGTGCGCGAAGCATCCCTTCACTTAGGAGGCGGGGAAATAGATGGGATTAGTTACAAGACCAGTCCTGGTTAACTAGAGGGCTGGTAGGGCCCACTTCTGGGCTTCCCAGGTGGCGCTAGTGGTAAAGAACGTACCTGCTAATGCAGGAGACTTGGGTTCAATCCCTGGGTCAGGAAGATCCCCTGGAGGAGGGCATGGCAACCCACTCTTGCCTGGAGAATGTCATGGACAGAGGAGCCTGGAGGGCTACAGTCTACGGGGAGGCAAAGAGTCGGACATGGCTGAAGCGACTCAGCACGCACACACAAGGGCCCGCTTCTGGGTCCTAAGCCTCCATCCAATGTGCTCCTTCATGCTCCACTATGTCCCCCCCCTAGTCCAACCTCAACTGCTCCCTCACAGGAGGACTGGTACCTGGAGGCTCTAATGCTTCTCTTAGCGACTGCAGGATCTGCTCCAGCTGCTGGGAGAGGGTGGTGTGGCTGACTACAAAGTCCTCGGTGAGGCTGGGCCAACACATCTGAAGCAGCTCAGCAATGCTGCACCGTGGGGGACCTCCTCCTTTATCCTCTCCACTCTCTATGGAGAGCAAACGAGAAAGACAAAGTCAGGTCTGATGCTGACCCAATGTTCCGAGTTCAGGAGATTGAAAAAAAGGTAGTTAAGCAGCTCACCTGATTTGATTTGCCCGGCCGACACAAGTGGGTAATTGAGAATCTTACTGATCTGCTGAAGAACGCCTGGAAAACCTCGAATGCCATCCGCATTGACGAATACGTGGTCTAGCCGGCGACCTGGAAATGGATGAATCAAGAGGGAATGCAGAAAAAACATAAGGTACTTTCAGAGATTGAAAGTCCTGTATTAACGTGTAGTTTTATCTCCTTCAATATTAAGCAGGAGGTAGATGCTGTGCCGGTTGAGTAGACCAGTAAACCGGGGTATTTCATGCTTGTGGTTCCAGGGCCATCTGTGGCAAGATGCCTCAGCTGTCCGCAGCAGTAGAACCAGAAGCTCTGGTATTCCTGGGGAAGTGCTGTCCCAAGTCAACCAGGCACTTCTTGTGGATCTGCCTTGGTACTTTTCTTAGTTGAGAATTTGAGCTGGGATCCAGTCTCCTCTAATTGTTTTAAACGGTATCCTGATACCCTGACTAGACTATAAAGAACTTTATGTAGAGATTATTCCTTATACTGCTCTTGTGCTCCATAAACTTCAGAAATCTGGAAATGCAGTAGGTACTAAATTAATTCCTGATTGGCATGAAACCAGTTGGCCTGAATATTATACAATCTTCATTCATCTCAGAATATAAGTGCTAGACGAGGGGGAAGTAAACTGTTCAGTAAAAACAGCATTGTGTATGCCACAGTACATTTTCTTAGAAGGACTATGTCAGCATTAAAGGATTTCAAGCCAACAGCTCAGAAGTGATTTGGAAGAGTTAACACAGAAGGCCTGAGACTGCGATCCTCAGAAAGGCCTGCTGGCAAGGTTGGTCCTTGGCTGGCATCTCTGAACTTGACTGGTAGATGCTTTTATACACTGACAAAATTTTCCCTAAATGACGGAAGTGAATGATTATGCCCAAACTGTTCGTACGGTGTGGTTTATGCTGAACACCTGCCTTCCTTCCGAGAGTCTGGAAGTTTGGTACATGTTGAACAGAGGGTGCCTTTGTCACCAGCCCCCAGTAAAAGCCTTGGGCACTGGGTCACCGATGAGCTTCCAGTCGACAACATGTCACATTTGTTTACTGTCACAACTTACTGCTGGAGGAGTTCAGTACGTCCTGTGTGGCTCCAGTGGGAGAGAATTCCTGGAAGCTTATGTCTGGTTTCCTCCAGACTTTATCTCATGAGCCTTTTCCCTTTGCTAATTTTGCTTTGTGTCCTTTTGATGATATAATTTGTAGCCACGAGTATGACTGTATGCTGAGTCCTGTGAGCTCTCCCAGCGAATCACCGAACCCAGGGAAAGCTACTCATATCACACCTGTTCACCATTCCTCCCTCCGTATTACTCAGAATACGTTCCTTTCTCTCTGCCTCGTCAGTCCTTCCAGTGTTGGGTGTGTGTATCAAGGATGGGTGGAGAGTGGCACTTTGCCTAATTCTTTCTTCATGTTCCTCTAAGAATTCCACAGACACATTCTGGGATATTATTAATCTCAAGGTACAATCCTCCCCTTAACTGGGATCCACTAAAATTTTCCCTTACACCTGGTGTACAAGTTTGAGGCCCAGGTTTAAAGTTAAGGGGGATTCACTGTGGAGGAGATACGCAGTTTAGGGGCACAAATTCCATTTGTACCATTTTTGGAAGGCAACTAGATTCACCACTGTATCACCAATGCCATTTGAACCAGTTTTGAATGTTTATCTCTTCCTTGAGTTTATCTATAAACCAGAAGAAAATTTCCCCAAATGACTGTAGACTATTATGCCTGTTAAGAAGGAGAGATTCTTGGGCTTTCCTGGTGCCTCAGTGGTAAAGAACTGACCTGCCAGTGCACGAGACATGGGTATGATCCCTGATCCGGGAAGATCCCACATACCGCAGAGCAAAGAAGCCCTCATGCCACAACTACTGAGTCTGGCTCTAGAGCCGGGGAGCTACAACTACTGAATCCCTCACGTGCTACAGCCTATGCTCTGCAATAGAGAAGCCACTGTAATGAGAAGTCCAGGCACCGCACCTAGAGAGTAGCCTGGCTCTCTGCAACTAGACAAACAGCGAAGACCCAGCACAGCCAAAAATAAAATAAATTAAAAAGAAAAGGCGGCGAGACTCTCAATAGACTGGTCACCAGAATGGACATGAAGAAGTAAAGACATAATCCTTTCTCCTTGTCCCTCCTTCCCCAGTAACTTTCTTCCTGTACAATTATCAAGCATCTCAAAACCCTGTCTCCTTATTTGAGAATAAAGGGGTCATGTGAAAGAAGCATACTCACCCCGACTCTCAAGGCTGCTGTTAAGGCGCCGTTCAGCTGTTTCCAAGAGCTGCTTGCCGGTTTTCCAGAGCTGGCAGTGTGAGCAAGCCAGGTCAAACGCAGCCATGGCGGGTGGGCTGAGGTCTTCCAGAACCTCTTTCAGGGGAGCAGTGAGCTCCATTGGGCTACTGCTTATCCAAAAGTCCTCCTGGAGCGTGGGGATGGGGTCTCCAGAGGTGCTGAGCAGCTTGTCGGTCACATCAGAGATGGAATAAAATACCATCCCTAGACACCCAGCGGTTGGGGGTAAAAGGCAAGAGGTTAAAATGATGCTCACTACCACTTTTGAGAAGTAGTTATAAGGTCAGGAGGAGTAAGGGTTTCTTCCAGATTGGGCCTAAAAGTTGGCTGAGAAAGAATGTGGTAGGTCTGTGTGTGCTCATCTGAAAAGATCTCTAAAATATATTTCTAAAAAACCAAAGCAGAAAACAATACTTGTTATAAAAGCCCATTCATATTAAAAACAAAAAGCATATGCATATATTCTTTTGAATTTGTAAAGAAAGTTTCTGGGAGCATATAGAAGGGGCAGTGTTTGATGGTAACTTGATATACACAGCCTAGACTGGCAAAAGATGTAAAAATATGGGACAAGATTCCACTTTCAAGAAACAATGAAAGGATGACCTCTTTCTGCAGTACAGCCAAGGTTGGGCCTGGAGATCTGAGAATCCCAGGCTACAGATGTTAGACAAAACTTCTTCACTTTTTAGAAACGTAAAATAATCCCTGAAAAACTACATGGGAAGAAGATACAGTAATCAATTCCCCAAAGCTCAAGATAAGGGCTATCTAAACCCATGGTGGAAACTGCATTCACACTCCTCAGTATACATCACGTAGGAGAGGCTTAATGGCACAGTTTGAGCAGCAGGTAAGTGATCCCTGTGGTCAGCAAAGTTGGCCGCAGCTAGAAAATGACTCGGCGGGTGTCAGGACTGCTGTTCTTCAAGGCAAGCGCCCTGCCCTGGGTTTCTGTCATCTTCACGCTGAGCCTCTGGTTTTGGCGGTTTCTCGCCCACACCCTCCTCCCCCAGCTCCCTCAGCACCCAACAAGAGGGAAGCTAGACCTGCGGCCGCAGCGCTGCCGATGGCCTGCAGGGTGGAGCGGCCACTTCCTGCTCTTCGGATGGTGCTGCTGCCCCCGTCTGTGTTCTGGTTTTCGATTTTATGTTCTACTCGGGCCAGCTCCTGGATCACCTCCTGGTAGCGCTCCACGAACATCAGCTCCCCAGAACTGTGTGAAGACTTCAGGTTGAAGGTGAACACCACCTGTCACCAGAGAGAAAAAGGAGTGTGGCTTTCGGTGGGCCTGCTGGAGTGAGGAGAGTCTACAGATCTGAAACCTTGCCAGTCATCAGCCTCTGGCCCTGGGTCAGCTGCTTTAGGGGCTGGAAGGGTGCTGGATGTGCAGAGAGTAGATCAAATGTAGAAATAACTCATAAAAGTCAGCGAGAGAGTCACCAGAGCCCAGCAGAATATAGGCAAATGATGTGGACAATTTCAAAGAGAAAATACATGTGACTGATACAGAGATGCAAAAATGCCTTCCCTTCCATGTAGGATTCCTGTATTTCTCACAGCTTGCACACAATCCTCTTAACGTTCCAGGAGGCAGCACAAGCAGGTATTACACTGAACTCCAGTTTTCAGGTGAGGATATCAAAGCTTAGAGAGAGTACCTCAGAGGGAGTAAGGGTCTTTCCGATTTTTAAATTTTAAATGCAGAGAATTTAAAAGTCATACTACTGTGCATCTATCATAAGGACAAAGTGTAAAAATAAACTCTCAGGGGGTGGTGGTAGAATGAACTGCCACAATCTTTTTTGAAAAGCAATTTGGCAATCTATGGAGCTTTAAAAATGTTTATATTCTTTGACTCAGTCATTTTTATGAGAAACTTTCTTAAGGAAAAAATTCCAAAATCTTAATGTGTAAAGGTGATAATCTTTACATTAGTTATTACAATGATTACAGGATTGAAAATAACGGTCAAATGCAGCTACATGATCAGATAAGGTCACTAAAATCAGTTACAGAACAAATACTTGTTAAAAAAGGCACTAAAATTTTAGATTCAAAGTGATCTTGGCTCTATATAAAGGTCACATATATTCGGAAAGACATTGGCAAAAAGTATACTTTTTCTTTAGTATTGGTTGCTCTGGATAATAAGATTAAAACTAATTTTATTTTTGGTTAATACTTTTTGGCATTTTCTTATATGCACAACTTGCTCTGTAACCAGGCTGAAAAACTTCTATTAAAAAAGAAAAAAAGAAAAGAAAAACTCAAATTCTCAGAAAAGGAAGTGAGCACTTTAGTGGTAAAGCGTCAGGGACCTCATAACTGACTTCTTGGTTTGGGTGTCAGAAAGGCTAGTGAGAGTCCTATCCTCCTAAGAGGGACAGAATTGTCACTGTTATTAAAATACAAGAGCTAAAATGTGTCAGAGGAAGTTAAACAAAAATTACCCCATCACATAGATGTTTCCATGTAAAATCACATGAAAGAAAAATTCTGACCTGTTTATTAAGAGACCAGCATAGGCATCATAAGTACAAGAAGAGAGTTTTAAAAATTAGAATAGTGGGGTTTTATGCTATTACATTTAAACAATACAGAGGATTCCTGTATTTCTCACAGCTTGCACACAATCCTCTTAACGTTCCAGGAGGCAGCACAAGCAGGTATTACACTGAACTCCAGTTTTTAGGTGAGGATATCAAAGCTCAGAGAGAGTAAGAGTCTTTCCGATTTTTACTCCCTGCAATTTCCCCTACACCCGTGAACCTCCCAGTCTGCTAGCCCCCCTCAACTTCCTGTGTATTGAACTGGCATTCTATTTCTTGTTAAAAATGGTCTGAACAGTGATTTCTAACTATATAAAACCACATATATGTTCAGAGAAGGACTACAAGGAAAGATATAAAAATCTTTCAATGTTTTGATTGCCGCCCAATATTTTATCTTGCTAAAACACCATTTATGTTAGGAAAACAAATGATTCAACAGCTTCAATCTCCCCCTGGCTGGATCTTGAAATCCACAGTGCTCAAGATGGGGTTCCATCCGTGCAAACTCCCTCCTGCTTCTCCTGCCGGAATTGTGCCCTCGGTGCACCCGAGGGCTCTGGCTGCACACACATCCGCCTCTACCTGTGGCCCCGCGGGTCCCAGACAGTAAAAGGCTGCCTAGCGCTCCTTCCTGTGACGGGGTAAGGCTGAGGCTCCTAACACCTGTTGCACAAGAACCCGCCTCACCTGGTGGGCTTCTGCAAAGTTCCCCCGGAGGATGCAGGATGCCAGCAGCGACTCAGGTGGGGAGAACATCATGGGGATGAGTGAACTGTGAGGCTGGGGCTGCAATCGGCCCTCCAGCTCATTCTTCCCAGACGCAGCACTCAGACTTCCCTCTGTTGGGATACAGGAACGTGGGCGGCCACGGAAGGGAGAGAAATTGAGGAAAAACTATTCTGTCACCTGCTGCTAAACTCCTATCCTTCTCAAAGTCCTCTAAACGGTCTGTAAATAGATCTTGATTTTTCCTCAAATGAAGGGCACATCTATGCTATCATCTTCTTCTCTTCTTCTTAAATTTGAAGTACAGCTGAAGTATAGTTAATATTGCATTACTTTCAGGCGCACAGAAAGTGATTTGGTTATAATTTTTAAAAATTCTTTTCCATTATTGGTTATTATAAGATAATAAGTATAGTTCCCTGTGCTACCTACCCAGTAAATCCTTGTCTATTTTACATATGGTAGTGTGTATCTGTTAATATGCTATCATCTTTAAATATAAGACTTATGTACCAACTACTTTCCTTGGGTGTTTACTTCTGTTTCTCTCTACTGATGGGTAACTCAGCTGATAGGGAAATAGCCCCTTCACTGCTGAACAGAAGCAAGAACTGCTCAGTCCAAAGTTCCACACCTGGGGGTATGGCAACCCTATTAGGGCAAAGTTACGGGAAGTTGGCAACTGGTAGGGACACCAATACCTGAAGTACTTGTGCTCAGTTCACTACTCGTATTTTCCAGGGATGATTTGGAACCTTTGTCCCGGTCATCTGGAGGTATTAGGAAGAAACAGAGAAAATCAACCATCAATACCTTACAGTGCAGAAAGTGGGAGGTTGGCTTGAAAGCTGAGATCTAGGTAGAGTGAAAAGATAATGAGTAGTTACTACACCAGTGGTCCTTCTACAGCAAAACACCAAGTTCCTATGGACCTATATATATATAATTTTTTTCCCCCCCCCAGTGGTGAATCTTTATTCCTTTTAGCTGAGCTGTATTGCTCCCCTTGCAGGGAGGAGAATTTCCTCCTATCTCAGTCCACCTGCTCCTTCTGAGCGCCCTGAGAAATGGGGATCCCTCTTCTTAGTCTCATTCTGGAAGGCTCCAGGCTTCCTGAGCTGATGGTCCGCCTCCCCTCCAGCACAAAGACATACCTAGCAACAAGCTCCAGGGAGGGGTGCTGGCCCTGGCAGAGGAGCAGGGTCAGGAACTGGGGTGAGAGAAGCGACTCAGTCTGGTTGAAGGTGCTAGAGCAGCAGCTGCAGGGGTGGGCCCAAGAGGTGAGAGAGAGGGCCCTGGCTGGACCCCTCCCTGGGCACCCTGATGGCCCCAGGGCGGGCTTAATATGACCCCAGTGCTCATTTGGGTAGAAGCTTATATGAGTGGGTTAACAAGCTCTGGGTCTCAGAGCCCCAGGAGCTTTCAAACTATTTCTAGGGGTCACCTACCCTCATCTGCCCACTAAGCACTGTCAACAGTCTTAAAAAAATAAACAGTCAAAAAAACAACACACAGTCAAAAACAGTCATAAATAAATAAATAAATAAAAGCACAACTATTATAGCCAGGAAGCAGTAGGGTGCCAAAGAGGGTCACAAAAATTTTCAGACACAGAAAAGGTGGTCCTAGTGCTTGAAAGAGTAGGGAACCAAAGTATAAGGCCAGGCAGGCTGAAGACTACGATATTGAAAGCCCTCGAGAACAAACATCTTCTCAACACTTCCTTTCCTGAAGTGCTGGGGCTTTCAAGGGAAGCTCGCTATTCCTTGTTGTGATCAATATATAATTCGAGGGTAATGTCAGGCCACGTAAGGCAGCCTCCTTGGCTTACTTGGTGGGGAAGGAACAGACAGCTGAGGGAAAGAGAAAATGAACTATGCATTTGGGGTTGGATCAGCCAGGTGAATGCAAACTATGCCTTTTGACTCCAATTAACTGAGCCGCTTAAGGGGCTCAGCCTGTCAGTTTTCTATGTTTCTCTCTCCGTATCTTCCAGCCTGGCCAGGATGCTTGCATCTCTCATTGCCACTTATCTAAAGCCAACTCACTCGTCCATGTTTGGTTCAATACTCAACTCTTTTATAAAATAAGGTCAGGCTATGCTGACGTTCCCTTCCATGAGATCTCTTCTGTTTTCAGGCCATGCCACTGGGCAGTTTAAGTTTTTCATGGGTATTGTCTATGCAGGTAAATTATAAATTCTTCAAAGGCAAAGTCCTGGTTTATGCCTCATTCACCTCCCTCAAAATATCCAGTATTTTTTAGGGCACAGTAAACTATTTAAGAATTACTTGTTAACTATTTAAAAATGAACAAAAATCATAAAGGAATATGACTATCCAAAATTTAATACTTTTGTACAATGCTCAATAGACAAAATGCAGCAGAGCTTATCGCACAGAATGACAGAATATTTTCCTTCATGTATAAAGAGCTTCTTACAACTCAACAAGAAAGGCAAACCCAATAGAAAATATGGACCTGAGACTGAAAATTATAAATGGCTAATAAGTATATGAAAAGACATAATCTCAAACTAAAACTTAGTATTAATTTGATGACACACCATTCCTATACTAATTATATTGGCAAAGATTAATACTACTCAGTTTTTTTTTGATATTGCTCATTTTTGATGAGTGTATATTTACACAGGCTTTTATATACAGATGATGGGAATGTAAATTGGCCTGGCTTTTTGGGGGGCGATTTGTTACATCTATATTTTGTCCCCACATATACTTTGACTTTCTGTTAAACTGCTGTCTATATTATAGATATATTCACACAAGTATGCACACACATACATACAGGGTTGTTTACTGTAGCATCGTTTATAGGAGCAAAAAACTAGAAACAATGTAAATGCCCACAAAAGGGTATGTAGGACAATGGACTCCTAAGCAGTCTTTAAAATAAGTGAAGTGACTTCTCAATATGGAGTATGATACATTTACATATGTAAGAGGATGTAAGTGAAAAAAGAAAGTTGCAGCTCTCTATGAGGTGAAGTCACTCAGTCGTGTCCGACTCTTTGCAGCCCCGTGGACTGTAACCTACTAGGCTTCTCCATCCATGCGATTCTCCAGGCAAGAATACTGGAGTGGCTTGCCATTTCCTTCTCCAGGAGATCTTCCCGACCCAGGGATCGAACCCAGGTCTCCCCCATTGAAGGCAGACGCTTTAACCTCTGAGCCACCAGGGAAGCTCTCTATATACAGTAACAATGAATCTATATAATCTTCCCAGGTGGCACTAGTGGTAAAGAACCTGCCTGCCAATGCAGGAGACGCAAGAGATGCAAGTTTGATTCCTGGGTTGGGAAGATCCCCTGGAGGAGGGCATGGCAACCCAGTCGAGTATTCTTGTCTGGAGAATCCCATGAACAGAGGAGCCTGGAGGGCTATGGTCCATAGATCACACAGGCAGACACAACTGCAGCAATTTGGGGCACATATATATATAAAATGGTATATATGCTTGCAGGGAGTGGGATTAGGATAATCTTAGACCACTTTTGTTTATACTTTATCTGGATTTGCTCTGAGATACTTTATCTTTGGGTGGTCCAGTGGTTAAAGACTCCACATTCCCAGCGCAGGGGGCCCAGGTCGGATCCCTGGCCAGGGAGCTAGATCCCACATGCTACCACTAAGACCTAGCACAGACAAATAAATAAATAACAATTTGAAAAAAAGATACTTTATCTTTAAGAATTGCTTGACTGTTTTAATACTAGACAAGCAGCAATACACCAACTGCCTGGTGCGTGAGATGGAGGCAGGGGGAGAGCTCTTTGGATTACCTGCCCGGCTCTTTCTTGTCCGACGACCCCGGCGGAGACTGGGGTGCCGTGTGTTGATGGGTCGGTATCTTCGGGAGGGTTGTTCCTCTGAAACAGCAAACCCAGTGGGTCATATGGGAGGGTGATCAATCTTTTTTCTAACTGATGTATCACTGCTGCTGTACAGTATAAGTTACAGGTTATATATAATACACAATGTAATACTGTATGTTACTGCTGCACAATATAGTGATTCACAATTTTTAAAAGTTATACTCCATTTATAGTTATAAAAGTGCTGGCCCTATTCCCCGTGTTGTACGATATATCCTTGTAGCTTATTTTATACCTAACCGTTTGTACCTCTTACTCCCCTACTGCCCCTCCTCCCTTCGAGGGTTACCAGTTTTGAGTTGGTGCACCTCCTGGGGTATTAACAGTGAAGATCTGAACCGGACTGTGAGCCAGGGAGCCGTCCCCGAGTGCTGACAGGGGTGGCTCTGGTGATGTGTCTGGAGCTAGTTGGCTCTATGCACTCCTAGTTCTCTCCCGTATTCCCGAGATGTTTCGTCCACCTCGCCTTCTGTTATCTCCTCTCACCTGAGCCCTGGATGCTGGTCACCACCTTGTACCTCCACTGGGCCTCCGAGAGAACCTTGGAGAATTGGTGCAGGCGACTCTGCAGTCCATCTCTGCTGCCCGAGCCGCTCTGGCCTTCCTGCAGCTTTGGCTGCTCAGGGGGACCGTGGCTGCTCAGCTCATCCAGCTGCTCCTGGAGCAGCCTGAGGAAGGCCCCTATCGCAAATTCATCAGCCAGGAACCCACTGACACCGCTCGTAAAGTGCTTTAGGTCCAAAAAGCTGTGCCCATGAGGCTCCGGGGAACTGTCTCTTGGCTCCGGCTTTGGACAGCTTGGAACTGTGTAGGCCAGGCTCCTGGCGGTACCCAGGGCACCCTCTTCTGACTTCCTCTCAGGCTGTGCTATGTGCTGAGGGCTCTCTGATGGGGACCTCAAACCCAGTGGGCCCTTCCCCTCAACATCATCGTCCTCAGCGTAGTCCTCGGGCAGGTGAGGCTCTGGATGAAGATCGGCAGAGGTGATGAGGAGCAATGAGAAGATGTTTTCTAGAAGTTCCAGGCACACAGAGTCAGGAATACTGCACAGATACTGTTGACACCTGGCCAGGTACGTTGAGAAGAGATCTGAAGCACCTGAAGCAGCATGGGTAAGAGAAGAGGCCAGAGAAAGAAAGAGAGAGTGTGCAAACATCAGAAAGGGTACTTGCCAGACTCAAACACTCTCCCAACTTTAACTCATCTCTTTCTTTGTAACGACTCAGGGAACTGTGGTTACAGTCAGAAGAATGAGACCGCTGAGCCATGTCTTCATGATTTGCAGAAAGATTTTGTTCCCTTAACTAAAAGTGCAGCTGACTGAGCACTCATAATTTGGTTTCTGCTTTTTGAAATTACATTATTCCTCATCTCGGGGAAGCACTCCATATTTCAGTTCCTACAATGAAGACAGCCTGGAGACTCCTTATCCCTCATTTCCCACTTTCATTCACCGTCACACTACAGGTGAGCACAGGCTACCCAGGTTGCTTAAGACATACTCACTGGTCAAAAATGACCATGCTTAGAGGTGAAGGTCTACTCCAAAGCTGCAAGGGAGAGATATTTGAAGGTAAGGGGTTGCAAGTTATTAAGGAAAATGGGAGAGAATAGGACAGAAGGTTCTTTCAAACTGTAGGCTGTGACCCAAGACACTGACTTAGCGGCATTTGAAAAAATGAAATAAAACAGAAAAATAATCTGGACTGTGCTCTGTATGGAAGGGTAAGCAATGTTTCTTGAAAATTATTTCAGTTTTGTTGTTGTTTAGTTGCTAAGTTATGTCTCTTTTGTGATCCCCAAGGACTATAGCCTACCAGGCTCCTGTCCATGGGATTTCTTAGGCAAGAATATTGGAGTGGGTTGCAATTTCCTTCTCCAGGGGATCTTCCCTACTCAGGAGATGAAACCTGCATCTCCTGTAGTGGCAGGCAGATTCTTTACCACTGAGCCACCAGGGCAACCCTATTTCAGTTTATATATCACATATATACATACACATCAAAGCACAGATTATACACCTAGGTACAAACTGAAGTGATGTAAAATACTACCTACTGTGGATTGAGTTAAAAAAAAAAAAAAGCATTTGGAAAACATGGTACTAGATCAGACTCTGAGAAGTTATACAAACCACTTGCTTTCTCCATGTCCCTTTGAGTCACAGAGGCTGATACACGGAAGAAATTAATCGTGGGCATAATAAAAGGCCACCTTCCAATCCTGGTGGAAAAGTGTTCCCATGCAAAGAGCCTCCTGGGGCAGGTTGTGGCCAGCTTCTGCCGGGGAGGGGTGAGGGTGGCGCTGTACCTGGGGAGGAGAGAGGATCGTTCACGGGCTCTGCAACTGAGGCCAGGTCATCAGAGGGGCCGACTCTGCACTGCCGGCACTGGGAGTGCTGGTGTGAGCTGACGCACAGGGCATAGATGGCGTACTTCATGGCACAGAAGCTCCGGTAGAGGGTCAGGCTCTGACTCTGGCTCAGGTGTGCGGGGACGAGGGTGTCAGCTGAACCTGAATTGCAGAGAGAATCAGGCAGAGCTTCAGGGTTGCTCTTTTTAGGCCAGGGCCGCACTCAGGGCTGAAGCACAGAGGTATCAAGCTACTAGTCCCTGAAGTGTTCTTACCCTTTTTCTTTTTGGGCAGTGTGATGGGTATCTCTTCTGGGCCTTGTTTCCTACTCAACAACAATGCCTAGTCCCCCTGTTTCCTTTTCTCCACCAGCCTCCCCTCTACATGTCTGTTCAACCAGGTCTTCTGGCTATTTAACAAGTCTTCCCCTTGCATTTCTCAAAATACTTGTTTTTCTTTTTTTAAATAATTAAAACTTGTAAAAGTTTAGTCTACTTTTAGAATGCTGCATTATCCAAGAGGAGGCTTAAAATGTGTTTAGATCGAGAAACAAGACAGCAAAGGTAACACAAAATGTTTTTTAAAATTGATATTTTTAGGAAAGCCCCAAAGCAGACATCATGGAGAAAAAAAATACAAACTCTGTTGAGATTCCTTTACACTTATTTAATAATTTATAATTTTTTATTAAAAATTTGTTTTGAATTTAGGAAGCAGGGTCCCATAATCTTTACAGACTCTCTAAACATCTTAATCTAGCCCAAATTATTTCCATAGCAGAAGTACAATCTGTTCAAAGAAATAAAGCAAAAAGAAGAAAAAAAATATCAGTCACAATCCTACCAGCCAAACACAACCACTGTTAGGTACATTCTGGTTTAACCCCTTTCATACTTCTGTGTACAAGTGTATGTGTTTAAGTTGAATGTAACAACATTTTGTATACAATTTACTTTTTCTACTTCTTACAAATCCCTTAGAGCATAAGCACTGGACTATGTTTCTTTATAAACTAAATCTCTGCTGGCTGCATATAGTTCTACCATACGAACCCTTTGTCTAGGCATATTCCTCAAGGGACACTGGAGTAGTTAGGGATGCTTTGCTACTACAATGTTGGAATAAGCCCCTTACAGGTTTCCTAGTGATCACTTCTCAGAAGCTCGGCCTTGCCAAGGTCAGGGTAATAAACGGAACAAGGTCAATATTGTTCTGTGGCCTTGACCTTTTCATGGCATTACTGCCCAGAGCCAGGACTTGCAAGCACCCAGAGAGGGAGTGGCTCCAACACTGTTGTGCCAGAAGCCACTCTTGCCTCACCCTGTACTGTGTGACACGCTCAGTTGTGTCCAACTCTTTGCAACCCCATGGACTGTAGCCTGCCAGGTTTCTCTGTCCATGGGGATTTTCCAGGCAAGAATACTGTAGTAGGTTGCCACGCCCTCCTCCAGGGGGTCTTCCCAACCAAGGGACTGAACCCATATCTCCCTCATTGTAGGCGGATTTTTTACCCTCTGAGCCACCAGGGAAGCCCAAGAATACTGGAGTGGGTATCCTATTCCTTCGACAGGGGATCTTCTCGACCCAGGAATTGAACCGGTGTCTCCTGCGTTGCAGGCAGATTCTTTACCAGCTGAGCTATCAGGGAAGCCCTGCCTCATCCTAGTCCAGCCCTATTACCACTCCTCTTTTGCCTCTTCCAAGTTCAAGATCTGAGTGTGTCCTGTGACAGAATTCAAATGCTTCTTCGGAAGATTTTTGTACCTGAATGTGGAAAATAGAGTTCTAGTTCTTTTAGGAAATCTGCTAAAGTTGTCTACATTTCTTAAAAAACAAACAAACAAACAAACAGGGAATGTAGTTAACACTAGCTGTAGAGTTAGTGGTAGGTCCTTTAAAAAAGTAAATGGTGGGGTGGGATGAATTGGGAGATTGGGATTGATGTATATACACTACTGATACTATGTATAAAATAGGTAACTAGTGAGAACCTCCTAGAGAAGGAAATGACAACCCATTCCAGTATTCTTGCCTGGGGAAATCCCATGGACAGAGGAGCCTGGTGGGCTATAGTCCATGGGGTCACAAAAGAGGCAGACACGACTGAGTGACAAACAGCAACAATGAGAACCTACTGTAGAGCACGGTGAACTCTACTCAATGCTCTGTGGTCACCTGAATGGGAAAGAAATCCAAAAAAGAGGGGATATATGTATACATATAGCTGACTCACTTTGCTGTAAAGCAGAAACTAACATAACCTTGTAAAGTAATTATGCACCAATAAAAATTAATTTACAAAAGTAAAGCAAAGCAATATCTAGGCTGAAAGACATCTACTGCCATATGAAAATGTTTGTTTCTCTCAAAGGTAAAGTCCTTGGCCTGTGTAGTAGACTGAGACCACAGTATCTTATGATTTTTGAGGGCAGAAAGAAAGAGCTTGCTACGAGGGCTTTGAATTTACAGCAAAGATCCAAGGTTAAAGCAAGGCTTTGTTACTGTTTAAGGCGAGTGTTTCTTTGAAAAGAAAAACTCTACAAAAGTTTGAAAAAAGAATCTTCTAAGAGAAAAATCCTACCTGTTCAATAGACTATGAAGAAGATACAGGAGGGAAGGCAGGCACAAAATGTGCTATGAGACAGCTAATGGACCTTGGAGACTCACCAAGAACTGGCATAAATACTGCCAGTGATAATGCTGTGAATTCAGAGGGCAGTTCCTAATTCCCTGGAATGAGGGTATGCTTGTGGTTCCTGAGCTGGATCCCTGTGGGACTGCTCTCATAGGATTCCCTTGGCCTCACCTAGAAAGGGGAGGGTGTCCCTACATCTCATAATCTGATTGGGGCAAACAGCACTAATTTAGAAGGTACCTGCTGGACCACCCATCTTGACAGATCCCAGCAATCATGTTAAATATATCTTGTGCTAAAAGAAACATGTGTAATACTTTCTCGGGGAAACCCTGCCTAGGTCACTCCTTTGCCAACTCACCATGCTCTTGCTGGGGGTCCTTGGCTGGCACCTTCTGTAGGAGCTTGAGAACATCTTCCTCCCTGAGGGCTGGAAGGTTTGTAAGGTGATGGAGAGAGTAGAGCACTGAGTGGCTGTCTCCACCATGTAAATGACACAAGAGATCTCTCTTTGGTATGGGGGTGCTGAAAGCAAAAATTGGGAGGATGGAAGGGGAGACAGTTTAAATAATTGCTTGGGAAAAGACCAGTCTCCATTTCCTCTTATTCTTTCTCTCTGGCTTGTAACACCACAGGTTTCACTTCCCCAAACACTAAATTTCAGATGGACCGTAGCAGAGGATACATTTGTTTACTCTCAGGGAAGGACATCTATCAAACCAGCTTTTTACTTGTCTAGAAAGGATCTAGGAAGGACCTTTGTGGTCAGCAAACTCTAAAAAGGGCCCGCAGATTAAGCTTCCTAATTTCTGCAACCTTCCTAGCTGAGATCCAACATGAGTTTCTCTGCTTTTCTTTGAGTCGGCCCCTCGCTACTTCCACCTCTGCTGGTAAGGTGGGTGAAGAATAAAACAGGAACTCAGATTTAGGGAGGACTACATGCATTGGAGAAGGAAATGGCAATCCACTCCAG
The DNA here is from genome assembly GCA_006410675.1 of Oreotragus oreotragus. Lineage (NCBI taxonomy): Eukaryota > Metazoa > Chordata > Mammalia > Artiodactyla > Bovidae > Oreotragus > Oreotragus oreotragus. The sequence goes on along the minus strand of SJYX01007861.1, from coordinate 11,198 downwards.
TGTTCTTGCCTGGAGAATCCCAGGGACGGGGGAGCCTGGTGGGCTGCCATCTATGAGGTCATACAGAGTCGGACGACTGAAGCGACTTAGCAGCAAGGCTAAGTTATCAGGAAAACACAGGACCTCACACACATTTCAACATAATAATAAAAATAAAAATGTGACTTAAGATAACATGTAGCTAAGGACGCAGACCACGCCCAAAAGCTGTGTGACTCTAGGCTTAACACTTACTTAACAGTTCTGGGCTTCAGGGGCCCCACCTTTAAAATGAGGATAACTTTGGTGTCTATCTCACAGGATTAGGGTCAAACTCATTATGTAAAGGGCTTAAAGCAATCCCTGGTATACACAAAGTGCTCAGGAAACACAAGCTTTCGTTTTTGTTATCATTGTCATCCTTAAATTATCCTCTAGTTATGATCTTGTGGCTGTAGTGAAGATCATCACTACTTATGTTTCTTTCCTGGTTTAATAGTTGGAAAAACTACTTGTTGTGGGTCAATACTGTCAACTCAAGACATTTGTAGGGAAGTTGTGTTAAAAAGGCCACATGCGTAGATTGTGGGGTCAAGTGTGCCCAGTGGTGGGAAGGGGGCTGGCGGTACAGAACCGTACCTGCTCTGCTGCACACACCACTCCAGGACCTCTAGGTGAGCCCACAGCCCATCGCAGGCATCCCTCAGGAGCTTATCACAGCTGTGGTCCTGCATTGATACAGGAGAAGAAAGAGATGCTGACTCAGGCACCTGGGGTAAGAGACTGTGACCTTCTTCAGGACCCTGCCCCAGCCCAAAGCCTCATCACACACATTTCTGGAGGAGCTTGGGCCGCAGCGTGAGTTACCTGGGTCCTGTGGAGTGTTTGGAGCAGGCTCTTGGCTGACGCTAGGCTCTGGCAGTGTGTCCAGCCCAGGAGCACAAGCAGTCTGCTGAGAGGCCTGAATTCTCTATTGAGCAGGCAGCCAAGACTTGGGAAGTCTCCCTCCTTCAGTAGGGTGAGTGCTGTCACCTGGAAGCCAAAGGAGATGGCTAGAGGACTTGCTGCGCATCAGGGTGAGAAGATTTTCCGCTTAGAAGGGAGGTTTCCAACAATGCCAGAAGTGGCCAGTTGTTTATAAAACGTTTACAGAAATACTAGACTGTAAGCTTCCTGAAGGCAGGGACTGACTTCTGTTGTATCTCCAGATCCTAGCATAGGATGTAGCACATAGACTAAGTTAATAAATAATTGTTGAATTGAGCTCAGCTGCAATCTGGAAGAAGGGTAGAGTAATTAGATTCCCCTGTCAATTAGGCGACATGTTGCTGCCACTGTCTCTTCTTCCTCACACCCTCCCGAAAGCTTACACATAGCTGCCCAAGGTCAGATATGAAATGAGATGCTGGCAGTTCTAAATATGAATGATACTGGTTTTCAGAGCCTTCTGGAACTGTGAGATGGACACAAACGAGGTGACTTACCACTAATTAAACTGCTTTGCATTGGACAGACGAATGGGCAAGAAAGGAAGAATGAAAAAAACCTGGAAAGGATCCCTGGGAACTTGTGTGATGGAGAGTCACTGAGTTTGACTTACCAGGATCTGCTCGAGGAAGTGCTTGCTGTTGCTCAGGCAATAGAAATAGGCCAATTTCCAGGCGTGGGCTGGGTCAGGATTGGAGAACAAGGCTACCATTGCCCGCTCAGGATCGAGAGGATCTGGTGGGACTGAAAATTAACACAGACAGCTGATGTGAGAGTTCACTCTTTCAAAAAGTTACACCAGATTTTCTACACTTCTGTCTTAAAGACTCTTTTCTTCTCTCGGTGTGTGTGCTCAATTCATCAGTTGTGCCTCTTTGCAACCCCATGGCTCCCCTGAGCAGACTCCTCTGTCCACGGGACTTCCCAGGCAAGAGTACTGGAATGGGGTGTCGTTTCCTTCTCCAGGGGACCTTCCTGACGCAGGGATCGAACCTGCAACTTTTGTGGCTCCTGCACTGGCAGGTGGATTCTTTCCCATCAGCGCCACCTCTTTCCGGCTAGTGTATCATTTTCCCCCCGTCACTCCTCTTGGACTACAAAATCCATGCTTTCACAAAGCACAGATACCCATTTGTACAGAACCCTTGCCCAGTTTTGCTTAGCTTCTCCCATTAGATTTCTAGAGCAACATGGAAGGCAGGGATCCAGAGGGGTTGGACAGGGTGGAATTGGGAACACAGGAGCTGGGCGGGGACACACCTTTTCCCAAGGACATGGCCTTCTCTGCGTAGGTGTGGCCGTACAGGGACACCAGGTCCCGCCCGGCCTTGCGCAGCAGGCAGCCCAGCAGCCGCTCCTCCCGCAGGGGACTCCCCTCAGACCTGCAGGCCTCCAGCAGCTCCTCACACAGGAGATGCAGCTCAGCCCCGAGCGGCTCTGCAGGGCAGCGCAGCATCTGCAGGGCCCCGTAGATGGCATCGACTGTCCCTGGGGGCGCGGCGGTAGGGCCCCGCAAAGTTCGCAGTGCCTTTCGAATGAGGTCCACCAGTGCTTTCTGCAGAGGCGAGCCTCGGAGGCCTGCACCATCACCCTCCCCAAGCAGGAGCTCCAGCAGGGCCTGTGCGACCTGGGGGGCCTCCCTCAAGAGATCCCAGAGCACAGAGACAGCTTGTGAGCTGAGCCGAGGGGGCCAGCTCTCCTGCCTCAGGTTTCCATCAAGCACAGGGTCCATTCTGTCTTGTGCTAAGACCGTGTACAGCTCCTAAACAGAGGACGAAGAGAGACAGAAAGGGTGGTATGTCCAGAATGTTATCACTTACAAGCCCTGGTGTTTCCCTCTTTTCAGTGTACACATGCATGGATATATACAATAGCAGCAGTAGCAAACATTTCTGTAGTCGCTACTATGTGCCAGGTTCTTTAGACAGAAATATTAATGCTTAAAACCACCTTAGGAAGAAGACACTACTATTATCCTCATTTTGAAGGTGTTCTCAAACTAGGGGGTTGAGGCAAAGAGAGATTTGTCCAAGGCCTCCATCCTCAAGCTAGTCTATCCACACTCCTATCCCCATTGCCCCTGAAATGTACAATGTCACACTAAATCAGGGACTGCAAGCTCACAGACCAGGTAACAAATTTTTATAAGCACTTAAATTCAATTTTTAAAAGAATACTACGGACTAGTTTTTAACCCTTGATCTAAATCCCAAGCAAGATTTCTGATACAGCCTGTTCTTTTTTTTTGTTTGTTTTTTCCTTAACTTTTTACTTTATATTGGAGTATAGCAGAATAACAATGTTGTGACAGTTTCAGGTGGACAGCAAAGGGACTCAGCCATACATATACCTGTATCCAATCTTCCTCAAACTCCCCTCCTATCCAGGCTGCCACATAACATTGCAGATACAACCCATTTTTTTATCTTTCCATAAAACCTTCCCCAGTACCTCCAACCCACACAACTCTCCCTCCTTATGGGGCTCAGTACCATATGGTTTCATTCTTCCCCTAGACTGTAAGTCTTTAAAAGGCAAGATGTCTGGAGCCTATAATTTGTTTGGTAGGTTATTTCCCACTCTTCATTCCTGTGGGTGGTGCTCAGGGATACTTTTTCATTACCTGCCTCAGAGCCAGTCAAAGGACCTTGAGTTCTAGTGAAAGTCCCTACCTTAAATCCTACTGTAAATATGCCTTTCATTAGCTGGTGGCCAGGTCATGAAAATAAGCATCAAGCCTCAGAGCATCCCTCATGCACTAGAGGACAGATCTAGTTAAGCCTCTGAATCTGCTCCCAGAAGGTGGTTCTGAGGATTAACTATAACGTATTCAGTGCACTTGTTACAGAAAAAGGATTTTTTTTTTTCTTCCTCTTGTCTATGGGATTTTTCTAGGCAAGACTACTGGAGTGGGTTGCCATTTCCTTCTATAGAGCTATACTTAGTACTTCTGGCCAAAACACTTCAGGAAGTCTACAATTAGATAAGATTTCCCTATCTCTAAATTTCCCTCAAGGGGCCTCCCCCTGGTCTGGCCTGAGAAAAGTGAACAGCAACATCCTGAGGGCTTGTTTCTGCTGGATCCGTGAGGGCTGAGCTTCTTGAGTGACTGCACCCCTGGGCAGACAGAGCTGGGGCTCTCTCACCTTGAGGATGTCCTCTGAGATGTTACTTGGGAGGTCTTCTGACAATAAAAGAAACTCAAGTTTTCTCCGGAAGCCAGCTGGGAGTAACTTCTAGAAGAATCATAGGAAGGAAGCATAGAGATTAAGAATATGTTTTAAGGGAATTCCCTGACTGTCCAGTGGTTTCACTATAGTGGGCCTCGGTCCAATCCCTGGCCAGGGATCTAAGATCCCCCAGACCACATGGAGCAGCCAAAAACAAAACAAAACAAAACAAAAGACTATATTTTAGCTGACAATTATAAGTAAGTACTTCTCTCTGGTTCAGCTTATTTCTGCTGTTTTCTCTAACATAAAGTACTTTCTTTTTTGATAAAATGCTTTTGACCATTATATTTCTAGGTATGTTTTCATTCAGACACTTTTCTTTATAAACAAAAACAGTTAAACTGAACATATACTCCCCTTAAATACTAACACTGAAATCCCACACTGATCAGTCTCAAATGCCAAGGCTTGCTCATTTCATGTGATTTTTTTCCCTTTCTATCTTGAGGACCTTCTCCAAGAATCTTCCTTGTGGTGTCCCAAATACCCAGTTATGAGTAAGTTGGGATGGAATGGCCCACGTGATCCTTTTTTGGACCAACCCCCTATTTTTTAATTTCCATTTTTAGTTAGAAAATTAAAGGGGGAGAGATCTAATGTTCACGAAACACTTATTTTGTGCCAGTTACTATGTGCCAAGTTTTCACATGCTTTTAAAAATCTCATTTAATTGCTAAATCAATAAACTTATGGCCTTGGGATGTTTTAAGACACAATCTTCAGTAAAGATGAAATGTTTAGAAAGTATTTTCCAATCATTTCAAGCATGAAAAGGAAGATGTTTGTTAAAGAGACATGCCATCGGAGACTAATGCATAAAGGAAGAGAAAGCTTCTAACTTATTCTGTACCTGCTTATTTCACAGTAACTTCCCTTCACCTGGTCCTTAAAACCAAAATGATAGTTCCCCTTTCTTTAGGCACAAATTCAAATAAGGTGAAAGTCTGGGACTTATCCTGACAAGTACTCTTTAAAACTAGAGACACCTGTAAATCTTGCAGCTGGTAAAATCTTCCAGAAGATGGGTTTTATTGACAAGTCTCCTAAATCAAAGCAAGAAGCACCTGCAGGATTGTGTGTCTGTTAAGTGCACGCTTACTTTATTCTTGTGTCATTCATTACATCAGAGGCTAATAAGATCTAGTATGTTCTTGGTCCAAAATCCTTCTTACCATGCCCTCCCCTAATGCTCTATGCCATCTGAATCCATGCATAATGCTAGTGATTGGAAGGTGATAAAGAGATTCATCTGGCAAGCTGAAAGTTAGTGCTTCCATTGAGGACTAAGAGGAAGGAATAGATAATGCCAGAGAGCAGGCTCTTAACAAAAGAACTGGTTAAGATTTCAGGACTTTCATTTAAAGTCCTAAAGACTGACTAGCTTGTATTTTTCTACTGGTGAGGTTACTTTATGCCTCTGCAGGGTCATAAACATCTAACATTTGTAAAACAGGCAAGAATTTGCCCAATGTTTCTAAGCACAGATTTTTTTTATTATAAAATCAAGGCCATGTTCAATGTAGAAAAATCGGGAGAATACATACAGGCAAATGAAAACACACATTCACAACACACAGTACCCCAAATCTTTCAACTAAAGGAGAACTATAATTACAACTGTATTCCAAGAGTATTCAGACCATTTTCTATATATGCATATAGGCATGCATAACACACACTGTTTTCTAAACAGCTTTTTCTTTTTCTTCAAATAGTAGAATACAAATATCCTTCCCAAGACTTAAAATTCATTTACCACGTAATTTTAATAGTGCCATGGTATTTTATAAATTGATTAATCAGTTCTGGACTGTGGACATGGGAGCTTTTTCCATTTTTCCTCTTTTAGAAGCAGCAGGCTGTGAACATTAATTATGCTGTTCACATGATAAAACAAAAAGGCAGAAGGCAAAAATGGATGAAGGAAATGGAAAATGGAATCACTGTTTCAACAAATAATTAAAAAGGAGCTCTCAATAGCAGGTGGTAGACAGGAGAAGGAGCTGCCAGCAAGTCCATAGAAGATGAAGGCCGGTGTAGGATACAGACTGGCTTTGTAGAACTACTCCAGGAATGCATTTGAAGTCTTGGTCCTTGTATAAAGTTTTAAAATTCTCTGAGGTCCTTGTATAAAGTTTAAAACATTCCCTAAACTGCTTAAATAACTGAGGCACTGGGGCTTTAAGGACCAGATGATCTTCAATGTTGGGAAAAACAACTCTTAAGTCTGTGAAAAGGAACCAGGGAAGTGAAATTCACCTTCAGATCTGGTTGAGCAACTGTGCAGAAATTTAACCACCACCAATTAGCATAGAGTAAGCAAATATGCTCTGTGAGGCGAAAGTTCATCTGGTCTGACAAATTCCATGTGTGTACTGAAAAGGTCCTTGGTGACAGTAAGACATTTTTTTCCCCTTTTCTCTTTGAAGATACTTTGGATATTTTAGTTGAAGATGTCTCTTTTAGATCTGAAACTACAGCCAACTCTGAATCACCCTGGGGTTGATTATTTTTCAGTTTTGCTTCTCTTTCTTCCCTCTCCTGCTGACCTTTTTTGTCATTTATCTTTGCTAGTCCATTATCAAAAATCTGGATGATGAATGCATTTAGATTAGTAACTTCTGGTACTTTTTGAAATCTATGTGAAGAAAAGTTAAGTGTCAGGCAAATTCAGAACTAAAGACAAAATTCATTTTGATGACCAAGAGAAGGGAAGAAGAAAATTAGGCTGAATTATAGACATTTAGAAAACAGAATTTACAGTTTCTTACTTTCCAGTCCATGTAGGCTAAAGATAACATTGAGGTGGGAAAAGGAGAGGACTGAGGAGCTGGAGGCAGAAGACACTGGTTCCAGCTCCAGTTCTGCCAACTAACTTTATGGTGTGACCTTGAGCCAGTCATCTCTTTTTTGAGTCAAGAGGTTCCTCACTTAAATCTTAAAGTGTCAGCTTTAATACAAAATTGCCTCAGAGAGTTTCTTTGCTGCTGCTAAGTCGCTTCAGTTGTGTCCAACTCTGTGTGACCCCATAAACGGCAGCCCACCAGGCTCCCCCGTCCCTGGGATTCTCCAGGCAAGAACACTGGAGTGGATTGCCATTTCCTTCTCCAATGCATGAAAGTGAAAAGTGAAGGTCAAGTCGCTCAGTCGTATTCAACTCTTAGCGACTCCATGGACTGCAACCTACCAGGCTCCTCTGCCCACGGGATTTTCCAGGCAAGAGTACTGGAGTGGGGTGCCATTGCCTTCTCTGCAGAGAGTTTCTTTAATGGATATTTATTTTTGATAATTAATCCATATTTCTAAAAGAGCTAAGAATGGTAATTTTTCTTAAAATAAAAACAAACCCTAAACCCTTCCTTATGTTTTCTTTCACTATTAATTTATTCAGTTTTTTTAATTTGGTAACTTTTAGTTCGAGTCACGTGAGTTATTAACTTATTAATTAATGATGTTTAAATCAATAAGATTTCACTGTACTGGACTAGTTAAAATACAATTTTTGTATCAACAACCAAGTTTTGATTCAGCCATTCTCCATTACTTGAGTATTATGAGGATTAGACTTTATTCAGTCTTGTCACTTTCACCGAGTTCTCCAAAGTTCTCTTTCAGCACAAGAGTCACACTGGTTTTTAACACAATGGTATCACCTCAAATGGTATGTTGGTGACTCAATGCCAATGTAGGTTAGTAAATTAATAAATGAATTTAGGTAAGGAGACATCAATAAATATTCAAGCCAACCTCACTGTCAGTACTGAAAAAGGGTCACAACAAACCTGAAAATAAAGGAAACAGCAGACAGAAGGGAAATTTCACAAGTCCTTCCAAGTTCTTTTCAATCCTGGCCTCAGGAGAAAATTTGAAATGTAAACCTATTTACCTTTTCCAGGGCCAACCATTTTTCCAGTACCAGAAGCCAGACCCAGGCTAATCTTTGAGGACTGATATCCTGTCCACATCTGAAAAATGTAAAAAGAAAAAAAATTCTAAACAAAGAGTTTCTACTGATTTTTTCTTCTTTGTGATCCAAAATTTAGATTTCACTGCTCAGTGTGTTTTACACCTGAACAGGCAAGACATTGCCCTAATGAGAAATTTTTGAATGTATGTGACAGATCAGTAAAGGGAGAATCCGAACAGAACTAGCAGCATTCACTTAAAAAATAAAAAAGGAAAAGGTCTCAATTCTATCTCTATCTCCTTATGTAGTTTTCTTATTTTTAAACAAAATAATATTCCACCAAAAACCATAAAAGCAAAACTATCTGAAACAAAACTTGAAATCTTGAAATAGAAACTGATATCAAGTAATCAAAGAAACCAGAAAGTTCATAAAAATTTATTTTTTAACTCTATGCTAAAAATAGGATTGGGGCTTCCCAGGTGGCCCTAGTGGTAAAGAACCTGTCTGCCAATGCAGGATACATTAGAGAGGTGGGTTCAGTCCCTGTGTTGGAAGATCCCCTGGAGTAGGAAATGGCAACCCATTCCAGTATTCTTGCCTGGAGAATCCCATGGACAGAGGAACCTGGCAGGCTACAGTCCATAAGGTCGAAAAGAGTTAGACATGACTGAAGCAACTTAGCATAAAAAACAGAATTATATGAGTTCATAAGCCTTCCTTTGAAGTTAGTAGTTTAGACAGTAATTGACTAGAATCCAAATTTAAAGGAAAAAAAGGAAGAAAAGAATCATGTAAATCTCCATTCTATATGTGCTAATACAATACTTTCTTATAAATAACTGCCAGAGTAAGGAAAAATGAGGGAAAAGACTGAAGTTTAACACCTATACCACTAACTGTTAATAGCACTGCCAGGAAGAACTTCAAAATTCACACAGAAAACACTGGTTGCCAGGGGACAAGGAAGGAGTCAGTGCATAAACAGGTAGTCCCAGGGACAGGCGGGAATTCTTTTGTGGTGGTGCCTGATTATAGTGGTAGTTACATGAATCTAAGAATGGATAAAGATGCACAGAACTGCACCCGTAAAAATGAATACATATTGGGACTACCCTGGTGGTCCAGTGATTGGGACTCACACTTCTAACGCATGGGGTGTGGGTTCCATCTCTGGCTGGGGCACTAGGACCTTGCATGCAGTGCAACACGGCCAAAAAAAAAAAAAGGAGAATGCAGATTAAAAAATGGTGAAAACTGAATCAGGGCTGCAGTCTAGCTAGCAGTGGTGGTGGTTTAGTNAACTGCACCCGTAAAAATGAATACATATTGGGACTACCCTGGTGGTCCAGTGATTGGGACTCACACTTCTAACGCATGGGGTGTGGGTTCCATCTCTGGCTGGGGCACTAGGACCTTGCATGCAGTGCAACACGGCCAAAAAAAAAAAAAGGAGAATGCAGATTAAAAAATGGTGAAAACTGAATCAGGGCTGCAGTCTAGCTAGCAGTGGTGGTGGTTTAGTTGCCTAGTTGTGTCCAGCTCTTTGCAACCCCATGGCCTGCCGGCTCCTGTGTCCATGGGATTTCCCAGGAAAGAATACTGCAGTGGGTTGCCATTTCCTTCTCCAAGGGATCTTCCTGACCCTGGGGCTGAACATGAGTCTCCTGCATTGGCAGGCGAATTCTTTACCACTAAGCCATGAGGGAAGGAAGCCCCCCCACCCCTCCGCCCCCAGTTAACAGTACTGGTGTCAATTTCTTGGTTTGATATTCACTATAGTTATATAAGATGTCACAATTGGGGGAAGTTGGGGAAAGGGTACTCTTTGTATTATTTATGCATTTCTTGTGAGTCTGTAATTAATTATTTCAAAATAAAAAGCTTGAAGTGAACTCACTTCTGGTCCTTTGTTAAAGCTACAACAGTATCTTCAATTTCACAAGCAAGAAGGGAGCAGGATTTGCTCTTATGGAGGCAAAGAAAATGCTTTATTATTAATGATAATAAACATGAAATGCTGGTTCCAGGCTTAAATGCAGTTTCAGATGATAGTTCAAAGCCAAACTGATTAAGTAATAAACAGGCATGTAACAATATTATATAAGTAAAATTTCAGAATAAGTGAAATACAATCTGCCTTTGTTAATTCTTCAAAGGTGATTGAGTGAGGCACGTGGACCAAAGCTCAAGTATTGAACCTTTCCTCTCTTGTCCTGTGACTGCATGGCAGGAAGCGACAGATCCCTTACCTCAGCTGATTGGGACACAGGACCAGCGCCCAAAGTATATCTTCCACCTTCTTTGGGATATCCCCTTGTGCCTCGTGTAGCTGAGGTACGCATGCCTTTGCCAGTTCCCATTCTCCTCTCCGAAGGCACTCACAGAAAAATCCTAAAAGCTGCTTCTGGGAAGCAGCTTCCTCTTTTCCAAATGGATGGTACATTTTCCCCAGCACAGAGTGCAGGGAGATAGAAACAGATGAATTACACAAAACACATCGGCTTTTTTCTCATTCGTGGACTATCTCCTAGAAACAATACACATCCGAGAGAAAAGAAAAGGAAGGAATAAGACAAACTAGTAATTACTACACGCACGAGGAAAGGCAGGACTTACTTTTCTAATCTGACATGTTACTCTCTTTTTGAGAAGTTCCACCTTTCCCCAAGGGGTGGATCCCATCTCTCTAGGCGTATCCAATATTTGAGTAATATTAATCGTATTAGCCCGCAACGCAGACCCAAAACTCCACTTCCTTATTTCCTCCTGAACTTTATGCCCAATCTGGCTCCAAATCCCCAGGTGGTCGCCTCCCTAAAGATGAGAAATTCAGCAGGAACCTCCCTAGTTTGAGCCCTCTTTTAAGGCAGAGCACTGATGATCAGGAGAGGAATCGGTGTCACAATTGGAAGGCGGTGGGGATTGGGGCGCAGGGACGCTTCCTACCGGGATCCTGGAGAGCGCTCTTGCCTCCTCGGGGCGCCTTACACTCACCCGCTCCGGGTGCCCAAATCTGTACACCTTCCAGCGAAGCCATGTTTGAACCGAGTCAGGTGACAAATCTTGTTCGGCAGGCTGGGGTGGGGAGG
>SJYX01007860.1:57081-120830 GCA_006410675.1 Oreotragus oreotragus | reverse complement strand
AGTGAAGTCACTCAGTTGTGTCTGACTCTTAGCGACCCCGTGGACTGCAGCCCACCAGGCTACTCCATCCGTGGGATTTTCCAGGCAAGAGTACTGGAGTGGGGTGCCATTGCCTTCTCCGAATTTACTCATATATTCCTCTAATTTACTCATATATTTACTCATAAACTTAGTTAATACTACAAGGTCTTAGCAAACCTATGAAGTAACACAAGTTACATCTTTTTAATCCATGTTTTTTGCATGCATTAGCCAATTTTAACATTAAGGCATAAATAACCTAAGATTAGGAAGTATGTTACCTCTTCTGAAACTGCCACAGACTGTAGCAATGTATTCAGAATCCACTTTTTTAACTTCACTTAGTACAATATCCTAATAGAAGAAAAATTAAGTTAGTATTCTAAAAATGGCTTTTCATCAAGTGACATTCTCAATTCTAATTAAAGAATATAATTCAGGGCATTCTTACTTGCATTTGTAACATTTCTTCACGAGGAATTCTTTTCTCAAAGTCCTCAAAATATCTATAAAGACAGAATAAGTACACAAAAGATTTTTTGTAAAATTTAAATCTTAACATTAAATTGTTTACCTTATCGAGCATCTTTATACAAGCAGATATTTAAAAAATCAAGACGAAAATTCATTAAGAGTAAAATTGAGAGAGGTGGGGGGAGACAGTGTGAGGAAAGGTTTACTCCTTAACTTGGATCAAAACCCGACAGTGTCACACTTACTGATATTGCAGATATTCCATTCAAATTCATTTTAAATAAACTTCACATTTCAAGAGTAAATACATATATTTAAGTTAGTATGGATTCAAATTAGACGGCTCCCTACCAGCAAATTCAGGGATTGCAATTTACTGCTTTTAAATCCTGAAAAATACTTGTATAAATATTTTAAAATATGATCCTACAATATGGATAAATGGAGACAACATTATGCTAAGTGAAAGTCAGTCACAGAAGGCCAAGTATTATATTATTTCATTTACATGAAATATCCAGAATAGCCTAATCTATAGATACAGAAAGTAGAACCGTGGTTCCAGGGGCTGGGGGAAGGAAGGGAAGCTAGGGAGAAATGGGGAGTGACCACTATGGGTTTGGGCTTTTCTGGGGATAATAAAAATGCTCTAAAATTGACTATAGTGATGGTTGTACAACTCTGGGAATATACTTCAAAAACTCATTGACTTGTATACCTTTAAATGGGTAAAGCATATTGTATATGAAATGATATTTCAATAATGTTATTAAAACATTGTTGTTCAGTCACTAAGTTGTGTCCGACTCTTTGCAACCCCATGGACCCCAGGCTCATCTGTCCATGGGATTTTCCAGGCAAAAATAACTGAGTGAGTTGGCAATCCAACTGAGTGGATTACCAACTCTTTCTCCAGGAGATCTTTCCGGACCAGGGATCAAACCCACATCTCCTGCACTGGCAGGCAGGTTCTTTACCATTGAGCATTATCTTAGTATTAAGTAACATCCAAGAATGGTAAATAAACTGTTCAAAACCAATTCTCACAACAAGCAAGTTCTTCAGAAGATGTCCATTTACTGTACGTGCAAGGAGAGTGGGACCCACACCATCCTGATGTCTCACTGATTTGAAGTTTTGGAAGGTCAGGATAAATTTTCAAATACTGTGCTAAGGCATCATCAGGCAAGTTCAGAAAGTTATGAGGACTGAATGGCCCACAAGACAATACAAGATCAGAGCAGATACAAGCTTAGGGTAGAGATGGCTAATGTACTATGTGCTATATAAAGTGTTAGAAAGGGGGGGTTCTGTATTTCACACTTGACAAAGAAATTACCCACGCTGACAGATGACACGTCTACTAGTTATTCCTGTTCTGTTATTTAGGTGTTTGGGGTGTTTTTCCTATTCCTGTTTTAAACAATTAAGTGTTTCACAGTCATGGCCCATCTTCTCAGGGAGACTAAGATTCTTGAGAGTTACACTGAAGCTGTTTGTACCCTAACCTCTGGCTGAGTGCAGTGCTTGCAACAATGTATGCAAGAAACAAACACCCTGACTGACTGACACCCTCCATTCTGTGTATTTTAGGAGGAAGTTCTCAGCCAAAGTCAAGGGAATGAGGGAACCAAACACAAACACACACACAAACACACACACACACACCCCACGTGTGAATACAAGGATACCCTCTACAGGAGTATGCAACACACACACATACACACCCACACACCCCATGTGTGAATACAAGGATACCCTCTACAGGAGTATGCAACAACCTTATCGTTTCTAAACAGTAAAATGATTTGTGTTTAGCTAAGTCTGAAGACTTATGGGGTACAGAAGAATGGCTACAAATGTTTTTACTTTCACACTTCAAGTGTCAAAAGAAAATTTGCTATCTTACTTTAGCCCAATTCGTTGATGATGGTTCAATTTATCTTCATTTTTTCTGAGATCTGTATAGAAGATAAATAAAGTTAAGGTGCTAATTTCTGGGGAAAAAAACATTTTCCAATTTTGGGGGGGAAAATGCTAAATTCAGTGATCCTTTCTTCAAAGGACTACCTAGAGAAACACTGGAATGACTTTGAAAAGACAATGAAAAAAACTTTCAGATACTAAGGACTTGATAAAGGTGACTTCAAGTCAATGTAGTAAAACCTAACAGTTGATTTCATAATCATTTTTATTTACTGAGTCAAAATTTCAATTATAGTTATATAAAACAGTCCATAAAACATACAAGATCATACAAACTTTCACTGAGTACAGCAAAAAGCAGCCTTGTAAGGACCTTCCATTGTTGTCCAGTCGCTAAGTTGGGTCCAACTCTTTTCGAGGGTTTTCCTGGCAAGAATACTGGAGTGGGTTGCCATTTCTTCCTCCAGGGAGTCTTCCTGGACCAGGAACTGAACCCATGTCTCCTGCATTGGCAGGTGGATTCTTTACCGCCGAGTCACCAGTGGTGGCCACCACCCTTCTAAGGACTTATACTGCCTAATTTATAATTCACAGCAGCCACTCAAGTTAACTCATACTCTTCATTTGTTTGTTCACTCTTTCAGTGAATTAATACTCTTTGTGTACTGATCTGTGCAGCCACTGTGGTAAAAATTCTGTTGAAAGGAGCGGTATTATTGTCATTTTTTAATCAGAAAAACTGTCATGTCTTAAACTGAAAGTGACTCAGATCCATCTGGATGGTCCCTTCGTGGGTACGAGCACAGGCGTGAGCCTTGTTAAAGAAATGAGAGGATAAGTATGATTCAGAAGCAATGCCTACGGTCGCTCCTGGGCTTTCCTGGGGGCTCAGTGGTCAAGAATCTGACCCCCAATGCAGGAAACAGGGGTTCAACCCCTGAGTCAGGAAGATCCCCTGGAGATCTTGGAATGGTTACCCACTCCAGTACTCTTGCCTGTGAAATCCCACGGACAGAGGAGCCCAGGGGGCTACAACACATGACGCCACAAAGAGTCGGACACAGCCTACCAACTTAAGAGCAGCAACAAAACGGTCACGTGATGCTCACAAGTTCTCTCTGGAGCTATAAGACAGAGAGAGACAAGCACCTCCAGGACACACTGAGCATGGAATATTTATCACAGTTTTGTGCACACAAAAAATTAAGTGTATGACTGAAAATGCAACAGAAATATTGAGTTTGTTATACATATAGCGAGAGATCCCACAGCTATTACATTACGTATCTGTGAAATAATCTAAAACCATCCTTGACACTCTCAAGTGACGTGACTGAATACCTCTGAGGGACAAACTCTTGGCCTCTTTGACCAGTATTTTATTCAGATAAATGATATATGCCACACGCAGAAAAGCACTGACCCTCCACGAGATGCAGGTATAGAACAAGTTCACTTTTAGCTATGAGATTCACACAAATTCTTAACTTAATAGTATGACTAATTAGTCATACCTTTTAAGAGTCAGTTACTATTTTTAGGTACCAAGCACTTTGCTAAGTTTTTACAGACATTACTGCATTAAATCACATGAGATACTATGAAACTATTTTGTAGCTGGGAACCTGGAGCATCACAGTCATCTATTCTAAGAAACTGGTGGAAGCTGGATGCATTCCCAGGTTAGTCTCCAAAATCTCTGTCCACCTCATCATTAGGGTTGCTTATAAACAGTTGAGCCCAAATATTAATCCCCAAATGCCACAGATGGGCTGTAACGAATCAATATCGTACATACCCTTGAAAGCATGAAGAGACTGATTATGTTTAAAAGATTGCTATATTAGGTTTAAGGAAAATGTCTTACAATTTCTTGACTTCTACTTTTATCACTTCTTCGAAAGCAAAAATTCCTTCAATAAGAATTGCAAGCCCATTAACAGAATTTTTCTCAGTATACATGACTTGGCTTAAAGGCTGAATGTATAGGATTTCAATGGTCTAAAATTTTATTAAAGAAACAAAAGCAATTAAAATCATCTAAAAATCTGCCAGTGAAATTGCCATCTTTAAACCAAGACGCCACCCCTTGCTCTTGATTTTCTTCTGAATTATAGAACAAAACACAGTTAAAATGGGAATATAAACTACACTTTACATCTATTCTTTACTGTATAGTTAAAAAGAAAACCTTATCATTCGTATCTCCCTGCAGTAGGAAATGACAACCTACTCCAGTATTCTTGCCTGGAAAATTCCATGGATAGAGGAACCTGGCAGGCTGCAGTTCATGAGGTTGCAGAGTCAGACAGGACTGAGGATTGAGCATGCACATCGTTCGTATCTACTAATTGAGAAAGGTTTTTTTTTTTTNCAAGCACCGAGTGCTGGTTCAGCCCTGGCAGCTTTCTTCACCCAGACACCCTCGATCCAGGCGCATCTCTGCTTGTGGGCTGTCAACTCCGGCACTAGCGCTGTCACCCTGGGGCATGAGCTAAGCGTCTGGCCAGCATGGCCAGCCCACTAAGACACTTCTCAGTGGGAAATCAGGGCAGGGGGAGGCATTCTGCTGCAGCTCCTCTGGAAGGAACCTGGTGGGCTCCTGATGCCCTCAGCTTCTGCTGCTTTTGAAGAAAGAGACCTTTTCCTTGGAGCAACTCTGTCCTAGGAGGTTTCAAAACTGAGTGCTGTTCACTGCTGCTGGGAATAGAAGATGGGTCAGCTGCTGTGCTCCTCACAGTATTAAACACTTGATTTGTTTACCAAATTATTGATTCCATTTGATCCAGCAACTCAATTTTTGGGCACACACCCAGAAGAACTGAAAGCAGGGACTCAGACAGTTATATGCACACCCACGTTCACTGCATTACAATTCACAACAGCCCAAAGGTGGAAACCACCCAAGAGCCCATCAATGGATGAATGGATGAACAACGGTGGTTTGTATGTACAATGGAATGTTATTCAACCTTAAAAAGGAAGGAAATCCTGACATGTGCTACAGCATGGATGAACCTTGAAGGCACGGCATGAAATAAGCCAGACACGAAAAGACAAAGATATTACATGATCCCACTTACATGAGGTTTCTAGTGTAGTCAAGTGATAGACACAGAAAGTAACTGGTGGTGAGCAGGGGCTGGGGAGACGGGGGAATGGAGGTGAGCTTAATGGACAGGGCGTTTCCAGCTCAGGAAGAGGCAAAAGTTCTGGGATGAATGGTGGTGACGGCTGCACAGCAGTGAAGGGCACAGCATGTCACTGGACTGCGTGCTCAGAAAGAGTTAAAACGGTAAATTTTACTCTCTGTGTATTTCACCACCAAAAACCAGGAAAGAAATGAACGCTGTGCTCACCCAGCTGCTCTTGCCAGACCGGTCTTGAGCTGCAAGGACCATGAACTCCTGAGTGACGTCCACGCCTTGGATTAAACTGAGCACTCCTTCCTGACCAGAGAGCAAAGGGCCTCTTTTTTTAACAGTCCTGAAGGGACCCAAGGACTTGGTCCAGCCTCTCGAGAGTGAGAGTTTCTTACCCCTTAATTAGCGAAATAGCTCCCCCTCACCCCAGAACCGAGTCCCACTACACACACACACACACGAACACTGAATAAACAATGTATACTTAGAGTGAAATGCTCTTCTACAGCTATAGAATAAATATCTCAGGGAAACAGATGAATTGAGAAGGAAAACATGGCCATGTTTTCAAAATTACTTTTTAACATGCTAACCAAAAAGGAAAAATATGATTAGACAGGAAATTAAACTTCCTTATTTGTTTTACCCAAGCACTGCATTATTTTACAGTATTCCTTGAGCTATAATTAAGATATAATATTTTTAACCTCATTGTATTCATAGGCTCAGCAGACTGATCTTAGAACAAAATAATAAAATACAAAATATAAGTTGTAAAGAAAAGGTCTGAACCACATCTGAGCTCCATTAATAGAGACCAGGAAGTGTCTCACTTCACTCCACCCGAGGCAATGTCTATGTTTCTCTTTTGTTTCACTCTGACATTATCCAGTCTGGCACTCTGATATTCTCCAGGAGTCCCAGCCTGATTAAAACAGCTCTATGTAAGAAATATGATTAAAAATTCCAAAAGGGCAAGTCGTGGACTCGAAAAGTAACTCAATATACTTGGAAATGGTTAAGATGATAAATTTTATGTTATGTGCATTTTAATCACAATTTTAAAAAAATGTTAGGGTAATTTAATAACAAGGGGGAGGGGAGAGTTAAATTACATTTTTAAAATACTCTAGCCTTTAAAATAAAAATTTTTAATGTTTCCTTTAAAATTTTCTAGAAGAAAACATGTCCACACTGCTATATATAAAACAGGTAACTAACAAGGACCTACTGTATAGCACGGGGAACTCTGCTCAATACTCTAATGAGCTATATGGGAAAAGAATCTAAAAAAGAGTGGATCCACGTATGTGTGTAACTGATTCACTTTGCAGTGGATACTAACACAATGTTGAAAAGCAACTATCCTCTAATACGTGTGTGCTAGTCGCTTAGTCGTGTCCGACCCTTTGTGACCCCATGGACTGCAGCCCACCAGGCTCCTCCGTCCATGGGACTCTCTCCAGGCAAGAACATTGGAGTGGGTTGCCACTTCCTTCTCCATACTCTAATATGAATTAATCTGAAAATAAAAATAAATACAAGTTCTCAAAGGAGACAGCCCAGACCTGCCCTCCCGGTGTTAGTGCTGACCATGGAACGCCTGATGCTTGTCTATAAAGGGATGCTGAGGAAGCCAATTTAAAACCCCGGCTCTTGTCAAGCAGGTGGTGAGGCCTGCATGTTTCCCTTCTGGAAGTCCGTCATCTTTATTAGGATGTTTGTTTCACGCCACAAAAATGAAGCTGCACGGTGAGTCAGACTGGCTAGGTGGCACAAGCTTGAACACTAAATACTTGCCAGGGGACAGCAACAGTGCCCTCCAGACAGAATGAAAACAGGACAGCCACTGAGAACGGACAAACCGCCAGGACTTCCCATGTTAGAGCAGGCCTCGGTGGAGAGCTTCTGGCCTGCCCTCAGATGGCAGCGACCTGGCCACCGCACCAGCTTGGGAAGGGGCAGGAGACAGGTGGGGAAACTGGCATGTCTCCACGGCCTCTGAGAGCAGGGGCAGGGGGCCAGGATCCCAGGTAGCCAGCGAGGCCAGCTTCGGTTTTCACAGGCAGCGGGGGGAGTGACACGGGTCCAACTCCTCCATACAGGACAAGCTTCCTGCTGACAAAGGTCCTTGACTCGCGTGTTGCTGTACTGCTTTCTGATCAACGCTGAGAGCAAGCCTGCAGAGCTGCACCCTTACGGAGTCAGTTCTCATCCACACTGCATGGTCCAAGCAATAAAGCTGCCCGCAGAGACTGGGATGCGGAGGTTCACTCAGCCACCTGCATCCATCAGAGACCCAGTTGGACACTTTTTTTTCTCTTTTAAAATTGTCTTAAAGATTATTTCTTTGGCATCTGGTTTACCTTATTGCTGGAGCTTACATTCACTGGTCCTTTCTGGACAAATAGCACGCCGGTGGCACAGCAAGAATGGACTGAAGGCTGGGCCTCTCCACGCCTGAAGAGACGTTATGGTGCCCAGAGAGGGGCATGGTCCAACCGTGTGTGCCAAGCACCGCCGGATAAAGCCCCGGGCCTGGGCTGCACTCGGCGAGTCTCAGAAACTCGTTCCTATCAGCTTGTGCAGGGGGCTCGGCCGCAGAGGGAGGACCAGGCGGGCCTCACGCTCAGGAAAGACCAGGAAGCCAAGGGCGGGGCCGACGCAACGGGGAACCCAGGCTCTGATGGGGGCACCAGGCGGGAGCTCGCGGGCCCTCGCCCCAGGCCGCCGCCCGCCATCTCACGTTATTAACAGAAAACGCGCCATCACCTGCCCTCGCGCTGGTCCCGTGGACCAGACTCCAAAGGGAGCTGAGGCCTCCCGGCGTTGAGTCCACTCCCGCCCCCCAGGGCGTCAGGATCTCACGCGTGTACAGGCACACGGGACACGGCACTGGGGGCCACCCCAGGCTCCCGGCTGACGGGACTCGGGAGTCCGACACTAGGCCAGAAAACTCTTCTTGAAACATCCCAATGAACGCTTCGCTGCCTCACGGAGGGGCAGGCTACAACACGTGGGCTCACACGCGGCTCCTGGCTTCCTCTCCTCTGAATTTAGGGCGTGTGGGGTATAAGAGCCACTGCGCTCACCACTCTGCCTCCTTTCCCTGTCCCTCCCCCAAGTGTAGAAGCTTCGGGGGCTACTGTGATGCTTTCCAGCGCTGTCCAGGTTTCCAGCCTTGATTCTCTGCTGACTGCAAGACAGGTCCTGGGCCCTCCCTCATGTCCAGTTGCCAACCACCTCCCCGCTGCCCCACTCCGTGGACTTGGACGGGCCGCTGGGGCTGAAACACCGTGTGCGGAACAGCCCGAGCCTCATTCAGTGTCTATCAGTAAAAGGAGTGGAGGATTTTGTAGGATTCTAGGTTTGAAAAATAGTGGCTGAGAAGCATACACTTCTCACCCACTGGTGTTAAAGGCAATCACCACATTGTAGGGGGGCGGCCATCGATGGAAAATCATGAAGGTCAAGGCAACTGAGCTCTACAGTAAACCACATGAAAGGCAAATGAACAGGCGGGGCAAACACACCCTTTGGAGTGGGTTAACATTATGCTTAGTGAAATAAATCAGAGGGAGACATCATACAATACAAATATTTTATGATATCACTTGTATGTGGAATCTAAAAAATGATACAATGAATGTCTATGCAAAACAGAAAGTGAAAGTCACTCAGTCGTGTCCGATTCTTTGCGACCCCATGAACTATACAGTCCATGGAACTGTCCGGGTCAGAATACTGGAGTGGGTAGCCTCTCCCTTCTCTAGGGGATCTTCCCAACCCAGGGATTGAACCCAGGTCTTCCACTTTGTGGGCGGATTCTTTACCAACTGAGCCACGAGGGAAGCCCCAAACAGAAACAGACTCACAGATACAGACAACAAACCACCGAAGGGGGTTAGGGAAGCGGGGAGGGACAAATTAGGGGTATTAGATTAAGAGATACAAACTCTTATGCATAAAATAGATAAGCAACAAGGATATATTATATAATATAGCACAGGGAATTACAGCCATTATTGTATAATAACTTTTAATACAGTATTACCTGCAAAAATACTGAATTGCTATCCTGTACACCTGAAACTCATACTATAAATCAACTATACTTCAATTTAAAAAAGAAAGACTGCCCATACCAAGTGTTGGTAAGAATATGAAAGAACTGGAGTTATTATAACTGCTTGTGGGATGTAAAACGATATAGCCATTTTGGAAGACAATTTGGCAGTTTTTTAAAAGTTAAATATTTACCTGCCTACTGGAAGCAGCCCAGTGTCCATTAATAGGCAAATGGCCAAGTAAATGGTGTATATCCATAAAACTGTACTCAGCAGTAAAAAGGAATCAACTATCAATACACAGGCCTCAGATGACTCTCAGAAGAGTTCTGCTGAGTAAAAGAAGACAGACTGTGGGGTTGGGGGGAGGCGAGGCGAGGGTGAAGAAGAACATATACTGTATGAGTCTGTTTATATAAAATTTTAGAAAACGCAAACTAGTCGAACTGTAAACGAAAGCAGCCTAGCAGTTACCTAGGGATGGGGAAAGACAGGGGACGGAGGAGGGACCACAGAAGGCTATGGGGAAACTTCCAGGGTGATGGATGCATGCTCGTTATCCCATGTGGGGAAGGTTCCACGTGTACACGCTCAGTCACTCAGTCCTGCCCCACTCTTTGCGGCCCCATAGACTGTAGCCCGCCAGGCTCCTCTGTCCATGAAATTTTCCAAGCAAGAAGACTGGAGCAGGTTGCCATTTCCTCCTTCAGGGAACCTTCCTAACCCAGGGATTGAACCTGGATCTCTTGCACTGCAGGCAGATTCTTTACTGTCTGAAATACCAGAGAAGCCCCCATACTGAACTGAAGATCAGAACTCAACAATTAAGTGCTTCATAAACGTATAGCTTACTGTACAACAAAGCTATATTAAAAAAAAAAAAAAAAGACCATTAAAAAAGATAAATAAATGGGAACGCTTGTATTTGGCTCAAACACAAGCTTGAGTGCTGGTGTTCATGTTCCATCGGTCATCCTTTTCGAAAAATAGCCCGGCTTAACTTATTTCCTTCTCTATTAGTTTGCCATAACAAAATACCACAGTCCGGGGGGCTTCAACAACAGAAGTTTATTTCTCACTGTTCTGGAGGCTGGAAGTCCAAGATCAAGGTGTCAGCTGATTCGGTTCTCCTCCGGGTTTACAGAGGTGCCTTCTCATTGGGTCCTTGTGTGGAGGGAAGAGAGCTTGCTCTTCTGGGAAGGCCACGGTCCTACTGGATTAGGGCCCCACCCATATGACCTCATTGAAACTAACTTATCTCCTGAAAATACCACCTCCAGGTACAGCCACACTGGGGGTTGTGTTGACATGAATTTGGTGGTGGGAGTCAGGCCTGGGGGACACAATTCAGTCCTGGTTTCTTAGCTTTCTTGATAGCATTTAGAACATGTAAGTGAGTCACAAGCCTTTTCCCTTGTCCATACACGCCATTCTGCTGGATGAGCCTTTTTTTTTTTTTTCAGATGAGCTTTCATCATTAGCTTACTGGAAGAATAATTAATGTGTCCAAATCTGGACTATTTCCATCCCTTCAGTATATCTGAAAAGAAGACTAGCCAGAAAAAGAAAAAAACATCCTTTGCTCAGATGTAAAATAGAGTACCTCAGCTATAAATTATTGCAAGCGTATCAGACTCCTTTCAGCAAAGACTATGTTGTTGGCCTTATGGTGTCTGAGCGGCTCACAGGAGGCCGAGCTCTCGACCCCGAGCAGCAACATTCCTGCCAACTCTCATCTTCCCCGGGGATAACCTGGGGTGGGTAGGAGTCAGTGATGTCACCTGGGCCCCAGGACATCCCCCACCAATGAAGAATGACAGAACAGTGGCATCATCTTCACGACTAGGAATGGGAGTTCTATTAGCTGTGCCTCCTAAACCCCAGTGTCAAGACCATCAGAACACTGCCAGAAACAAACGGGCCCTCTGCACACCACGCTCCCGCCAAGGCACAGGATCCACTCTGTCGACAAGTGAAGCATCAATAATTGCCAACATCATCAAAGGCAGTCTCTTCTCAGGAGGCATTCTGGCTCACGTCTTTCCAGTATGACCTGGATACCCCACTTACCTGACCCCTTCCACCCTCAAGGTTGCTGGACGACAGCACAGGTTGCTGGAAGATGACTAAAACAAATGCCCTAAACTGAGACACCGTTTCTCTACAAGACGGGGTCCCAAAGGTGAGTTCACATGATGGAACCAGGCATCTCGGGGCTGAGGCGGGGGGCTCCTGGCCCTACTTTCAGCTCACACACTAAGCAGAGTCTGGTGCAGTGGGGATCATGGGCAGCAATGCCAACTGTGTCTCAGCAGACAGACAACAGGTTGGGGAGGACTGGGAGGGCCCTCTCGGCGGGGACACATGGGGAAGCCCAACCTGGAGGGCTGACCCTCCCTAGAAGACACCCACAAACAGCCCCCACCAACTGGCTGGTGCAGAGCTGGTGAGGGGCTGTTGGGTGGGGCACAAGTCATCAGGCCCATCGGTGGTCTGAAAGTGTGTTCCCCAGTGTGATGGTCTTAGGAGTGGTCTTTGGGAGGTGACGAGGTCATGAGGGTAGAGCCCTTGTGAGTGGGATTAGTGCCCTTTTATTATGAAAGAGGCCCTGCAGGGCTCCCTGCCCCCTACCATGTGACGACAGAACCAAAAACGGCTGACTGTGAACCCGGAAGAGGGCGCTGGCCGGACGACGAGTCCGCCTGCACTGTGACCTTGATTTCAGCCTCCAGAACAGTGAGAAATAAATGTGTGTTGTCGATTAGCCCCCGGGCTGCGGGATGGTTACGGCAGCGTCCAGAGCGGACTAAGGCAGTTGGGAAGGCTGCCCTGAGAGACCCAGAAGTTCTGGGCACGTCTTGGGCCACCACACACACAGGAGAACCGCAGGTCTTCACGGTGCTCCAGGGCAGCAAGAAAAGATGAAATAAATAACACTCTACCCTTCCATGAGGCACAGGACGAAAGCCTCTGAGCTTCCATGAGAAACAAGCTTTTTTAAAATGTTGATCTATGGAGAGACGATCTGTACTTCATTATTACACCCTGTTATGTGCTGAACCGTGTCCCTAAAATTCATGTATCGAAGCCCTGACCCCTGGCACCTCAGAATGTAGATGTGCTGGAGATGGGGCCCTTAAAGAGGTGACCAGGGTAAAATGAGGTCATATAGGTGGTGTCCAATATGACTGGTGGCCTCATAAGAAGGGGAGATTAGGACACATAAACCACAGGGAGGAGGACATAGTGGGAAGCAGCCAGCTGAGTCAAGGAGAGATGCCTCAGAGGAAACCAAATCTGCTGACACCCTGATCTTGGGCTTCCAGCCTCCAGACCTGCAAGATGCTTCACCTGAACTAATACTGTTTAATAGAGAAGTAATTGATCAGCGTGCAGGTAAACATCAGGATCCAGGTGACCTCATCAAGTTTTCAGGTAGAAGAGGTCTCGGAGCTCATCTAGAAAAAGAACAGTTCACCCGGCCTCTGAGTTCCAGCCACCTTCCTCTCATCATGCCAAAGAGTCTCTGCTTTAAAAAGCAGGTATTTGTCGTTAAGCAGTAAGACTTTAGAAGCTGAAACACGGAACACCCAAGACCTACATCCCTTGCTATTCATGCCACCCACTTTCAGGCCATTTTGTGAAACAGTAGGATATTGCATAAAAGCAGCCAAAAGAGGGTGGCTCATTTAGGAGCATTACAACATTTTTTTTTTAAGACGTTTTACTGCTAAGGTTTTTTAAATGTACAGAGTTTAAATAAACTACCCTTCATTTCCATAGTTACATTTACAATCGAGGCTTGGTATGGTGGTTGGGTTCTTAGGGTTCAAAATGCACTTGATTAAAATTCATCTTAAAATGATCAGTGAAAGGTGACAGCTTGAAGCCTCAGACAAACTATGAAGCAAAAATTACTCTATTCAGGTTGATACACATAACAACTACAAAAGATAAACTTTTCCCTAACACAGAAAAAAATTTTTTAAATGGTACTGAAAGCTTAGCAAGTTTTAGAAACAATACAATTAGAACCTGTTTGTAGTCTGACAAACAAGAGACCTCTTGGGGCTTGGTTTTCTCTTGTCAAGAGTTGAGCCAGAGATACTTCTGCTGTGAGACCATGGTTTATGTTTTAGAACCTGCAATCATCTGCTTTCGTTAGAACACAAGCTGACCTAACTTTGCAACCTAAAGACCTCGATACCGCTTCTTCTTGCATCATAAAGATATATTTTTAAAATTAACTCCTAATTTACTCACTGAATTTCTGTATCCATGCAAGAGTCCATGCAAAAAATTTGATCGTCACTAAAGCCCTAAGAAAATTCTTTATTCACATCAACTCCTGCTCCGTGAATGCAGTAGTTGTGAGTCTCCCATAAGTAAGTGATTGCTAAGCTGCAGGAGGGTTGCTCCCTTCAACCCCTTCTCAAACCCTCTGCACCAAGTAACTCCAATCCATCCGGTGCTGAAGCTGCCCCCTCCCTCCTGCAGGCTCCCATGATCAGGCTCCCTCCCTGCACATCAGCCAGAGGCGTTCCTCTCCGGGGGAAAGGCAGTGATGGGTCACCCTGCTCAAAGCCTTCCTGGGAGCTCAGTGGCACCTCTCACAGCAGGATAAAGCCCCGAGACGTGCCTGGGGAGGTGGGCTCCTTCTCCTCCTCATCTACTCTCACCTCTCCTTCTCCAGCCATGCCCGTCCCCTCCTGGACCTTGGACTCAGGCCCGAGCCCCAGATGGCGTCCCTGCCAGCCAGCGCGATGCATCCGGGCCTCTGCTCAGAATCTCAAATGTCACGTTATCAAACAGCCGTCTCTGTCTGAGCGAGTGCCCCGTCCTCCTTCCTTGCTACCCACTCACGGTTGATTTCTCTTCTTAGCATTCAGCACCTGACGTCACGTGTTTATTTGCTGTTTTGTCTGCTGCCAGCAAAGCCTTATGCTCCATGGGAGCAGGAATCGGGTGTTCAGCGTCAGGTCCTCAGCACCTAAGTGTTCGGTATATACCTTGGTTCTACTGCTGTATCAGTTTGCTGCAGGGTTTCTGTAACAAAGCGCCAGCCACAGGGAGGCTTCTGGCCACGGAACTGGGAGGCCAAGAGGCTGAGATCAAGGCGTCGGCAAGTGTCAGCAGGGCTGGTTCCCTCCGAGGCTGTGAGCGAGAACCCGCTCCAGGTGCGCCACAGCTTCCCGCAGTCTCGGCGTTCCCTGGCTTCTATCCGCACCAGCCTGGCCTCTGCCTTCACCCTCGCAGGGCGCCTTCCCTCTCGCATCTGTGTCTGTGTCCAAGTTGTCCCCTCTTACAAGGATACAGTCATCACGTTGGGTAAGGACTTTGTTTTAACCTGGCTGTCTCTGTAAAGACTGGATCTCCAAATAAGGCCACACTCTGGGATACTGGGGGTGAGGACACATCAGTTTCCAAGGACACAATTCAACCTGTAAAAGCCACTTCACAGCTACAGGACATTGAGTGAGTTAGATAATTTTACCAGCAAAAGGGGGCTGATCATCAGGTCTCCCTCATCTGGCTAACAAAGAAAGCAGAGGGGCATCCCTATCCTCTCTGTGAGCCACAGACTCAGAGGTGAGGGGAGCCGAGGACTCTGCTCAGGGGCTGGGCCCCCCCGTTCCACCTGCTGGTTCTGATCAGGCACAGGCTGTTTAGTCTGGGTCCGGCCTCAGGCCATGCTGTGCGCCTGGACGAGGATGCACGCCAGGCCCCCGGCCCACAGTGGGCTCTCTCCAGATGTCCTGTCGTCAGCAGGGCTGCGGGGGGGACAGACAGCATCACCCTTGTCTCCCTGACACTGAGCAACTTCGTGCAGGGGGCAGCTCACCCTCATCACCCCATCATGGCAGCAGAGAACAGCAAGCAGGCATGAAGAGGACCTGAGAGTAGGGTTACACGGAACTGGGGGGGCGACTTTTAACAAAGAGCTGTCTTTTCAAACTCACATCCATCCCAAGACCCACGGAGGTCACAGAGGGACATCTGACGGATGCTCAAACGCACACTTTCTGATGGGGACCCGTGGTCTCCCTGCCTGGCCTGAGCGGCCAGCTGCTCCCCAGTCTATCACAGCCTTTCAGCTCCTCGAGCCCCCAACCCAGGAGAACCTACAAGTCATACTCAACTCCGCTTTTTCCCTCGCCTTTCCCATTTGCTCTGAGGACAAAGCCTCTTGGTCATACCTCCAAAGTATATTCAGAATCCAAGCTCTTACCCCTTGGCCCCCTAACTGGTCTCCCGGTTTCTGCCTGACCCCACCCAGCAGAGTAGCTGGAGATGGTTCCAGCACCTAAAAGGGAAGACAGGCCATGCCCACTGCTGGGCAGCCGCCCCCAACTCAGGGACCACCTTCAGACACCAGCTCCAAAGGACTGGCAAGATGAGACGCTCTCCCTACCCCTCTCCTCTGCAGCCTCCTTTCCTATACTCTCCCCATCCCTGGCCTGCTTGGTGACAACCTCCCCAGCCTCGGACACACTAGAGCCTCTGTACTTGATCCAATGGCACCGTCTCAGCTACGCTCACCAGGCACTGCCTTCTTTACCATTCCCACCACACTCATCACTCACTATCAAGGTGTATCTTTCATTTCCCATCCAGCTTCCCCACCCCCACCAGAATGAGGGCAGGATCTTGTCAGTTTTGCTCTCTGCTGCACCCTGGCACGTGCTGGCACATTCTAGGCACTCAGATGGCCACTGAAAGGAATGACTAACACTTCCAAAGCTCCTTAAAGACACAACTGTACTCAATATCCTGCACTTAAAAGGCAGGTTACAATGATTCAACATTTTTGAAAGCTTTTCAGGCACACTGAAACAAAGCCTGTTTCATAGGATAACTCACTGCTCAAGAGCTGCATTTTTCAAGTTCATAATTTTACCTACCTCAAAATAAACATGTTCTGAGCTTGCCTGGTGGCCCAGTGGTAAAGAATCTGCCTGCTTATGCTGGAGACATTGGTGTGTCGATCCCTGCTCCGGGAAGATCTCACATGTCTTGGAGCAGCTAAGCCCGTGCGCCACAACTATTGAGCCTGTGTCCTAGAACCCAGGAACTGCAACTGCGGAGCCTGTGAGTCACAGCCAGTGAAGCCTGCGTGCCCTAGAGGCTGTGCTCCGCAACAAGAGAAGCCGCTGCTACAAGAACCCCGCGCACGGCAGCTAGAGAGGAGCTCCCGTTCACCGCGGCTAAAGAAAAGCCCGTGGTGGGAAGGAAGGAAGCAAGGAAGCAAGGAAGACCCGGCTCAGCCAAAAATACATGCATGTGTGTGTGCGCGTTCCTAAATGAACGGGAGAATACTCTGTGTTCATGGATTAGAAGACAATATTGTGCACACGGCAATACTCCTCAAAGCGACCTACAGAGTCAGTGCGATCCCTCTCAAAAGCCCACTTGGCTTTTTTGCAGAAATTGACACGCTGATCCTAAAACTCATACAGAATGTCAAGGAATCCAGAACAACTCTGAAAAAGAACAACAAAGTTCAAGGACTCCTACTTCCCCATTTCAAAACTTACTACAAAACTACAATGAACAAAATGGCATAAGGATAAACATATAGACCAATGGAAAAAGAGGAAAGTCCAGAATTAAACATCTCTCTATAGATAACTGATTTTCAACAAGGATTCCAAGACCCTTCAAAAGAACAGTCTCTTCAACAGATGGCTTTCCACATGTAAAACAACTAGATTTCCACATGAGAAGGAATGAAGTTGGAGCCTCCTCAAGCCATGTACAAAAATTAACTTGGTCAGCATGGCTATCGTCAAAGAGTATACAAACAATAAACGCTGGAAAGGGTGTGGAGAAAAGGGAATCCTCCTACACTGTTGGTGGGAATGTAAATTGGTGCAGCCACTACGCAGAACAGTATAGAGGTTCCTTAAAAAACTAAAAACAAACTACCGTATGATCCAGCAATCTCATTCCTGGGCATATATCCCAGACAAACATAATTTGAAAAGAAACACGCACCCCAGTGCTCATTGCAGCACTATTTACAACAGCCAAGGCATGGAAGCAACCTAGATGTCCATGGACAGAAGAATGGACAGAGAATGTGGTACAAGCACAGGGTGGAGTATTACTCAGCCGTGAAAGAGAATGAACTAACGCCATCTGCAGCAACATGGACGGACCTGGAGCTTATCGTACTAACTGAGGTACATAAAAGACAAGTATCACATAACATCACTTACAGGTGGAATCTAAAAAGTAATACAAATGAACTCATTTACGAAACAGAAACAGACTCACAGATTTCACAAACAAAGATATGGTTACTAAAGGGGAAAGGTAGGGGGAAAATAAATTAGGATTTGGGGATTAACATATGCATGCTACTATACTTTGGCCACCTCATGCGAAGAGTTGACTCACTGGAAAAGACTCTGATGCTGGGAGGGATTGGGGNAAACAGACTCACAGATTTCACAAACAAAGATATGGTTACTAAAGGGGAAAGGTAGGGGGAAAATAAATTAGGATTTGGGGATTAACATATGCATGCTACTATACTTTGGCCACCTCATGCGAAGAGTTGACTCACTGGAAAAGACTCTGATGCTGGGAGGGATTGGGGGCAGGAGGAGAAGGGGACGACAGGATGAGATGGCTGGATGGCATCATGGACTCGATGGACGTGAGTCTGAGTGAACTCCGAGAGATGGTGATGAACAGGGAGGCCTGGCATGCTGCGATTCATGGGGTCGCAGAGTCGGACACGACTGAGCGACTGAACTGAACTGATACAGACAGTAAATAGATGATGAACGAAGACCTACTATACGGCACAGGAAACTCTACTCAA
Source organism: Oreotragus oreotragus (assembly GCA_006410675.1). NCBI lineage: Eukaryota > Metazoa > Chordata > Mammalia > Artiodactyla > Bovidae > Oreotragus > Oreotragus oreotragus. The sequence continues at coordinate 102,369 of SJYX01007860.1, read as the reverse complement.
TAATCTATGATAACCTACATGGGGAAAGAATCTGAAAAAGAATGGAATACATATATGTATAATGGACACACTTTGCTGTACACCTGAAACAAATATTGTAAATCAACTGTACTCTGATACTAAATAAAAAATTAGATTTAAAGAAAAAAAAATATTTCCAGAACATTAGAATGCTTGCACATACCCCAAACCTACACTCCTTCCATCTGAGACATATTTAATGTCTCTGGTTATATACAATAATATGGTCAATGTGTTTAGCATGTACTTTTTAATTGCATTTATCACATATTTATTTCATGTCATGTATTTGTTTATCACATTGTTTGCATTTGCCAACCATAGATAATTTTAAAATTCTGTGCATCAAAAGACACGATCAAAAACCGAAATGACAGCCTAAAGAATTGGGGGGGAAAAAAGCAATCTGCAAATCATAAATCCTGTAAGGGACCAGAATCCAGAATGTAAAAGAAACTCTTACAAATCACAACAAAAAGATAAATAGCATAGTTAAAAAAAATAAAATACTTGAATAGAAATTTCTCCAAGAAAGACATACAAATGGCCCAGGAGCAAGTGAAAAGATACTCAAAATTTTAGCCATTAGGGGAATGCAAATCAAAACCCTAAGATATGTAAGATATACCGCTTCGCACCCACTAAAATGGCTATTGTCAAAAAAGAAAACCACCCTGAAAACTGTGAACGAGAAGAAACTGGAGCCCCAATACGTAGCTGGTGGGCATGCGAAACGGGGTAGCTCCTGAGGAAAACATCTGAATGGCTCCTCAATAACTTCAATACAGAGTGACCACGTGACTAATCCCACTTCTAGGTATACTACTGAGAGAAACGAAGACAGGTGTTCAAACAAAAACTTGTACACATTCATACGGGACTACTCAGAAGAGCCAACTGAAGAATGGCTGAACAAAGTGTGGTCTGTTCATACCCTGGAACATTATTCAGCCATAAAGCTTAATGAAGTACTGATACAGGCTACAACGTGGATGGACCTTGGAAACACGCTAAGTGAAGGAAGCCAGGCACAAAAGTGCCACATCATCATACGATTCCTTTCATATGAGGCGTCCACAGATACAGAAAGTAGATTAGTGACGACCAGGGCCTGGGCAAAGACAGAAATGGGGAGGGTTTCCCTTGGGGTGGTGCAAATGTCTGGGAAGTAGACAGTGGTGACGGTCGTACAGCATCATGAATGCACTAAAAGCCAGGTATTTTAAGATGGCTGGTCGGGGCTTGGTGGCTCAGTGGTAAAGAATCCACTGTCAAGGCAGGAGATACAGGTTCGATCCTGGTCTGGGAAGATCCCACATGCCACGGAGCAACTAAGTCTGTGCGCCACAACTCCTGAGGCTGTGCTCTAGAGCCCGGGGGCCACAACTGTTGAAACCCCTGGGTCCTAGAGCCCGTGCTCTGCAACAAGGGGAGCCACCGCCACCAGGGCCTGTGCAACCAGAGTAGCCCCTGCTCGCCCTGACTACAGAAAAGCCCACCCGGCAGCAAACACCCAGCACAGACAACAAAAAGAAAAAGGGAAAAGGAAATCTTATGTTGCACGAATTTTAACTCAACAGAAAAGCAGTAAGCTTTTGGTATTGTTAGATTCCAGGAGAGTCAAGTACTAAAATAGTAAAGTATGTAGAAGAACTGGAATATGTCCAAGTCCCACTGCGGGACATCTCGATTTCCCCTAAAAAAGCAGCTTACCTCCGTGCAACACAGTGAATATTACCTTCAGCCAGAAAAGTCCTAAGTCAGAGCTCTGCCACCAAAGCATTCTCAAGCTCTTACCTGCTGTTTTATTATATGTCTCCACCCCAGCCCTGGGGATTCAGACAATAAAGAATCTGCCTGTGATACAGAAGATGAGGGTCCAATCTCTATATCGGAAAGATTCCCTAAAGAAGGGATTGGCAACCACTCCAGTATTCCCGGGGAATTCCATGGACAGAGGAGCCTGGTGGGCTACATTTCATGGGGTCACAAAAAGTCAGACACAACTGAGTGGCTTACACTATCACTTTCCTCCCAGCCAGCACCAGCCATGGGGTCCACATGTTGTAAATACACTTTGCAGAGACTGCGCAGCTTCCTGGGCACGACCTGCAATAACCACCCATCTCCTCTCTGCCATCTGTGGGTGCTGATAGCTGCTTCGGACGGTTGGTGCTGGACAGCTGCCGCCCCTGTGGTCAGGCTGCCCACCTTCTCTCCCCCCCTGGCCCCTTGAAGCAGTAAATGGACAAATTCTCTCTAGCGAGGTTTGTTCAAGCCTGCCTGGTGTGTGTGACCTGGGGAGTGGGGACCCCCCTCAGACTCGGCTAGCCACCTCCCAGCTCCCATATGTCACTCAGGCTCCAAAGTCAGGTGTCACACCCAGGAGCCCAGGTAACTGGCAACAGAACCAGGCACAGCCTCTCTGAGCCCGGGTTATCGTCCTCCTAAAGGTCACAGTAATCACCCTCCTTCTGAGCAAGATGGAAATAAACAAAGGCACACGAGGTCAAGCCCACAAGTGATCGGTTTTGGTCTTCTTAGACCCAACCCACTTTCCCTTGTCCAAACACACACACCCAATTTCTGGGCAGATTTCCATAACTGCTTCATCCTTTATTCTTCTAGGAGTTACCAGTTAGCAGTAAAATGGTGGAAAAGATTAGAGAAGAAAAAAAAAAAAAAGCCATAAAAATCCTGAGGAGTACAGGAAGGACAATTCATCCCTGATTAAATGGATCATTTATAACTTTATCTTGTTTAGACCTAAATATTGTTGAGAAAAAAAGTGTTCAGCTGTTCTATGGACTCTATCCACACTATACTGCGTGCTCAGAAAGAAAGGGCTGGAAGGTTAATAGCAGGTGTAACTCGGGTGACAAATTAGCGGGGGTTCTTATCTCATGGCTGTAATCGGCATGCAGTATAATATGAAAAAGACAAGTCCTTGAAATAATAAAAGGACAGCTGTGTGCCCGCTCCCCGCCCCCACAGTGCAAACACTCCCTGCCCCACATACCTTGTTGAGCTTGCCCAAGGAAGATATGAGATCTGCCCATTCACTCGAGGACTCGAAATTTCTTAATGCCTTTTCGATCACGGAAGAGTAATTTCTGTATCTGTAATCATTCAACAGCTCCTGCTCCTCTGGATCCATCTTACATTCTCGCAGCAGAAAAGGTATCTAAGAGGGAATCAGAGGAGAAACAGATGAGACAGCCCTTCGAGGATGAAAAGTGGCCCCAGCCCACTGCCCCGGAGGCCACGTGGCCACAAACACTCTTGTGCCCGGACGGGCTGGGCGATCCAACTCAAATATTTAGCAAGGCTGCCGAGCCAGGCACTAGGGGACATAAACGATAAATGGTTCTGGCCCTCCTGGACTCTGAGGGAGACAAATGGATGAAGCTGAAAGAAGGCACACACTCGGGTTCCACTTAATGGACAAAGTGAACTCTAGGAGCGAAATTCACAAAGTAGCTAACTGCATGTTGTTGCCAACTGCTAATTCTGAATGCACATGGTTCCTGCCAGCATGGGGCATCTACTAGCCCTAAGGAAAAGCAGATTTGTGGTCCTAACTGAACAGTTGGTTTAGCACCTAATCCTTTACAGCTAGACTCCAAGAGAGGACTGTAAGTATTCTATAAGAAAATTAGGTGGGGGGGAAAGAAAAGTTAAAAAGCCCAAGGATCGAATCGTGAAGTGTCTGACAGCAGTGGTGTCAGAAATCCACCACATGACCGTTCATCTGTGTGTGTGTGTGCTCAGTCATTGTCTGACTCCCCATGGACTGTAGCCCACCAGGCTCCCTTGTCTGTGGGGTTTTCCAGGCAAGAATACTGGAGCAGGGTCTTGGTGCAGGGGATCTACCCCGACCCAGGGGTCAAACCCACATCTCCCGCATTGCAGGTGGATTCTTTACCACTGCGCCACCTGGGAAGCCTTGACTGTTTATTTTCTAAGTACCGGTTACCTGCCTGGCCCCCGACAGGGTGCTGCCCCCATGGTGTTATGTATCCAGGCGACGAGTCTGGATGGAGGTGTGCTACACCAAGGCCCAGATGGCTGCCATTTTCTTTGGCCCGTGTATATTCTTTTTCTCCCCTCTGGCTAGATACATTCATTATACATGAACCACTGCAGCTACTGCAAAGCCTGAGTCAGCGGTGGTAGGGTGGACTCCTCTGGCCTTTCGCCTTCCACCTTTCCCCTATTTTATGCCTCAAAACAAAGGTTTGATGTTGGAGCTGAAGCCTCACCTTGCAACCCAGGGGAAAGAGCCATCTTTAGGGCATGACTTCCATGCATTAAGTGCAAGGAAGGCGCCACACCAACCTTGGACACTCTGCCCCTGGACTTACTGCTTTCTGCATGTTAAAGTTGAGTTTAAGCTGTTAAATCAAGTGTTCTGTTACTCACAGCTAAACATGATCCTGACTGATTTATGAGCCTACGTGGTATCTCACTAGCTCATGCTCTGAAAGGAGAGAGAAGCATGGAGTAATAGTGACGTGAGTAAATTCCCCCGAGGTAGCATCAGTTTGCTAACCAAACTGCGTGTCATCAATCATATAAAGAGGCAAATATTACTTCACGGAAGAAACTGAGCTGCAGGGCCAATGTGATCTTTAAGCCTCAATTTTTTGTTTCATGGCTACGGGGAAGTTTTAAGACCCTCTAGGTCTTCTCCTCTTCGCTTTCCGATTGCTCCGGGGCCCCTGTGATCTTCTTAAGGCCAACACAACTGACTTTCAAATCAGCAACGCCAGTGGACTCTGCTTCCTCATTCCCCTCCCAGGAGGATGGTGCGGCAGGCCACTTCCTCCTTCTGCAGACAGCCTCCCACCAGCCCACACTCCTCCGGGCCATCCGCCCTGTGCTGGCTCCCACCCACCTCTCTGCAGGCCCACCCTCGTCTACACGCCTGCCAGATGCTGGCATTCCCGGGCAACATGCTTGGGCCCCTCTTGCCCTCTCTCTCTCCCCTCAATGATCTATTCCTTTAAGTAATACCAGCTTCATGTTCATGACTCACAGGTTTATGGCCCTCCAAACCTCCCCCTCGAAGACCCAAATTCATGCCAATGCTTCCTTGACTTCTCTACACGTCTGAAACCAGACTCTGGAGTGTCCATCAACAACATGAGGTGTAGCCATATGATAGCACACTCCTCAGTGATGAGAAAGAACCAAGTGTTTAACACGTTACATGTGGATGCACCTGGAAGATACAAGCTTAGTGGAAGAAGCCGGTCATAAAAGGCCATATATCATACGACTCTATTTATATGAAATGCCCAGAATAGGCCAGTCTGTAGAGATGGCAAGTGGACGCGTTAGTGGTTGCTTAGCATGGGGAGAAGGAACAGGGAGTAACTGCAAATGAGCACAAGGGATCTTTTTTATTGGGGGGGGGGATGGGTAATGGAAATGTGCTGAAAACTGGGTTATGGCCATGGCTGCATATCTTCATAAGTTTACTAAAAATCACTGAATGATATACTGAAAGAATTTTATGGTCTGTAAATTATAACTCAACAACACTGTTTTTAAAAAACACTCCACTCCTTTTTTCTTTTCCAGTAAGTTTACTATAGAATATTGACTACAGTTCCCGGTGCTATACAGTAGCTGTTTATCCATTCCAAATATAATAGTTCGCATCTGCTAACCCCAAACTCCCAACCATCCCTTCCCCTCCTCCCCTCTCCCTCGGCAACCACAAATCTGTTCTCTATGTTTGTCTGTTTCCGTTTTATACTTAAGTTCATTCGTGTCACATTTTAGACTCCATACAGAAGTGATATCATACGACGTTCATCCTTCCTTGTCTTTCTAACTTACTTTACTTAGTATGATGATCCCCAGTTGCAGCCACGTTGCTGCAAATGGTATTATTCCATTTGTTTTTTATGGCTGACCAGTATTCTACTGTGTCTATGCACCTTATCTTCCTTATCCATTCATCGGTCGGTGGGCATTTAAGTTGCTTGTGCAAAAAAACTCTCCACTCTTGGAGGAGATGTGTGTACACTTTCGACTGACTCAATCGTGGTACAGCAGAAACCAACACAGCACTGTAAAGCAATTATCCTCCAATTAAACTTAAATAAACTTAAAAAGCAAATAAACTTAAAAAAAAAAAAGCCCTCCACTCTTGATTCTACCTGCACAGCACGTTCCCTCTCCAGTCTTCCTTTCCTCAGAAAGCGGCCCCTCCACCTACGAGCCTTCTGACGTCACCCTGAGCTCTTCCTTCTCTTTCCCGGCCACACTGAGCCCAAGTCCTGTTGGCTCATCTTCCGAAACACCCGTGGATTCTCCAGTGAGCGAGCCATCTTTCTCCCGCAAGCTTGCAGAAGCCTCCTAAGGCTTCTCCTTGAGACTCTTGTCCCTCTGCTCCTGTGCGTACTTTCACACAGCGCTCCAAGTCCTCTTAAAACACTCCCCCACCATGTTTAAACTCTTCCCATTGGGCTTCCCCGGTGGCTCAGAGGGTACAGCGGCTGCCTGCAACGCGGGAGACCCAGGTTCGATCCCTGGGATGGGAAGATCCTCTGGAGAAGGAAATGGCAACCCACTCCAGTACNCTCCCCCACCATGTTTAAACTCTTCCCATTGGGCTTCCCCGGTGGCTCAGAGGGTACAGCGGCTGCCTGCAACGCGGGAGACCCAGGTTCGATCCCTGGGATGGGAAGATCCTCTGGAGAAGGAAATGGCAACCCACTCCAGTACTCTTGCCTAGAAAATCCCATGGATGGAGAAGCCTGGTAGGCTACAGTTCATGGGGTTGCCAAGAGCTGAGCGATTTCACTTCATTGAGTCTATATATAGTAAGCCCTCACTCCCTTCATGCCCAGCCACTTCTGGGCCTGCAAGGCTCTACCTGCCTCTCTCCGTGCAGCACTCTGCTTGTCCTAATTCATCCTTCCACAGGGCTTTTGCACATGCTGGACCTCTCGGCAAAAATACACTGCACTACGCATAGGTACACAAAAGGATTGTTGGCTCATTCCTGGAAAGGCCTGCCTTTTTTTTGAAATAATATTTCATAGTTTTTGAAAAGAATAAGGATGGTAATGAGAGATGCAGTTTGTTTTGCTGAGTAAAGACACAAGAATTCAGTACATCACAATGGTCTAAGTGCTTTTTTTTTTTAATTCCAGGAGATTTATAAGTCTGATATTCCATATTTCTGAACCACTGTAAATACTCCATGCAATCTGTTCACTCTGTTAGGTGTCAAAGCACTGGGGAAAGAAACAAGAACAAGGCAGGGTTTGACTCTCACAGTTCAGAGCCTAATAAAAGAGGAAATGCCTAAACACGTAATTTCAATTTAACGTGGCATGGAACTTCCCTGGCGGTCCAGTAATTAAGACTCCTTGATGCCAATGCAGGCAGCATGGGTTCCATCCCTGGTTGGGGAACAAAGAGCCCACATGCCCAAGGTACTGCCAAAAAACTGAAAATACAATAAAAACTAAAGAACACATTTTAAAAAATTAATGTGCACACAGAGTGATGGAGGGTGGGCTCATGTATCAGAGTGTGCTGGCAAGAAAGGCAGAGGGAGTCCAGCGAACAGCAGAGGAGTCCTCAGAGTCCACAGGTGTGGGCGCTTGCTAGCAGGAAGAGAGCCTTGTCAGTGACAGCATGTGTGTTTAGGAGGTGGGATAGCTAAGGGGCACCACTGCTCATGGGAAGCAAGGTGTGAGCCCAGTAAAAGCAGGTAACTGGAACAGTTCAGTGTTATGGTTGGTTATCAGAAGAAAGCCTCCTTGATGTCACTAACGGCACAGGTAAGAAGTTTGGAAACAGTCAAGCAAGCTCTTTTATTTCAAAATATGGGGCATCTGATGCTATGCTCATAAGCGAGACTCCTAGGTGGGCTTGGTAAACCCATCATTTCTGCATGTATTTCTCTTGCGGCACACACAAGAGTCCTAAGAGATGGGTATCATCAGCTTCCAGATGAGGATGTTGGGACTGAGGCCTTCCAAAAAAGGTGCTAGGGTCCCAAGGCAAGCAACTGGCAGAATCAGGATTCCAGTTCAGGCCAGCCAGGTGTCACAGAGCCTCGACCACATTACGCCACAGGTAAAACTCAAGAGTGCAACCTTTATAGAGCTCTCCTGAAATTTTGCAATCTCCTCCGGATACCTTTTTCTGCGAGAGACTCAATAACTCAGTAAGACTGAGTATGACAGCCTAGTAACAATTACACTCAAAGGAGCAGTCCTATAAACAAGCACATGGGGCCAGATGAATCCACCGGAAAAAAATGGAAAACTCTCAGCTGGGAATCTCTCACCTTAACCACGCTTAATTTCTTGAAAAGCAAGCTGAGGTGAAAAATCAACCATCTAGATCTAAAAGAAGTTAGTTTTAGAGATGTTGACATGAAAGACCTGTTTCTGAAATGAAAACACAAAAGTAAAAAAAAAAATGTCAAAAAGTCACACGTCTCATAAGAGACACCTACTTATCGTTAAATAATGATCCTCTGTCACAGCACAGAAAAAAACACTCATCTGCAAGCGTTTTAATCGACTCTAGGCCACACATGATTTTGAATGGGGTCTTNTAAAAAAAAAAATGTCAAAAAGTCACACGTCTCATAAGAGACACCTACTTATCGTTAAATAATGATCCTCTGTCACAGCACAGAAAAAAACACTCATCTGCAAGCGTTTTAATCGACTCTAGGCCACACATGATTTTGAATGGGGTCTTTCAGAGTGGTAATTAAATTGTAGTGGAAAAACGTGAGGCGTACAATGGGAGCCAGCTTTGGCGGGGAAAAGGCGCCTCCACTTTTTTACCAAAAAAAATCCTACCAGGGCTCTCCCGAGGGTAGGGCAACTGTCTCAGATCAGGGGAAACACCTGAGGGTAACAGCCTCCGTAAGCAGGGCACAGAGATGCTTTAAGGACCATTCAGGGCGTCAGCAGCCGGCGGCGAGCCTGCAAGACGACGCAGGCGGGCCGAGCGCGCACTGCGGCTTAGATTCCCTTCTCCAGAGGACAGTCTGGAAGGCTTGGGGTGGTGGCGGGGGCTGGTCTTTCCACGGGGAAAATCTTCATCTCACAAAAGATTTCAATTCCTAGCCCAGCTTCCCGAGTGAGGCTGGGAGCAAAAACAAAGCCGCGCGCGGCTCCAGCATCCGTCGGCCGGCTGGCGGGCCGTGACCCACCTGACCTCCACCTGCCGGACGAGAAGGCCGCGCGCGCGGGCCGGACCCGCCTGCCTTCCGCCGCCGGGAGCCCGGGGAACCTGGGGGTGGGGTGGGGGGCCAGGCTCGGCCTGGCGGGCGGCCTCTGGAGGGGGTCGGGGGATCCCGGGCCGGCGCCCCCACGCCCACTGGCGGGGGCTTGTTAGGGCCGCCCCCGCGCTGCTGCNAGAAACCAACACAGCACTGTAAAGCAATTATCCTCCAATTAAACTTAAATAAACTTAAAAAGCAAATAAACTTAAAAAAAAAAAAGCCCTCCACTCTTGATTCTACCTGCACAGCACGTTCCCTCTCCAGTCTTCCTTTCCTCAGAAAGCGGCCCCTCCACCTACGAGCCTTCTGACGTCACCCTGAGCTCTTCCTTCTCTTTCCCGGCCACACTGAGCCCAAGTCCTGTTGGCTCATCTTCCGAAACACCCGTGGATTCTCCAGTGAGCGAGCCATCTTTCTCCCGCAAGCTTGCAGAAGCCTCCTAAGGCTTCTCCTTGAGACTCTTGTCCCTCTGCTCCTGTGCGTACTTTCACACAGCGCTCCAAGTCCTCTTAAAACACTCCCCCACCATGTTTAAACTCTTCCCATTGGGCTTCCCCGGTGGCTCAGAGGGTACAGCGGCTGCCTGCAACGCGGGAGACCCAGGTTCGATCCCTGGGATGGGAAGATCCTCTGGAGAAGGAAATGGCAACCCACTCCAGTACTCTTGCCTAGAAAATCCCATGGATGGAGAAGCCTGGTAGGCTACAGTTCATGGGGTTGCCAAGAGCTGAGCGATTTCACTTCATTGAGTCTATATATAGTAAGCCCTCACTCCCTTCATGCCCAGCCACTTCTGGGCCTGCAAGGCTCTACCTGCCTCTCTCCGTGCAGCACTCTGCTTGTCCTAATTCATCCTTCCACAGGGCTTTTGCACATGCTGGACCTCTCAGCAAAAATACACTGCACTACGCATAGGTACACAAAAGGATTGTTGGCTCATTCCTGGAAAGGCCTGCCTTTTTTTTGAAATAATATTTCATAGTTTTTGAAAAGAATAAGGATGGTAATGAGAGATGCAGTTTGTTTTGCTGAGTAAAGACACAAGAATTCAGTACATCACAATGGTCTAAGTGCTTTTTTTTTTTAATTCCAGGAGATTTATAAGTCTGATATTCCATATTTCTGAACCACTGTAAATACTCCATGCAATCTGTTCACTCTGTTAGGTGTCAAAGCACTGGGGAAAGAAACAAGAACAAGGCAGGGTTTGACTCTCACAGTTCAGAGCCTAATAAAAGAGGAAATGCCTAAACACGTAATTTCAATTTAACGTGGCATGGAACTTCCCTGGCGGTCCAGTAATTAAGACTCCTTGATGCCAATGCAGGCAGCATGGGTTCCATCCCTGGTTGGGGAACAAAGAGCCCACATGCCCAAGGTACTGCCAAAAAACTGAAAATACAATAAAAACTAAAGAACACATTTTAAAAAATTAATGTGCACACAGAGTGATGGAGGGTGGGCTCATGTATCAGAGTGTGCTGGCAAGAAAGGCAGAGGGAGTCCAGCGAACAGCAGAGGAGTCCTCAGAGTCCACAGGTGTGGGCGCTTGCTAGCAGGAAGAGAGCCTTGTCAGTGACAGCATGTGTGTTTAGGAGGTGGGATAGCTAAGGGGCACCACTGCTCATGGGAAGCAAGGTGTGAGCCCAGTAAAAGCAGGTAACTGGAACAGTTCAGTGTTATGGTTGGTTATCAGAAGAAAGCCTCCTTGATGTCACTAACGGCACAGGTAAGAAGTTTGGAAACAGTCAAGCAAGCTCTTTTATTTCAAAATATGGGGCATCTGATGCTATGCTCATAAGCGAGACTCCTAGGTGGGCTTGGTAAACCCATCATTTCTGCATGTATTTCTCTTGCGGCACACACAAGAGTCCTAAGAGATGGGTATCATCAGCTTCCAGATGAGGATGTTGGGACTGAGGCCTTCCAAAAAAGGTGCTAGGGTCCCAAGGCAAGCAACTGGCAGAATCAGGATTCCAGTTCAGGCCAGCCAGGTGTCACAGAGCCTCGACCACATTACGCCACAGGTAAAACTCAAGAGTGCAACCTTTATAGAGCTCTCCTGAAATTTTGCAATCTCCTCCGGATACCTTTTTCTGCGAGAGACTCAATAACTCAGTAAGACTGAGTATGACAGCCTAGTAACAATTACACTCAAAGGAGCAGTCCTATAAACAAGCACATGGGGCCAGATGAATCCACCGGAAAAAAATGGAAAACTCTCAGCTGGGAATCTCTCACCTTAACCACGCTTAATTTCTTGAAAAGCAAGCTGAGGTGAAAAATCAACCATCTAGATCTAAAAGAAGTTAGTTTTAGAGATGTTGACATGAAAGACCTGTTTCTGAAATGAAAACACAAAAGTAAAAAAAAAAATGTCAAAAAGTCACACGTCTCATAAGAGACACCTACTTATCGTTAAATAATGATCCTCTGTCACAGCACAGAAAAAAACACTCATCTGCAAGCGTTTTAATCGACTCTAGGCCACACATGATTTTGAATGGGGTCTTTCAGAGTGGTAATTAAATTGTAGTGGAAAAACGTGAGGCGTACAATGGGAGCCAGCTTTGGCGGGGAAAAGGCGCCTCCACTTTTTTACCAAAAAAAATCCTACCAGGGCTCTCCCGAGGGTAGGGCAACTGTCTCAGATCAGGGGAAACACCTGAGGGTAACAGCCTCCGTAAGCAGGGCACAGAGATGCTTTAAGGACCATTCAGGGCGTCAGCAGCCGGCGGCGAGCCTGCAAGACGACGCAGGCGGGCCGAGCGCGCACTGCGGCTTAGATTCCCTTCTCCAGAGGACAGTCTGGAAGGCTTGGGGTGGTGGCGGGGGCTGGTCTTTCCACGGGGAAAATCTTCATCTCACAAAAGATTTCAATTCCTAGCCCAGCTTCCCGAGTGAGGCTGGGAGCAAAAACAAAGCCGCGCGCGGCTCCAGCATCCGTCGGCCGGCTGGCGGGCCGTGACCCACCTGACCTCCACCTGCCGGACGAGAAGGCCGCGCGCGCGGGCCGGACCCGCCTGCCTTCCGCCGCCGGGAGCCCGGGGAACCTGGGGGTGGGGTGGGGGGCCAGGCTCGGCCTGGCGGGCGGCCTCTGGAGGGGGTCGGGGGATCCCGGGCCGGCGCCCCCACGCCCACTGGCGGGGGCTTGTTAGGGCCGCCCCCGCGCTGCTGCAGTGCACGTTCCGCCGAGCCACCTGCATGCAGCCCAGGCGCGCCCCCGAGGCGCCGCCCGAACCCCTGGGCACCGGGCGAGGACGCTCCCGCCGCTCGCGGGCCCGCGGGAGGAGACGCCGCCCGGCTCCCTCGGCTTCCGTCTGGCAGACAAGCGCGCGGGCCCCACTTACCGGCGGCGGCGGCTTCTTCCGCAGCGGGCGTGCCCACGAGAGAGGAGCTGAGGAGCCGGCCTGGACGCCACCGGTCGAGCGGGTCCGCCGGGACCGCGGAGGAAACGCCGCGCCCGAGCCCCAGATGCAGCGGCTCCGGGATATTGGGGCCGGCCGGGAGGCGGGTCTTCGGCGGCGCCTGGCGAGGGCGTGGCCAAGGGCGGGTCCTCTACGGGGCGTGGTCTTGGAGGGCGTGGTCTATGGGGGCGTGTTCAGGGGAGGGTCCTCGACGCGTAGGAGTGGGGCTACGGGCGGAGATCTTCTGAGGACGGGACGGCCAGCGTCGGGAGGTGGAGCCCTCGAGGCGTGTGGGCGGGGCCAAGGGAAGAGCCCTCGGCGCGTGAGGGCAGGGCCGAAGGCGTGTCCTCTACTCTGGGGCGGGGCTGAAGGGCGGTCCCTGGACTCGTGGGCGGGGCCATAAGGCGGTCCCGGTGGGCGGGGCGGGCTCAGGGAGGCGGGTCCTCTGCGCGCGGGGACGGGGCCTGAGGCCGGGCCTGGCAAGCCCAGCGCTTCCACCCGATCTTCCGCAGGGTCAGGGAATCAGCCGGGGCCAGGTGGGGCTTGGAGTGACAGGCAAGGAGAAACCGTTGCACCCGAGACCGGTGGGGGTCCGTGGCACCTGGCCATCCGGACCACACCCTAGAGCCTCGGGAAGCGGACCAAATTCTTCCATACATGCTCGGGCCACAGGAGGTTTGGGGGATCCTGGCTAAGGTGCCCCACCCCAGCCCACAGGCTTCACTTTTCCCATCCTTGGCATCAGAGGTGATGGAGATAATTCCTACAATGAGCTTCTTTATGTAGCCCTGGCTCAGGAAGGAGACCTCACATCAAGCTTAAAGGGCATTAATATTTTCAGATGAACCCCTAACCGCTTTCAGGGGCCTTGGAGACCCACACAGTCCAGACCTATTCAGCCTGGCCTGACAGCCTCAGGGCAAGAGGCATCTGATGACCGGGCTCAGGCAGAGTTCACCTGAGCAACTGATGACTCCAGCTTGCGGCTCCCAGCCAACCAGAGCAGTGTCACCTGTTGATTGAGGTTGTGGTTTCTGCAGAATCAGATCTAGTCTGGGACTCATAAATACTAGGCCATCCACGAAAGAATCTAAGGGGATGGGAGTGGGGAGTCTATGAACATGCTGAAATTGGGTAGAACATCTGTGTTTCTGGAGAAAGGGTATAGAATTTGTATCACATTCCCATGGGCTCTATCTCCTCACCCAAAATACCAAGAATCTTTTAATAGTTTGAGATGCTGGACCTCTCACCCAGCCAGGCTTCTGGTTCTGATCTTCCATCTCCATTCCATCCATACCAAGTGTCCCAGATGTAGTTCAGTTCAGTTCAATTCAGTCGCTCAGTCGTGTCCGATTCTTTGCAACCCCATGAATCGCAGCACGCCAGGCCTCCCTGTTCATCACCATCTCCCGGAGTTCACTCAGACTCACGTCTATCGAGTCCGTGATGCCATCCAGCCATCTCATCCTCGGTCGTCCCCTTCTCCTCCTGCCCCCAATCCCTCCCAGCATCAGAGTCTTTTCCAATGAGTCAACTCTTCGCATGAGGTGGCCAAAGTACTGGAGTTTCAGCTTTAGCATCATTCCTTCCAAAGAAATCCCAGGGTTGATCTCCTTCAGAATGGACTGGTTGGATCTCCTTGCAGTCCAAGGGACTCTCAAGAGTCTTCTCCAACACCACAGTTCAAAAGCATCGATTCTTCGGCGCTCAGCTTTCTTCACAGTCCAACTTTCACATCCATACATGACCACAGGAAAAACCATAGCCTTGACTAGGCGGACCTTAGTCGGCAAAGTAATGTCTCTGCTTTTGAATATACTATCCAGGTTGGTCATAACTTTTCTTCCAAGGAGTAAGCGTCTTTTAATTTCATGGCTGCAGTCACCATCTGCAGTGATTTTGGAGCCCAAAAAAATAAAGTCTGACACTGTTTCCACTGTTTCCCCATCTATTTCCCATGAAGTGATGGGACCGGATGCCATGATCTTCGTTTTCTGAATGTTGAGCTTTAAGCCAACTTTTTCGCTCTCCTCCTTCACTTTCATCAAGAGGCTTTTTAGCTCCTCCTCACTTTCTGCCATAAGGGTGGTGTCATCAGCATATCTGAGGTTATTGATATTTCTCCCGGCAATCTTGATTCCAGCTTGTGTTTCTTCCAGTCCAGCGTTTCTCATGATGTACTCTGCATATAAGTTAAATAAGCAGGGAGACAATATACAGCCTTGACGTACTCCTTTTCCTATTTGGAACCAGTCTGTTGTTCCATGTCCAGTTCTAACTGTTGCTTCCTGACCTGCATACAGATTTCTCAAGAGGCAGGTTAGGTGGTCTGGTATTCCCATCTCTTTCAGAATTTTCCACAGTTGATTGTGATCCACACAGTCAAAGGCTTTGGCATAGTCAATAAAGCAGAAATAGATGTTTTTCTGGAACTCTCTTGCTTTTTCCATGATCCAGCGGATGTTGGCAATTTGATCTCTGGTTCCTCTGCCTGTTCTAAAACCAGCTTGAACATCAGGGAGTTCACGGTTCACATATTGCTGAAGCCTGGCTTGGAGAATTTTGAGCATTACTTTACTAGCGTGTGAGATGAGTGCAATTGTGCAGTAGTTTGAGCATTCTTTGGCATTGCCTTTCTTTGGAATTGGAATGAAAACTGACATTTTCCAGTCCTGCGGCCACTGCTGAGTTTTCCAAATTTGCTGGCATATTGAGTGCAGCACTTTCACAGCATTATCTTCCAGGATTTGAAACAGCTCAACTGGAATTCCATCACCTCCACTAGCTTTGTTCGTAGTGATGCTTTCTAAGGCCCACTTGACTTCACATTCCAAGATGTCTGGCTCTAGATTAGTGATCACATCCTCATGATTATCTGGGTCGTGAAGATCTTTTCTGTAAGCCCCCTAATAGTTCTAGAAATGGTCTTAAAGTGAAAATAGAAGAAAACTAAAGGACTGAGCATTTGACAAGACAAAGAATGAATGAAAATTGATTTCCTAATGAAGATGTGATAAACTCTATTTTTACAAAAACAAAGTTGACAAACATATGAGTTTCTTTTCTTTCCTTTTTTTTTTTTTAGGCTCCTCAAATCCTACCACTTTCCACATTACGTTGAACTAACAGAGATAAGGTGGCTTCCCCAGTGGCTCAGTGGTAAAGAATCCTCCTGCAATGACTTGGGAAGGTGACCCTGGGAAGATCTCCTGGAGAAAGAAATGTCAACCCACCCCAGTATTCTTGCCTGGGAAATCTCATGGACGGAAGGAGCCTGGCCGGCCCTAGTCTATGGGCTCGCAAAAGAGTTAGACACAACTTGGCGACTAAACAACAATAGAGACAGAAGAATTGCTTGTATCCACCGTTAAGAATAATCAGCCTGTCAGTGCCAAGACCACCTTGTACAATTTTGCCTTAATGCATTTATATAAAATAATATGTGTGTCTTGTAGTTTAGTCACCTAGCGCTGAAGAATGCCAGGGGTGTGGGAACTTAATTTAAATGAACTTTAACAAATTAGGATAGTATAAACCCTTAAAAGAAGAACTCCATTTATAATCAGGCTGGATGGTAAATGTACAGCATTAAGATTTGAACCTTTCTTCTTTTAAGGATCTGTTACCTGGTTCCAATTGTCTTGTCACCCTTGATCTACTACTGAGCTATGTTCATCTGTTTAAGATATGTAAATCGCCTAGGTGCCTTGCATAATAATACTTTAATTAGGGCACTCCAGATTTCATTTAGATCAGAACTGTAAGCCTTTTGACAATAAAGGCGGCTCTATAAATCAGAGGAAATGACATTTTCTGGCTCAGGCTTAGTGTTTAGTGTCAGTCGTATCTGACTCTTTTTGACCCCATGGACTGTAGCCTGCCAGGCTCCTCTATCCATGGGATTTTCCTGGTAAGAATACTGGAGTAGGTAGCCATTCCCTTCCCCAAGGGATCTGCCTGACCCCGGTCTCAGGCTGGTCCCCCCTATTAGGGAGATTGGCCAGGGAAACACATTCTGAGTCTCCAGGAGCAAATACTGGTGACTCCCTAAGCCAGTCTCTTCTCCACCCACCTGGGTAGGAGTCTTGCATAGTTCTGTAGTTGATGCTGTGCCCACGTTGTGTTGACTTGCAGGAACAAGTACACCTTTGTTGGGATCATCATCACCTGTTTCATCGCCGCTGCGTCACTGTTTGGGCTCTTGAGCTCTCACAGTCCTGTTGCAGCTCAGTAGGTGAGGGTAAAGGTGATGCTGTGTTTGGGTTCCCCACACAGGTGTCAACCTAGAAAACTGAAAACGCGTGACAACCTGAAAAGTGTGTCACAGAGAAGCTGATGTGGATGGGATCTCTGGCTCCATTCAGTGCCCAAAAACACGTTGTATGAGATAGTTCATTTAAAATATGCCACTTCAGGGAATTCCCTGGTGGTCCTGTGGTTAGTTTGCCACACTTCCCCTGCAGGGGGGGACCAGGTCACTCTCTAGTTGGGGAACTAAGATCCTGCAGCATGGCCAAACAAATGAAAACTAAAATATGCCACTTTGTTTTCCTGCCTTTTATTTCTATTTTATGCATTTCTCCCCCCCCCCCTTTTTTTTTTTTAAGAAAAAAAGCTTTTTATTTTGTACTTGGTTGGAGGGGGAGGTGGGCTTCCCTGGTGACTCAGCAGTAAAGAATCCACTTACAATGCAAGAGACACAGGTTCAGTCCCTGGGTCAGGAAGATCCCCTGGAGGAGGGCATGGCAACCCACTCCAGTATTCTTGCTTAGAGGATCCCATGGACAGAGGAGCCTGGTGGGCTACAGTCCCGGGGTTTGCAAAGAGTCAGACATGCCTGAAGCAACTAAGTACTCACGCAGGCACATAGCCTATTAGCAATGCTGTGACAGTTTCAGGTGAGCAGCGAAGGCACTCAGCCATACATACACATGTATCCATTCTCCCCTAAACTCTCCTCCCATCCAGGCTGCCACATAACATTGAGAAAAGTTCCCTGTGCTAAACAGCAGGCCCTTGTTAGTTATCCATTTTAAATATAGCAGTCCATCCCAAACTTCCTAACTATCCCTTCCCCCTATCCTCCTGCTCAGCAACCACAATCTCATTCTGAAGTCTGTGAGTGTGTTTCTGTTTTGTAAGTAAGTTCATTTCTATCATTTCTTTTTAGATTCCACATATGGGATGAAACAGTATTTCTCCTTCTCTGTCTGACTTACTTCACTCAGTATGACAGTCTCTAGGTCCATCCATTTTGCTGAAAATATGCCACTTTAAAAGCATATTTCATTTTGTCTAGTTCACGGAAAAGTTCACATAGAGGCTGGATTGGGGATCTAATAACCATATGGCTTACAAATCCTTTAGATTTGATGTATCATTTCCTCTAATTTTTACACCAAAGGAATTGCCTGTGATCTTTAGACTCATAATAGTGAAGTTGGATGTACCAAGTGCTGGGCACCAAGGAATTTTGTGGTCAAGCAGTCCTGGATACAATTCTGACTTTCGGCTCTTGCGATCTTGGTAAGTTAATCAGCCTCTCCAAACCTTTATTTATTTGAAAAATGACGTTAAGAGCTACCTCAGGGACTCCCTGGTGGTCCAGTGGCTAAGACTCTCTGCTCCCAGTGCAGGGGGCCTGGGTTCAATCACTGGTCAGGGAACTAGATCCCACATGCCACACTAAGAGTCAAATGCCACAGCAAAGATCGAGGCTCCTGTGTAGTGCAACTGAGACCTGGTGCGGCCAAATAAACAAAATATTTTTTAAAAAAATCTACCTCAAAGGACTGTGGTGAGAATTTTATGAAACAGTGTTGGGAAAGCATTAGCATGACTTATGGCCTAGCATTGGAGAAGGCGATGGCGCCCCACTCCAGTACTCTTGCCTGGAAAATCCCATGGACGGAGGAGCCTGGTGGGCTGCAGTCCATGGGGTCGCGAAGAGTCGGACACGACGGAGCGACTTCACTTTCACTTTTCACTTTCCTGCATTGGAGAAGGAAATGGCAACCCACTCCAGTGTTCTTGCCTGCAGAATCCCCGGGACGGGGGAGCCTGGTGGGCTGCCGTCTATGGGGTTGCACAGAGTTGGACACGACTGAAGCGACTCAGCAGCAGCGGCATGGCCTAGCATGCCATGGGTTCTCAATTCATGATTTTTTTTCCCTTTCTGATTCCAAGCCTAAAGATTGTTCTTTTTCCTTTACAGCATACTGTGAACCGTTTTCACGCACTACTATTAGATTCGTTTTAGTTGTAAGCAACGATAAGCCACTCAAACTATCTTAAGGAAAAGGACAGCTTCTTTCAAGGGTACAAGAGTTTCTCAGGGCATCTCTTAGAATCCAGAATATCAGGGATGATCTGAAGCTGGGGAATGGATGCCCCTGTGAGGAGAGGGGTCTTTTTTAGGCGGAGGGGGCAGTCTGTAGCTGCTTTTTAAAGTTTATTTGTGCTGGGTCTTCATTGTAGCATGTGGGCTCCAGAGCACACAAGATCAGTATGCCCATGGGATCTTAGTTCCCCAAGCAGAGGTTGAACCCACGACCCCTGCTTGAAAGATAGATTCTTAACCACTGGACCACCAGGGAAGTTCCTATAACTGCTTTATTTATTTAACTGAAGTTTTTTAATCGAAGCATAATTGCTTTACAATGTTATGTTGGTTTGTGCCTTTCAGCTTAACCAGTTGTAAGTATACATATGTTCTCTCCCTCCTGGTGGCGCTAGCGGTAAAGAATCTGCCTGCCAATGCAGGATATGCAAGAAACACTGAATTTGATCCCCGGGTGGAGAAGAGCCCCTGGAGGAGGAAATGGCAATCCACTCCAGTATTCTTGCCTGGAGAATCCCGCGGACAGAGGAGCCTGGAGAGCTACAGTTCATGGGGTTCCCAAAGAGTCGAACGTGACTGAGTACACACACAGCCTCCCTCTGGAACCCCCCTCCCACCCCTCACTCCATCCCATCCATGTGGTTTCGCAGGGTTGGGATCCCTGTGTTACGCAGCAGCCTCCCAGCAGCTGGTTATTTCACACGTGGCAGTGCACGTGTTTCAGTGGTACTCTCTTCGTCCCGCCTCTCCTTCCCACCCTGTGTCCACAAGCTGCTTTCCTTCAGAATCGGTGTGTCCTTCTCTGACTGTGCCTGGCTCCCCAGGCTCCTTAGGCAACAGGAGGTGGGGCGTGGTCACTCACAGGAGCAGCTCCGCTCATTCTCTGATCCAGCCCAGCTGGTCCTGCTCTTCAGAGGAAGGGCCTGCAACTGGCGCAGTCAACAGAGGCTGGCAGGACAGTCACCTTGCAGCTGCTGCAGCTACTCACATGGAAACAAGCAGGGCAAATGGGGCCAGGAGAGAATTCTCAGGAAGAGGCTGCTGGGAAGATCATTCAGTAAGAGTCCCCTCTGACCTTTCCATGAGAATGAGGAATGCGACTCTGATCAGCAGCTTACAATTTGGGGTGTTCTGAGTGGGCTACATGCTGACCCAAAAAATGCCAAGTCGGGACAGGGCCAGAGACCAAAAAAGAAGAAAAGGAGAAGAAAGGGACTGGCCTGTCTAGGCATGCATTTCCTGTCTAACCCCATCAGACAGAGCCTAAAAGTGCTGCATGGTTCCTGTGCTTCTGCCCATCATTGGCAGGAGTCTGGAGACTGGCTGCAAAAAGGCCAGAGTAGGAAAGGTACTCAGGAAACTTATTGAAAGCCATTAGAATGTTTTTAGAACCAGCCAGTCATTAAAATGTCTTAGGAGCTATGGTGTGAGACGCATATTCAATCACACAGTGTAGGGAAGGTTAGAGGACGTGATTCAGACTTCCCTCTACACAAAGTGGATGGAAAAGTGACGTGAGGGTTGTGAGAAGCCAGGCTGCCATTGCAAGTCATAGAATCAAGAACCATAAATACCTTGCCCCCCGTCATGGACCAGAAATACCAGCGTCACCTGGTTAGTCCTGGTCCTCCGCGTACACGAAAGCTTGAACGTTTCCGAACTTCACGATTTCCCCGAATGGAGAGCAGTGTTACGCCTCACGCCTGCAGTGCTGCTATCAGGAACTGGGACGTGACCCTCGTGGTCATAAGCAAGGACAACGTGGCTGTTTCTTACTGTGCACAGTCCATCACAAACTTGAGGTATCTGTGTGGTTACTTTCCTTTGTATTTTGTCCATTCTGTACATGTTGGGTTTTTCTTGTTTGACTAGCCATTCTTTCTAAAATCTTGACTCTCTTGCAAGCTTTCATTTTTAAAAAATATTAACTTATTTTTGGCTGCATTGGGTTAAGACCTTCGTTGTGGCGCTTGGGCCTAGTTGCCCCACGGCACGGTGGATCTTAGTTCCTTGGCCAGGGATCGAACCTGCGTCCCCTGCATTACAAGGTGGATTCTTAACCACTGAACCACCAGGGAAGTCATGAAAAGTGACTTCTGAGTGGGCTACATGCTGATCCAGAAAATACCAAGTCGGGACATGGCCAGAAACCAAAAAAAAAAAAAAAGAAGAAGAAACGGATTGGGCTATTTTGCAAAGTTACTACTTTCTTTGCAAGTATATTTCTTGTCTTTTGTAACATCCTTTAGTCACCAAGGCTTTTTATTATTACTTTTTTTAATCTACAGGGTATAACCAGAACCGAGGAGGCTGGTTGCAAAACCAATTCCGTTTGAAAGTGGTGGAGTTGCCTGTTGTCAGAGAGATGATGATAGAGGCTCAGGGAGGCCTCTGAAGCATCACCCTGGGCTGGAGCTCACCGGAGAGCAAAATAGGTTAAGGAGACAGTATCCACATCTGTCGGAGCAAAGAAATGGCCCGGACAAAGTTGCTCAGGATGAACGAGATGAGGGGAGTGGCACACATCCTGGGAAGAACACAGAATGCAAAATCCGAATGGGAAACCCGCTGTGGAGGAAACCAGAACCCAACAAGTAGGGACATCCCTCCCAGGTCCTTCAAGCTGTACTTCGCATGTGTTGGAACGAATTTCAGTGTCCTCAAATACAGGAAAACAGAATGAGTTATAAAGCTGGGTGGCAGAACTAAGGAAACAGGATGCATTTATAGAAACAGCCAGGGAGGGACCTTCCTGGTGGTTGGGTGGTTAAGACTCTGCGCTTCCCATGCAGGCAGTCCGGGTTTGATCCGTGGTTGGGGAAACTAGATCCCATATGCTGTAACTAAGACCTGGTGCAGCCAAATAAATTAAAAAAAAAAAAAAGAGAGAGAGAGAGAGCCTGAAAAAAAAAGAAAGAAATAGCAAGGGATACCTGAACATGGATGGGACCCACTCTGCAAACCTGGGGCCACTTGGGAGACTCATGGTTCCCTCAGTGCCATCCCCACGCCCGTAGCCCCTGGGAACTTGTTAGAAATGCACGCCCTTGGGCCCCGATGCTGGGCAGCACTTTATCACATCCTCCAGGCGGCTCTGCTGCCCTCTAATATTTGGTGACCACTGGGCTAGGTTGTACGTCAAGGCTGTATATTGTCACGCTGCTTATTTAACTTATATGCAGAGTACATCATGAGAAACGCTGGGCTGCAAGAATCACAAGTTGGAATCAAGACTGCCGGGAGAAATATCAATAGCCTCAGATATGCAGATGACACCACCCTTATGGCAGAAAGTGAAAAGGAACTAAAGAGCCTCTTGATGAAAGTGAAAGAGGAGAGTGAAAAAGTTGGCTTAAAGCTCAACATTCGGAAAACGAAGATCATGGCATCTGGTCCCATCACTTCATGGGAAATAGATGGGGAAACCATGAAAATAGTGGCAAACTTTATCTTCTGGGGCTCCAAAATCACTGCAGATGGTGATTGCAGCCATGAAATTAAAAGATGCTTACTCCTTGGAAGGAAAGTTATGACCAACCTGGATAGTATATTCAAAAGCAGAGACATTACTTTGCCGACAAAGGTCCATCTAGTCAAGGCTATGGTTTTTGTAGTAGTCATGTATGGGCGTGAGAGTTGGACTATAAAGAAAGCTGAGCACCAAAGAATTGATACTTTTGAACTGTGGTCTTGTAGAAGACTTTTGAGAGTCCCTTGGATTGCAAGGAGAGCCAACCAGTCAATCCTCAAGGAAATCAGTCCTGAATATTCATTTTAAGGACTGATGCTGAAGTTGAAACTCCAATACTTTGGCCACCTGATGCAAAGAACTGACTCATTTGAAAAGACCCTGATGCTGGGAAAGATTGAAGGCAGGAGGAGAGGGGTCAACAAAGGATGAGATGGTTGGATGGCATCACCGACTCACTGACATGAGTTTGAGCAAGGTCAGGAGTTGCTGATGGACAAGGAAGCCTGGTGTGCTGCAGTCCATGGGGTCGCAAAGGGTCGGACGTGACTGAGCAACTGAACTGAACTGGACTGAACTGGACTGAACTAGGTTTGTCTCCCTCTCAGGGCTAGAGTTTGGGCAGAACAAAATTCCTCAGCTCTCTTCCAGAACCAGACGCTTTCTCACAAGGAGACAGTCATTGAGGCTCCCCAAGGACAGAAGCAGAATCAAACTATCATGCTACAACTCCTTCATTCACTCCCCAGACATTTATTAAGCCTTGAGGGCCGCAGCAGACATTCACCAGTTTTGGACAGCTTTGTCGCGGACCAGCTGACCATGGGGCTCGGTGGCATCTGGCGGCAGGAGGGCCAGGTAGACGGGAGTCTCAGCCCCCTCCTCCACCGTCCTGGAGGCACGAGCGCCCCCCAAGTCCGTCTTCACCCACCCGGGGCAGCACGCGTTCAGCAGAATCCTGTCAGCTTTCCTCTTCTCCTCCAGGCGCCAGGCCAGGATTCTCGATAAGACCGTGACCCCCAGTTTGGACACCCCATAAGCCGAGTTGGGCCAGCCCTCCCTCTCATGCACCTCGTTTTTCGTATCCTCCACAAACTTCTTCATGAGGTCCACCAGGTCTTCCTCTGTGAGTGTCTCACACCGGAACTTCTCCTGCAGGTCTTCGCTGCAGTTTTCAAGGGCTTGGGAGCCCTGTGAACTACTGATGTTCACCACTCTGCCTGAAACAGGATAACAAAAAATACAGAAGCGTGTCACAAATACACCATCACTGGTTGACTGCTGACAAACATCTCGTTCAGTCATGGGGCAGGCTTAATTTCTGATTTAAGAAATGACTCTAGCAGTCATTACAAAAAGCTCCAAAAGGCATTTGAAAAAGATGCAAGAAGGCACCTGTGGATTTTAACTTTTTGTGCTTTGTTCCTCCAAAAAGAACATAATGAGAACATAATTCCATTGATAACATGTGCTAAAGAGCAGTGATTTCCATTAGGTGAGCAGGAGGCAGGTCTGCAGTAGGATCACCAGCCAGTTTGGTAAAACACACCCCCTACACACACCCCCCACCACCACCACACACACCCTACACACACACACACATACACACACACATTCCAGATGTTTGTGAACTTGCTTTCCTGGAGACAGCGCCCTCACCTTTAGATTATTTCCTAGGGCCAAGGGGCCACCTCTGCATACCTGAGTGCCATAGTCAGAGTCAAGCCATACCTTGCCGACGACCCTTGTCTGTCCTTAATGATGGATACTCTCACATGCGAAGGGGTTGCGCCTCTAACCTGGATTTGATTTTCATCACTATTTTTTAGCCCATAGTTAACAAATAATTGGACTTCCCTGGTGGCTCAGAGGTTAAAGTGTCTGCCTCCAATGCGAGAGACCCAGGTTTGATTCCTGGGTTGGGAAGATCCCCTGGAGGAGGAAATGGCAACCCACTCCAGTACTCTTGCCTGGAGAATCCCATGGAGGGAGGAGCCTGATAGGCTACAGTCCATGGGGTCGCAGAGAGTCGTACACGACTGAGCAACTTCACTTTCACTTTAACAAATAATTAAATATAGTTTAATGAGTTCATCTTCATATTAGCAAAGATTCACAGCTACTAAAGAGACAGTTCTGTCCATAAAATAAAATAGGCCAAAAACTAGAAAGCAATCTGAAGCATTGGTGGAAATCCCCAAACCAGTAAATGTGTGACTTTACACATTTTGTCCAACATCAAGAAACACCAGATTTGGGGAGTTCTTTTCTCCCATGTTATCCTGAATCCATGTTCACTGCATCCAACAGAATAACTGGATTTTATTTCACTTTGTAAGCGGCATTCACCAGAGTACACATTTGTGGGGTGGGCTGTGAGCTGGCTGGGTTGTCCTTGCGGGCCCAGCCCCATATGGAGATGCCCTCACTCTGGCCTTGTACCTGAGCATCCCATGTCATCCCAAGCGCCTAAGACTCTTCAGTGTTTTCTTTTCTTTTCCTTCATTCCTTCTTTCCTTTTCTCTCTCTCTCCTGTAATACCTATTTCTTTCCAAACTTTTAACTTTGAAAAACTTTGCAGCCTACACAGAAGTTGCAAGGATAGTTTAGTAAACATCCATATAACCTGTAGGCTTCCCTGGTGGCTCAGCCGGTAAAGCATCTGCCTCAATGCAGGGAGACCTGGGTTCAATCCTTGGCTTGGGAAGATCCCCTGGAGCAGGAAATGGCAGCCCACTCCAGTACTCTTGCCTGGAAAATCCCATCAATGGAGGAGCCTGGTAGGCATGTGGTTGCAAAAAGCTGGACATGACTGAACGACTTCACTTCCACTCCCGTAGAACCTGCAGCTGAGTTCACCAACTGTTAAGCATTCTGCCACATTCACTTTTGCTCTTTCTCTTAGTTGTAGGTAGGTAGCATAAACTTTAAAGTAGGGGCTTCCCTCGGGGAAGGCAATGGCACCCCCCCCCCCAGTACTCTTGCCTGGAAAATCCAATGGACGGAGGAGCCTGGTGGGCTGCAGTCCATGGGGTCGCTAACAGTCGGACAGACTGAGCGACTTCACTTTCACTTTTCTCTTTCATGCATTGGAGAAGGAAATGGCAACCCACTCCAGTATTCTTGCCTGGAGAATCCCAGGGATTGGGGAGCCTGGTGGGCTGCCGTCTATGGGGTCACACAAGATGTGTATAAGAGACAGGTCCATGGGGTCTCAGAGTCAGACATGACTGAGTGATTTTCACTTTCACTTCTAGGATCTTTAAACAAAAAAATTTTTTTAATTTTTAAATAATTATAGATTCATAGGAAGTCACAAAAGTCATACATAGAGGTCCTGGGTACTGTTCTTCCAGTTTCCCCCGGTGGTAAAGTATTATGTAACTAAAAGGTGTTAGTCTCACGGTTGTGTGGTGACCACATGGACTGTAGCCCACCAGCCTCCTCTGTCCATGGAATTCTCTGGGCATGAATATTGGAGGGGGTAGCCATTCCCTTCTCCAGCAGATCTTTCTGACCCAGGGGCTGAATCTGGGGCTCCTGAATTGCAGGCAGATTCTCTACTGTCTGAGCCACCAGGCACAATATCAACGTCAGGACGGTGACTCAGCTGGTGTAACCATAGATCTTATTCCTGTTTTGCCAGTTTTACATGGACGGGTACATGCACATGTGTGTGCGGACAGCCCTGTGCAGTTTTATCTCCTGTATAGGTTTGTGGCCGCCACAATCAAGACACACAGCTGTGCCGTCACCACAAGGCTCCTTCGTGCTACCCCTTCAGCTATCCTCCTTCTCTCTTCAGCCCTAATCCCTGACAGCTACTACTCTGTTCTCCATCTGTATAAATTCATTATTTTCAGAATGTTTCATAAATGGAACATTCTAATAGCAATATGATATAGTGAAATAATAGTAATAAATACCATTTGTGGAGCATTCACTATATGCCAGGGGCGTTCACTATGTGCTTTTAGCTTTGTATACATATGAACTCATTGATCCTCTCACTACCATTGCAAAGTCTCCATTACTATCCCTACTTTATGGACATGGAGACAGATAATCGCTCAATTTTATGCTGCCAGTAGCAGGCAGAACTGGAATTAAATACAGATATGGCTCTAGAATTTGAGGTTTTAACTATAATATTACACCATCTCTCAAAATATATTTAATACAAAATTTAAAAGCCTAAATACAGAAAAGTGCAATAAAGAAAGGGCAAAGGGAAAGGCCTGATAACATTAGAGACTGCATTGTCTCAGAACAATGCAATGAAGTTAAAAATCAATAACAAAGTGAGAACTGGAAAAATCCCATTTATCTGTAAATTAAAAAAAAATCAACAAAACCCTAAAACAATTCATGGGTCAGAGAAGAAGAGAAGGAGCTTATTCTAGCAAGAGGGCCACAGGTTCATGGATAGAATGTCATTGCAGTGAAGGTGCGATTGTTTCAAGACCACAAAGGCAACTCTATGCTGCCTCAGACTGAATCTAGATGGGGAGGGACTGTGTTTTGTTCATCCCAATAGCTTCAGAGCTTCACTCTGCATTGACAGGGAGTCAGTCAATAACTGTCTACTTCTGAATTAAAAAATAGATCTCACGGTGGACAATACCTATAGTCACTTGAATCCATAAGACAAAGCTGGAGGAAGCTACGCTACCAGAAGCAAAAGCGCACTGAAAGACAGACAGAGGTTGGTAGAACAGTGACATTAAGGACTGGACATCTGTATTAGGGTTGGTGAGAGCACTTTGCTTTTCATGGTGCCTCTAGACACCAAAATCTCATCAGTGAGCAGAGCTGGGGAGGTGAGCACTTCTGACATTTGGAAATAGAAGATAAGAATGAAAGTGATCGATCTGAGGTTATCACCAATTTGAGATAAGTATCCAGGTCTCTGTCTCCCCATAGAAAGGTTTATGCNTACTCTTGCCTGGAAAATCCCATGGACGGAGGAGCCTGGTGGGCTGCAGTCCATGGGGTCGCTAACAGTCGGACAGACTGAGCGACTTCACTTTCACTTTTCTCTTTCATGCATTGGAGAAGGAAATGGCAACCCACTCCAGTATTCTTGCCTGGAGAATCCCAGGGATTGGGGAGCCTGGTGGGCTGCCGTCTATGGGGTCACACAGAGTCGGACATCACTGAAGTGACTTAGCAGCAGCAGCAGCAGCAGCAGCAGCAGCAGCAGCAGCAGCAGCAGCAGCAGGGGCTTCCCTGGTGGCTCAGAGGGTAAAGCATCTGCCTGCAGTGCGGAAGACCCAGGTTTGACACCTGGGTCGGGAAGATCCCCTGGAGAAGGAAATGGCAACCCACTTCAGTATTCTTGCCTGGAAAATTCCATGGATGGAGGAGCGTGGTAGGCTACAGTCCATGGGGTTGCAAAGAGTCGGACTTCACCCCACATAAAGTGAAAGTCACTCATTCGTGTCTGACTCTTTGTGACTCCATGGACTATAGAGTCCGTGGAATTCTCCAGACCAGAATACTGGAGTGGGTAGCCTTTCCCTTCTCCAGAGGTAGCATAAGGCTTCACCTTAAACACTTTAATATACGTAAGGACGCTCCCTTCCATAACCACAAAGGTGATCATACTCAAGCTATTTATCAGGGTACAACACTATTATCTAAAGTATAGTCCATATTCAAGTCTCCTGGATTGTCTCAATAATCTTCCTTTACAAGTGTTTTTTTTTTTTCATCCAGGGTCCAGTGTGGAATCACTGATTGAGTTTAGCTGTCCTTTTTGTCCGTTTTAGTCTAGAGCAGTTGACGGTGAGCTTGAAGCCACTCAGCCATTGTTTTATAGTAGTTCCCCCAGTTTGGATTGGCAAGATTCTTTTTTTATTTTAACGATTATATATAGTTGTCTCAATATTTTCATCAGGAATTCTGCTTTGCTGAAGTTGCGTTCTTCATTACTTGCTAAGCAGCTTTGTTCTCAAATGCTTGACTGCTACAAGGAATTAAATTCAAACAGGAAAGCAGGAAAGAAAATAAAAAAATTAAAGGAGCTACTCTATGCCTTTGGTGGAAATAACCTTCTAAGAGGAAGAGGCATCTTCTTTGATCTCAAGGCACACCTCTGGGGGAGGGGCCAAGGGGTGACAGTGGCAGCGGCTAAATTGGTCCAGTAAGCCCTGAGAAGGACTGAGACACACGCCTATCACCACCACCACCCTTTGCTGAGGGTCAGGTGGACCCACCTGCCTGCAAACAACGCTATAGCATCCTGGAAAGAGTGGGCATCTAGCTCCCCCTAGTGGCTCAATATATATTAAAAAAAGCAGAGACATTGCCAACAATGTCTTGAGAGTCCCTTGGACTGCAAGGAAATCCAACCGGTCCATCCTGAAGGAAATTTAAAAGTAATAAAAATAAAAAGTCCTGAATATTCGTTGGCAGGACTGATGCTGAAGCTGAAACTCCAGTACTTTGGCCACCTGATGGGAAGAACTGACTCATTTGAAAAGACCCTGCTGCTGGGAAAGATTGAAGGCGGGAGGAGAAGGGGACCACAGAAGATGAGATGGTTAGATGGCATCACCGACTCAATGCACATGAGTTTGAGCAAGCTCTGGGAGTTGGTGATGGGCAGGGAAGCCTGGTGTGCCGCAGTCCATGAGGTCGCAAAGAGTTGGACACGAATGAGCAACGGAACTGAACTGAAGTGGCTCTACAGTTGCTCAACCTATTCACTCTATCTTGAACCAACAAGCGAGCTGGATAACTTTCTTTAAAGTCATATTATACAGCTAAAAAAAGAGTGGCTTTTAAATCACTTTTGAATGGGGAGAAAGGATTCCCTATAAACCAAGGGGCTATGATGTTCAGCGTTTTGCCCTCCAGGTAAACAGGAGGTTTGTCAAAAAGTCATAGTTATTCTCAATGTGTTACAAACTGAAGATTCCTGCTTTGGTGATTACTGTTACAGAAAACTGGTTGAAGACTGTGATTGGCCAGCTTTGGGTTGATCCCTGGGCCCCACCCTCCCCGAAGCTTCCTTTTATCTTTCAAAGTGGCTTGTTAACAGTTATTTGACATACTGTGATTGTTCCTCACTAGAACTAATTGTCCTGGCTTGACTGAAATCAGGAAATGGGGATACTGTTTCTAGTTGTATTACTACCTGACTGTATTCACTTTTCTGGGCCTCAATAACCTTTTCTATAAACTGAAAGTGTAGGAACATAAATGTTCGTCAATACCTTGCAGCTTTCAGATTCTATGATTCTAAAGTCCGTAGGAAGAAGACTTCCTGATACTTGGTCAAAGACACAACTACAGTGAAGTACTACACAGCTTTAAAAAAGATTAAGCAAGCTTTCTGTCCTGACCCAGAATGAGTTCCAGATACAGTAAGTGAAGAGAGCCAGGTGGCAAACATAATGTCTTTAAAAAAAGGGGGGGGGCAACATTTTATATACATTTATCTTTGCTTAGAAAATAAATAAATGCTTGCATTTATTTAATTTTATTTTTGGCCATGTCCCATGGCTGTGAGATCTTCGTTCCCCACCAGAGATTGAATTCTGGCCGTTGGCAGTGAGAGCAGTCTTAGCCACTGGACCACGAGGGAATTCCCTGGATTTGCCTTTAAAAACTTCATCCCCAGGCTTTCCCTGCTGGCTCAGTGACATAGAATCTGCCTGTCAATGCAGGAGACACTGGTTCGATCCCTGGTCCGGGCAGATCCCGCATGCCTTGGGAAAACGAAGCTCATTGCCACAAATACTGAGCCTGTGCTCCAGAGCCCAGGAACGACAACTATTGAAACTCTTGCCCTAGGATCCACAGCAAGAGACGTCACTGCAAGGAGAAGGCTGCAACCACAAGGAAGAAGAGCCTCTCCTCAATGTGACTACAGAAAAGCCCAAGCAACCGCCAGCACAGCCAAAAAGCAATCAATCAATCAACTTATAAAAACTCCATCCCCCTGGCCCTGGGCACTCACCAACTCCATGCCTCTGGCCCCAAAGCTTCCTTCAACCTGTGCCTGCAGCTCTTACCTGTGAGCTTTCTATGATCCCATCCCACTAAAGAAACCAGTAAAGAGAATTACCTGTGGAAACTGGGGATGGGCAGGCAGGTGGATCTCTTACCATGTATCTTTTTAGGTTTAAATATCTGCACCAGAGATCATCTTTATTCAAAACGTTCAGTTAAGAAAAGCACATTTCCAAGAAAAAAACTACAGAGCTCTTCTTTTCCTAAGAATCATGATTGATTTCTTGGAAAGAAGGTCCTCAGGGAAGCCAGCCTTCTGTCCCCATCTCGCAGCACAATTGTAATTTACACAGTTAGTGTTCTTTGTCAGTGAGTCTCCCCAACTGGACTCTGTGCTCCACGAACAGGACTGTCTGTGCCCACAACGCTCAGCACTGTAACCCCAGCACCAGAGTAATGCCTAGGTTATGGCAGGTGCTCAACACATGTTTGTGTAAACAGTAATAGATGTTATTTAGTGAATATGTGAAGGTGTGGGTAAGATATTTCCTAATAAAGAAAAGTTCCTCTGGATGTTCTGAATCAGCTTGGCAAAGGTTGATACGAGAAGAAAAGAATACAGACAAATTCATAATCATGCAAGAACAGGCCCTTTCCCCAGGCCCCAGGTGAGCTGGGTGAGGACTGGTCACCTTGGGGAGTTGGAGAAGGACTCACTGAGGTTGTTCAAAGGCAAGATGTCTTGTGGGACTTGCAACACCTTTTTCTAGGGTTGAGTTAATGACTTGGGACCCAAGATTGCTATGTATCATACCTATCTTTTATTGTTGTTGTTTTGCAGGAGGTGGGAGTTGAGCCTTTAATAAATGGTAATGGGACAACGGGGTAGCCATTTGCAAAATGGTACATTTAGATCCCCTCTTCTTCCTTCAGTTCAGTTGCTCAATCATGTCTGACTCTTTGCAACCCCATGGGCTGCAGGACGCCAGGCTTCCCTGTCCATCACCAACTCCCAGAGCTTACTCAAACTCAAGTCCATTGTGCCAGTGATGCCATCCAACCATCTCATCCTCTGTCGTCCCCTTCTCCTCAATGAATCGGGTATCTAAACATGCACGTATCTATACACGGCTAAGGGAATTCACGCCTACCAACACACAAGTTAGGGAGGAAAAGTGAAATAATTCTTCTGTAAGTTTGGTGCGGGATGAGATGGTGGGATGGCATCACCGGTTCAGTGGGCATGAACTTCGGCAAACTCCGGGAGATGGTGAGGGACACGGAAGCCTGGCAGTCTGCAGTCCATGGAGTCTCGAAGAGTCGGACACAACTTGGCAACTGAACAGCAAAGTACCTGTCCTTCAATAAAGCTGAAATGTTCAGATGAGAAGCCAGGTACTGTGAGAAGGTAACGCAGCTTTCTATTTTTTTCCCCTACGGAGAAGTAGCCCGCCTGGAAGACTCCTGGGGGACGGGCCCCTGCGGCTCACTCCTTGCAGACAGAGACAACCTGACGGTCAGCAAAGCTGGACTCACCATGAGGTTTGACTATTGGTAGTAATTCGGTGCAGACGTTTCTCGTGGCAAAGAAGTTTGTCTTCAGCGTCATCTCAGCTTGAATGTCAAACGGTGTTGGATCATCAGCTTTTCAAAAAGAGAAGGAAACAAAGTCACACATTTCCCCCCTGAAATTCTCAAGACAAAGTGGCTCTTGTCTCTGATTAAAAGCAAAGCGAGGTAACTTTAAAACAATTTCAAGGGCTCCCTGGTGGCTCAGTGGTGAAGAATCTGCCTGCCAATACAGGGGACATGTGGTCCATCCCTGATCCCGGAAGATCCCACGTGCTGCAGAGCAGCTAAGCCTGTGGGCCACAGCCACTGAGCCAGTGCTCTAGGGCCCTGGAGCCGCAACTGCTGAGCCCCTGGGCCACAGCTGCTGAAGCCTGAGCACCCTAGAGCCCTTGCTCTGCGACGAGGGAAGCCGCTGCAATGAGAAGCCTGCACACCACAGCCAGAGAGCCCCAACTAGGGAAAAGCCGGCACAACAACGGAGACCCAGCCCAGCCAAAGATGTTTAAATAAATTAAAAGCAGGAGGCTGATGGTTCTCAGACGTCCAGCCTCTGTCTGAAGCATCCGCAGGGCCTGTCAGAACACAGCTTTCTGGGACCTGCCCCCAGAGTTTGGGATTAAGGAGTTCCGGGGTGGGGCTTCATAATTTGCATTTCTAATTCAGTTTCCAGGTGACGCTCCAACTACCGGCTTGTGAGCCACACTTGGAGCAGCAGTGGTCAAACCCATCTTGAAAGGGCAAAGGAGGAAGCACCTGGCGATTCTGCCAAAATGCAGATTACAGTTCAGCAGGTGTGGGGCTGAGGCTGGCAATTCTGCGATTCCCTCAGTTTCCAGGGTCGCAGGTACTGCTGGTCGCGGGTCCAAACGCTGAGGGGCGAGGGTTGCCAGATGAGGTCAGTGTGCCCCCCATGTGTTGTCCACCCATCCCTCAGCTGTGCGCTCCGAGGAGGTGTCCGCCAACTCCCCGCCTGAGCGCAGAGAGAGCCCGGCAGACTGAGTTGCCCCAACGGGTGCCCCGGACGGCCCCACGCTCAAGGCCGAGGGAGATGAGGACTTAGGCTTCACAAAGCTTCCTTTTCCTCCGCTCGGCCTCTTAGATTTCTCTTTCGCATTAGGTTGTAAGTGAGGCCAGCCTTTTATTTCTACCAGCAGCACAAGGCAGATCAATAACTTTCTTATTCGAGTCATGGAGCAAGTAATCTCCATCTCCCTGCTCCTCTCCAAAGAAAGATGCTACTTAAAACCATCCTTTAAAAAAAAAAAAAAAAAACAAAAAAAAACACACCAGAACAAACCTTCTATGTTTGATAACAAGCGGAGCTTCTCTGGGGGTGGGAACCACACTCGCTTCCTTTTTGCCAGAGCCTATCAAAGCCCTGCGTTAAAGAAACCCAAGTCCACTAGCGTGCATATGCGCGCTAATCCGTGTCTCCGAGACTCACTTCCTGTCCCGAGCAGATGCCTCCTGGTGTCTATGAATGCGCTCTTTGAGGGAAAGCGAAAGCCCAAAGAGCTTGGAGACCCTTCGCAGAGCAAATGTTTCTGGCATTAGAAAGCTGATGAGCTTAGCAGGGCGTGGTCCCCTCCCCGGAGACCCACTCTCTTGCAAAACTCAGCAGCTGACGGTTCTGGGAGGGTCCTGGGTGGCGCACTGTGGCGCACAGGCCCGCACAGGCCGGCGGGCAGGCGGGGCACGCTGTGCCCGGCACCGCGGCTGCTCTCGAGCGAAACGAACCGCTCCCGCGACTCCATGGGAAGCGAGGACCAGCCGTGGGAGGCGAGAGCTGAGCGCATCCCGAGGGGTGGGCGCTCCCTTTCCGATCACTCCAGTGGACGGGGTGGGGGCAGGGGCGCGTGCAATTCGTCGCGGGGCGCCCTCGGAGAGCCGGAGACCTCCCACTCACCCCTTCACCTACTCTTGAAGGCAATGCCCGCGTTGTTGACCAGCACGTTGAGCCCCCCGTACTCCTTGCGCAGGAAGTCGCGCAGGGCGCGGATGCTCTGCAGGTCGTCGATGTCCAGCTGGTGGAAACGAGGGCTCAGGCCCTCCGCCTGCAGCTGCTGCACGGCCGCCCGACCCCGCGCCTCGTCCCGCGCTGTGAGCACCACGTCCCCCGGGAACTCCCGGCACAGGTCGCGCGCGATGGCAAAGCCGAGGCCCTTGTTGGCCCCGGTGACCAGCGCCACGNCCTCCGCCTGCAGCTGCTGCACGGCCGCCCGACCCCGCGCCTCGTCCCGCGCTGTGAGCACCACGTCCCCCGGGAACTCCCGGCACAGGTCGCGCGCGATGGCAAAGCCGAGGCCCTTGTTGGCCCCGGTGACCAGCGCCACGCGGGTGTAGGACGACATGGCCGGTGTGCAGGGAGCGCGGGGCCCTTGGGTGGAGAGCGATCCGGGCCGTGGGCCACCGGCGGCGCGCGCTGCGGAGGCCGGTCCACAGTCTGAGAAGCCAGGAAGAACTGGGTTCTAGGCTCCAGCGCTGTGACTTGTAGAGAAAGAGGCTCCGGTCCTCGATCCCTCCCCTCCTAGGAGGGGCGGTCTGTTCCTGAATGTTTTGCAACGCCCCATTCCCGGGTCCGCCCCCTCCCCGCGAAGCGCCCACTGTTGATCCCGCCTCTGAGCCACAACTGAGCCAAGCGGTGGTCCACGGGGGTGGAGAGAGGCTTCCCCTAAAGCATAAACCGGACAGTGGTGAGTCGAAAGGGTCTGAAGATTTACCGCAGTTTGAATGAAGAAACTAGCGCAGGAGAAACCCCAAAGGAGAAAAACAAGTGTTGACAATTTTCTTGGGCATGCGCCTGTCATCCTCTGCAAAATGAGGATGCTTGCTTTTTTCTTGAATACAGTGAAATGATTTCGACACGGTACCTGCTTCTCAAGACCTCGATCCCGTTCCTTGCTTCAGAGAAACTCAAAAGAGGGAATGAGAGNAATTTTCTTGGGCATGCGCCTGTCATCCTCTGCAAAATGAGGATGCTTGCTTTTTTCTTGAATACAGTGAAATGATTTCGACACGGTACCTGCTTCTCAAGACCTCGATCCCGTTCCTTGCTTCAGAGAAACTCAAAAGAGGGAATGAGAGAAAAAAGGTCCCAAGAACAGATTTCCAGGTGTGGGCCGGGTACCCAGCTCTGTGGGATCCCAGTGCGCCCCCACGTGGGCGAGAGTGTTTATGAAACTCCCACTGTGTGCCAAGCGTCTTGCTGGAATGATTTTATTCATCTTGCATAACTCCTGTGGGTGCTAAGTGTCTCCCTTGGAGAAGGAAATGGCAACCCACGCCAATATTCTTGCTGGGAAATCCCGTGGACAAAGGAGCCCGGCGGGCTACAGTCCCGTGGACTCTCAAAGAGTCGAAAAAGGCTTAGCAACTAAACAACAATTAGGATATACATTTGTGTATATATGTATATATATAATTTCTCCCAGTGAAATCTCTGTGCCCACAAAATTTAACTGAAAATGAATCTCTAAAGGTGTGTCACAGTGTGGACAAGCAATTAGAACTCTTCAACCCACTCTTTTTAGTGTGATCCGAGTGCATTTGATTGGTGACTTTCAGATTTATGGAGAGCAGTGATTTCATGACTGAGCTTTTCCCAAGCACGGCTTGGCTGAGCTACCCAAGCCTGTCACCTTGACAGCACTTTCTTCATCAAATCAACAAGTGAGGTCAGGAAGGTGGGCACCTGCTGTGGCTCAGCATTTATTTTCTTTTTTCCCCTAAAGATTATTTGGATCTCTTTTCAAAATGTAAGGCTACTTAGGTTTTCTACTTCTTGAGAGCTTAATTCATGTTTTCCAAAACATTTGTATATTTTATTATGTTATTGATTCTGTCATGAAGTCATTCATAATATGCCTTTATTAATCCTTGTAATATCCATAGCAATGCCGCTTCTCTCACTCCTGATACTGGCAATTTCTTTCTTTCTTTCTTTCTTTTTTACTGATCTGTCTGGTTAGA
The DNA here is from genome assembly GCA_006410675.1 of Oreotragus oreotragus. Classification (NCBI taxonomy): domain Eukaryota; kingdom Metazoa; phylum Chordata; class Mammalia; order Artiodactyla; family Bovidae; genus Oreotragus; species Oreotragus oreotragus. Next base: position 66,358 of record SJYX01007860.1, on the reverse strand, counting down.
ACTATTCATTTACTTCAGGAAGAAGCTTTTGATTTCATTGATATTTTTCTCTATTTTTTCTGGTTATATTTCTTTTCTAATGTTTATTTCTTCTCTTCTCATTTGGGGTTTTATTGGCTCATTTTCCTAGTTGGTTTGTGTTGTGCTTCTTTTTGCTTGTTTCGTTTTTTGAGTCTTAACTATGGAAGCTGAGATCAAGGATTTGAAATCTTTCTTCTTTTCTAATATAGACATTAAGGGTTATTAATTTCCCTTTTAATACTATGTTAGTGCCATCCCATAAACACTGATACATTGTACTTTCACTTTCAACCAGTTTAAAATAATTCTTGAATTCCCTGGCAGTCCAGTGGTTAGGACTCTGTGCTTTCACTACCAAGGGCCCAGGTTCAATCCCCGGTTGGGGAACTAAAATTCCATAAACTGTGCTGTGCAGCCTAAAAAAATAAAAATAAAATAGGTAACTTCTAATTTACTTTTTGATATATTCTTTGACCAAGGGTATTTAGAAGTATTTTTTTAAGCTTCCAACTACTTGGGGATTTTCCAGATACCTTGCTGTTACTGATTTCTTAATTCTGTTGTAGATGGAGAATGTGTTTTGTATGACTTGAATTCTTTTAAAGAAGTTTTTTAAAGCTAGGAGAGAGAGAAAGGAAAGTATTTTTATGCAATAGGAATTATCTCAAAAAGAGGTAAAAATAGGTGACAGAGACAAAGTGAATAATTCAAGAACAAAATGTGTGGGAAGGTGAGTGCAGATGGGTCCTAGGACTCAGATGGGGGCTTGGCCTTGGAATCAGGACACCTCCTGTGACAGGGAAGGCCGTGTGTGTGGGTCTAGTTGTAGGATGTTGAGTGGCTCTCCTGGGGGCACTATTTTCACTTTGAAGGATGAATGATTTGAGATCATTAACAAGAAGGATTCTTTGGAGAGACTTGAGGAAAGTGTAGCCATCTTGCAGAACAGGAAAGTAAATTTATTAGGGAATTAGGCAGCATTGGTGAGCAGAGTTGGGGGCCCATTTGAGACCTGTGGTCATAAATGTCAAGACAGCCCAACCAGCCCCTTCCAGTTTCCTCCTGGCATCGTCCACCCACTAGTGCAGCTGCAAAGTTGGAAAGCTGGTGTTTCGTCAGGCTCACATAGCACAGGGAGAGATGTTTGCAAGGCAAGGAGCGTAGTGTAGGGGTATGGCCTCTGAGGAGAGAGGAGAGGACACCAGAGGTTTGGAGACTCATGCTGCTGCTGCCAAGTCGCTTCAGTCGTGGCCGACTCTGTGCGACCCCATGGACGGCAGCCCACCAGGCTCCCCCATCCCTGGGATTCTCCAGGCAAGAATACCGGAGTGGGTTGCCATTTCCTTCTCCAATGCATGAAAGAGAAAAGTGAAAGTGAAGTCGCTCAGTCGTGTCTGACTCTTAGCGACCCCATGGACTGCAGCCCACCAGGCTCCTCCATCCCCGGGATTCTCCAGGCAAGAGTACTGGAGTGGGTTGCCTTCAAGCATAACACTAAGTGGAAGACAATCCAAAAAACCCATATACTGGATAGCTCTCACTATCCGACATTCCGGAAGAGGCAGAGCCTTGCTGCTGCTGCTAAGTCACTAAGTCACTTGCTGCTGCTGCTAAGCAAAGTCACTCAGTCTGTCCGACTGTTAGCGACCCCATGGACTGCAGCCCACCAGGCTACTCCGTCCATTGGATTTTCCAGGCAAGAGTACTGGGGTGGGGTGCCATTAAGTGAAAAACAGTAGGGCTGACGGAATAGAGGCCTCCGAGGACAGGACCTCCCTGGAGGCAAGCTTGTAGACTGGAGCCAAGCTGCATCCTGGAGGTCAGCGTGGGATGCTTTGAGACCGAGATCTCAGGGGTTGTACAGATGAACCAGGTGAAGAGGGCAGGGGGACTTGTGTTGGTGTTTAGAAGTCAAGGAACTGGGAAGCCAGATACTGGATGGAACCGCCACATGTCTACTGAGCTCCTCAGAGAGGAAGACAAGTGTGGAGGGAAGAAAATACTGAATAATGTGCAGGCCTCAAGGTCTATGCCTTCAGCTGTTTCTGTCCTAAGACTTTTTTTTTTTTTAAAAGAAGGGTTCCCACATCTTCATTTTGCACTAGGCCTCAAATTATGTAGCAGGTCAATGAAATGGGGTCTGGGGTGGTTTGGGGAGAGTTTGTTGCTCATACTAGGGGGCTTCCCAGGTGGTGCAGTGGTAAGGAAGCTGCCTGCCGGTGCAGGAGACATAAGATGAGGGGGTTTGAACCCTGGATAAGGAAGATCCCCTGGAATAAGAAATGGCATGCCACTCCTGTATTCAGCCTGGAAAATTCCATGGAGAGAGGAGCCTGGTGGGCTACAGTCCATGGAGTCACAGAGTCAGACACTACTGAGCACGCATGCACACATACACACAGGTTACTTATAGCAGTCATTTCCAATTTTTCATGTTAGAATTCCCTGGGGATCTTATTTTTTTAAAAAAATTCTGATGTCTGGCTCTTTCCCCAGACATTGTGATTTAATTGTGTTTGGGTGTAACCCAAGCACTGGGAGTTTCAAAAGCTGATTCCAATGTGTAGCAAACTTTAGGAATCACTGGGTTACATAATAAGGAGTTTTAATTGGTTAAAAGTGACACAATCTTCAACAAAGAGCTGAAGATTTTGAGAGAAAAGAGGAGACAAGGTTTGGCACAGGTGATTGTCCCCTCCCCCTTCCTAGACATCAGGTCCTAATCACAGAACCTGTGGATGTCCCTTTGTATGGAAAAAGGGACTTTGCAAATGTGATTAAATTGAGATCTTGAGATGAGATGATATCCCTGAACTTTCTTGGTGGGCCCAATATAATCCCAAATCTCCTTATGAGAGGTAAGCAGGCAGGTCAGAAGCACAAGGAGATGTGAGATAAAAGCCAAGAGAGGCATGGAGGACGACTGAGACTGATTTGACGATGCTTGCATTGCTGGCTTTGAAGATGGTGAAGACCCAGGGACGCAGATAACCTCCAGAACTTGTAAAAAGCAAAGAGGTGGGTTCTCCTCTAGAGCCGTCAGACAGAACACAGCTCTGTTGACATGTTGATTTTTAGGGCTACCAACCTCCAAAATTGTAAGTTGATTAGTTTGTGTTGCTTTAAAACATTAAATGTGTGGTAATTTATTACAGCAGCAATCAGAAAATATACACTTAAAATGGACGATTCTTCCCTTATCTTCCGGATGAAGTGAAAACACCCTTCACTTACACCTAGTGAAGGATTTGAATTGTGAACAAATCTAAAGAAAAAGCCTGGTTTTGAAAAAAAAACAAACAAACAAACAAAACTTGGATACCTTCCTAAGGGTGGAGGAGAAATGAATTAAAGGGAAAAAGCTGCAGGACACCCTCTGACTCATGAACTGGCTGGCGGATCTGAGCAAAAGTGATGTGTAGGCTATTGTGCCAGATCCAAATTCCCACCATCTAAACCACCCGCACACCTGGTCAGAAGTTATAGGTTCTGGGTTTTTAATGTATAATTGTGATTCCATTTAAACTGATTTTGCTCTTGCTTGGTGGGTTCTTCTGTATTTCCTAGATCATTAGGGTTCAAACCAAAGTGACATGATATGCCAGCAACATGATCTGTTCAGGGTTCTTGTCCTTCACAGGTGTGTCGTCACCTGCGCATTGACTGTCTGCAGCATTCATTCATCCGCATCCTCCAGTGAATATGTGAGCACCTGTTAGGTCCCAGACATGTGAACTGGAGTCAACAGGCAGGGGGAGCCTGCATGGAGCTGCTCCCGGCTCAGCTCCTTAGCGGCTCCTTGGGGGTAGGCTCTCAATGTCTCCATGCCTCAGTTTGCTCGTTTGTAAAATGGGAATAATTATCGTGCTTTCCTTTTATAACTGTGGTGAGGATGACATGAGTTAATACTACAAAAGCGCTTAGAGCAATCATGGCAAGTGGGGACACTGAATGTCTGCTGCTATTATATTCTCTAGCAGGGGAGACAGATGGTCATCTTACACCATTATTGAGGTCCTCCTGTATGACAAGATTGGAACCAGACAGTCATGTCTCAACCAACGTTTCTTTACTGGAGGCAGATGATCTCATAGGCAGAGATGGAGACAGGAAACCCAGTTTCTCATCCTTCCTTAGAGAAAGTACTATTGACCCTGTAATGCTCAGAGTATCTGGCTTGCTGAAAGCCAACCCCGGGCAGGAACGGGGCCCGTTTTCTTTCTAGAAGCAAGAATGAATTGCTACTTCAAGCAACCTGTACTGCAGGTTCTGCAATACAGCGTGGCGGACCATGAAGTGAAGTGAAGTGAAGTCGCTCAGTTGTGTCCGACCCTTTGCGATCCCATGGACTGTAGCCTACCAGGCTCCTCCCTCCATGGGATTCTCCAGGCAAGAGTACTGGAGTGGGTTGCCATTTCCTTCTCCAGGGGATCTTCCCGACCCAGGAATCAAACCCGGATCTCCAGCATTCCAGGCAGATGCTTTAACCTCTGAGCCACCAGGGAAGCCCGTGGCGGACCATAGGCAGCCCTTAGATGTGGCCATAGTTGCATGCCATTAAGCCCCCAAACCTGTTACCAGGTGAGGTGACCCGGAGACCCTTAGTAGTCGCTCCCCATTGGTTGGCTGCCACAGTGGGCCCCTTCCCCCAAGTGAGCAACCATCAGTGGGGGACAGTTAGTGGGCCTACTCAGCCGTTGGTGGCCCCACAGTGGACCTCCTCCCCCAACAAGCAACGGTCAATGGGTGACCATTAGTGGGCCTGCTCAGCCATTGGTTGGCTGCCACAGTGGGCCACTCGCTTCAAGCGAGCAACCGTCAAGGAAGCACCTTGAGCGTGCCTTCAGCCAACAGTCTGTGGTTTTCCCAGCGGTGGTCCTCGGGTGGAGAGTGAGGTAAGAGGGGAATCCTGGTCTTCTCTCCAGGACCCACCAGCTCACCTACTGGCTTTTGGCTAGTGGGCGAGCTGGGGGGTCCAGGGAACAGGCTAGGGGCTGTTTCCTGCAGGGTTCCAGAGCCCTCGCCAAGGCCACTCTCTGGCCGGGCCCAGACCTTGAACCTCTTCCTCATTGCCCCTTTGTGATGTAATGGCAGCAGCGGGACTCATAGGATGCAGTTTGCGGGGCTTGGCCTGAGGAGCCTGAGGGCCAGTTGGGTCCTGGGGCTCTGCCTCAGAGCTGATGGCTGGGCAGGGCTGGGAACCTGGCCCTGAGGGAGCTGCCCATGGACCTCTGCCTCCTTTTAGCCAGGACTGGGACTTCAGAGGGTGACGGTTATGTGGTGGGACCTGGTCCTTTCTTATCAGGACAGAGGCAGGTCTGGACCTTCTCCCCAGGGCTCTCCAGGCCCCCTGACCTCAGGGCCAGTGGGGACAGCCTTAGGGCTGTGTCCTACAGAGCTCACTGGCTGGGCACAGACCTTGAAGAAGCAGAGTGCCTCTCCCCCATCTCCACATCTGTGACCTCATGGTGGGGGGCCGTCTCCGCAGGTCACAGTCGTGGCGACCTCACAACTGGAGTAAATGCCATGGCTGAGAAGGTGACAGCTTCAAACAGTTTCAGTCTCTCCATTCAGTTTCAAAACCTGGCACAGCCTTAGCTCAGTGTCTACCCCAGGAAGCCAGAGGTCAGGGTGAAGTTGCAAGGACTTTGCACATCATTACTTCAGGTCCACCTCTGTGGTTGGGGCTGTTCTCTAGGAAAGGCAGTGATTGTGAGCAGGAAACCGACCTGACTGGTATTTGGTGCCGCATGTGTTTCTTCCTATTGATCTTGTACAATTGATTCTTTCCAGTTTCAGTGAACAGCTGAGGGCACCTGTCCCCTCTGTGATGACGGCTGTGCAGGGTCTGGGGACCCATTCTGAGGGCACTGCCATATGAGATCTGCCTCCTAGCTAGGCCTGGGCACTGGTAGGAAGACCCAGGCTTGGTGCTGGGCCAGGGACCCCCTCCTTTTAGCCTATAAAAGACCTTTGCTGAAACCTTTCAGGAAGTTCAGAGATATTAGGATATGAGGCACTCATCTCCTTGCATGGCCCCGCAGTAATCCTTTCTTGGCTCCAGACTCTGATGTTTTGGTGCTGTTTTGTGTCACTGTGTGTCGGGCACACATACTTGGGCTGGATAACACAGGTAATGCTCCTAGACTTTGCTGCAACCTCACCCTCCTCTCCCCTGTGCTGGATGTCTGAGTGCTGAGCCATCCCAGGTCCCTGCAGGGCTTGACCAGCAGGGAGAAGGCAGGGCAAGCAGGTATGGGACGCCTATTCTTCTTTATGGTGGTGAGGAACACAGAACATAAAATATACCATCTTCACCATTTAAATGTCCAATACAGCAGTATTAACTGTATGTCGATTACTGTGGAACAGATTACTGCACTTTTTCAAGGTGCGTAACTGGAAGAAGCTATTCCCCTTAACCAACAACTTCCTATTTCCTTTCTCTCCAGACTCTGGTAACCACATTCTACTTGGTGTTTATGAATTTGACCACTTTAGATACACAAAGTGGAATCTAAGTATTTCTTTGTATGACTAGCTTATTTCATTTAACCTAATGCCCTCAAGGATCACACCCAGGTTTTAGTGTATGATAGGATTTCCTTAGGCTGAGTAATATTCCACAGTATGTAGAGACCACACTTTCTTTAACTATTTAACTGTCAGTGGATACTTAGGTTGATTCCAGCTCTTGGGTTTTGTGAATAACCCTGCAATGAACATGGATGTGTTCATTATATTTCTTTCTTGAAGTAGAATACTTACTAGGATCTAGAAGTCATCTGGCCCAAACCAGTTTTTTGCACATGAGGAAATTAAGGCCTCTGAATGTTCACACTGCTTGTCTCTGCCTGAACTGGAAGCAAGTCTTCAAATTACCAGTTTAGTTATTTCTCCACTACATTACTGTCTTGACTGGTACCAATGTCAGAGCCACCAGCAGGTCCATTGCTGTCATATTCCTATTAAACCATTTTGGAGGGTCATGATTTTTTCCCAGCTGTATTGATATATAATGGAGATATAGTGTAAGTTTAAGGTTTCCTGCAAGATTTGATATATGTATATTGAAAATTATCACCACACTAAATATGGTTAACAGCTTATCACTTTATATAGCTACAAAATTTTTATATTGATGAGAACTTTTAAGATGTACTCTCCTAGCAACTTTCAGATGTATAGCACAATGCTGACTATAGTCATCAATGCTATACATTCCATGACTTAGTTATCTTTTAACTGGAACTTTGTACTTTTTGACCCTCTTCACCTTTCCCCCCAACCATCTGGCAACCTTCAGTCTCTATTCTGAGTCTGTAGTTTTAGATCACACACGTTAGATCCTATAGTATTATTCTTTCTCCTTGTGATTTATTTCACTTAGCCTAACTCCCTCAAGTTCATCCATGTTGTCACAAATCACAGGATTTCCTTCTTTTTTGGTGGCTGATGGTCTTCCACAATATATGCACCACATCTTTATCCGTTCATCTATTAGTGGACATTTAGGTTGTTTCCACTGGGGTTCCCTGATGGCTCCCACGGTAAAGCGTCTGCCTGTAATGTGGGAGACCCGGGTTCAGTTCCTGGATCGGGAAGGTCTCCTGGAGAAGGAAATGGCAATCCACTCCCGCACTCTTGCCTGGCAAATCCCATGGACGGAAGAGCCTGATAGGCTACAGTCCATGGGGGCGCAAAGAGTTGGACACTGAGCGACTTCACTAGGTTGTTTCCCTGCCTTTGCTGCCATACACAGTGCTGCTATGAACGTGGGAGTGCACATATCTATTTGAGATTGTGTTTTCATTTTCTTTGGATGAATACCAAGAAGTAGAATTGCTGAATCATATGGTAGAGCTATTTTTAATTTAAAGGAAACTTTATACTTTCTTCCATAGATGTACCAATAGGGTATGAGTTCCCTCTTCTCCACAGCCTCTCTAGCTTTTGTTATCTGGGTTTTTTTTTTGATAATAGTCATCCTAACAGGTGAGAGGCAATATTTCATGATTTTGAGTTGTAGTGTCTCAGTAATTTGTGTTGTTGAGCACCACCCATGAACCTGTTGGTTATTTGTATGTCTTTAAAAAAAAAAAAGGCCCATTCGGGTCCTTTAACCATTTAAAACTTGAATTGTTTTTTGCTATTGAGTTGTATGAATTCTTTATATATTTTTGGATATTAATCCCTTATAAGCTACATGATTTCCAAATCTTTTTTTCTGTTTAGTAGGTTTTCCTTTTATTTTGTTGATGGTTTATTTTGCTGTGCAAAAGCTTTTCAGTTTGAAACAAGTCCACTTGTTTTTTTTTTCTTGGTTGTTGTTGCTTTGTGCTTTAGGTCTCAAATCCAACAAAATCATTGTCAAGACCCATTTTAAGGTTTTTCCTGTGTTTTGTCCTAGCAGTTTTATGATTACTAGTCTAATATTTAAGTCTTTAATTCATTTGAATTAATGTTTGTGAGTGGTAGAAGTGTAGTTTCATTTCTTTAAACATGTGATAATCAATTTTCCAGCACCATATACTGAAGAGACTGTTTTCTCTGGTAAGGATTTCTGTCAAATATTAGTCAAAAGTATGTATGTGCATGGTGAGAGGGCCGTTCTTACCACCATGGTGTCTGTCCCTTTGGTGCCCTGGCATTGGTTTCTGGCCTCTGTGTTCACAGTGAACCAGGGAGAAGGGTGATGTTTATTGTAAACATCGTTAATTTGGAGCAACACCATCTCCCCGCAGAGGTGTGTGAGCCAGTCCTGTGTGGTGTTGGAAAGGCTGAGCTCTAGGCATTTCTCCAAAGGAAATCAGTTGTGCCAACGCCTGGCTGGAGAAGCATTTAGGGGAGGCTGGGGATCTCTAGGAAGTCAAGAAACACCTAGAGTAACAGGCAAATTTGGCCTTGGAATGCGGAATGAAGCAGGGCAAAGACTAATAGAGTTTTGCCAAGAAAATGCACTGGTCATAGCAAACACCCTCTTCCAGCAACACAAGAGAAGACTCTACACATGGACATCACCAGATGGTCAACACCAAAATCAGATTGATTATATTCTTTGCAGCCAAAGATGGAGAAGCTCTATACAGTCAACAAAAACAAGACCAGGAGCTGACTGTGGCTCAGATCATGAACTCCTTATTTCCAAATTCAGACTTAAATTGAAGAAAGTAGGGAAAACCGCTAGACCATTCAGGTATGACCTAAATCAAATCCCTTATGATTATACAGTGGAAGTGAGAAATAGATTTAAGGG
>SJYX01007860.1:29694-46826 GCA_006410675.1 Oreotragus oreotragus | reverse complement strand
TCACCTCCACTAGCTTTGTTCTTAGTGATGCTTTCTAAGGCCCACTTGACTTCACATTCCAAGATGTCTGGCTCTAGATTAGTGATCACATCCTCATGATTATCTGGGTCGTGAAGATCTTTTCTGTACAGTTCTTCTGTGTATTCTTGCCACCTCTTCTTAATATCTTCTGCTTCTGTTAGGTCCATACCATTTCTATCCTTTATTGAGCCCATCTTTGCATGAAATGTTCCCTTGGTATCTCCAATTCTCTTGAAGAGATCTCTAGTCTTTCCCATTCTGTTGTTTTCCTCTATCTCTTTGCACTGATTGCTGAAGAAGGCTTTCTTATCTCTTCTTGCTATTCTTTGGAACTCTGCATTCAGATGCTTATATCTTTTCTTTTCTCCTTTGTACTCTGCATAGAAGTTAAATAAACAGGGAGACAATATACAGCCTTGATGTACTCCTTTCCCAATTTGGAACCAGTCTGTTGTTCCATGTCCAGTTCTAACTGTTGCTTCCTGACCTGCATACAGGTTTCTCAAGAAGCAAGTCAGGTGGTCTGGTATTCTCATCTCTTTCAGAATTTTCTACAGTTTGTTGTGATCCATACAGTCAAAGGCTTTGGTATAGTCAATAAAGCAGAAATAGATGTTTTTCTGGAACTCTCTTGCTTTTTTGATGATCCAGAGAATGTTGGCAATTTGATCTCTGGTTCCTCTGCCTTTCATGTATTGCTGAAGCCTGGCTTGGATAATTCTTAGCATTTTGAGCATCCAGGATGTCTGCTCTAGGTGAGTGGTCACACCATCGTGATTATCTGGGTCGTGAAGATCTTTTTTGTACAGTTCTTCTGTGTATTCTTGCCACCCCTTCTGAATATCTTCTGCTTCTGTTAGGTCCATACCATTTCTGTCATTTATTGAGCCCATCTTTGCATGAAATGTTCCCTTGGTATCTCCAATTCTCTTGAAGAGATCTCTAGTCTTTCCCATTCTGTTGTTTTCCTCTATCTCTTTGCACTGATTGCTGAAGAAGGCTTTCTTATCTCTTCTTGCTATTCTTTGGAACTCTGCATTCAGATGCTTATATCTTTTCTTTTCTCCTTTGTACTCTGCATAGAAGTTAAATAAACAGGGAGACAATATACAGCCTTGATGTACTCCTTTCCCAATTTGGAACCAGTCTGTTGTTCCATGTCCAGTTCTAACTGTTGCTTCCTGACCTGCATACAGGTTTCTCAAGAAGCAAGTCAGGTGGTCTGGTATTCTCATCTCTTTCAGAATTTTCTACAGTTTGTTGTGATCCATACAGTCAAAGGCTTTGGTATAGTCAATAAAGCAGAAATAGATGTTTTTCTGGAACTCTCTTGCTTTTTTGATGATCCAGAGAATGTTGGCAATTTGATCTCTGGTTCCTCTGCCTTTCATGTATTGCTGAAGCCTGGCTTGGATAATTCTTAGCATTTTGAGCATCCAGGATGTCTGCTCTAGGTGAGTGGTCACACCATCGTGATTATCTGGGTCGTGAAGATCTTTTTTGTACAGTTCTTCTGTGTATTCTTGCCACCCCTTCTGAATATCTTCTGCTTCTGTTAGGTCCATACCATTTCTGTCATTTATTGAGCCCATCTTTGCATGAAATGTTCCCTTGGTATCTCCAATTCTCTTGAAGAGATCTCTAGTCTTTCCCATTCTGTTGTTTTCCTCTATTTCTTTGCATTGATTGCTAAGGAAGAGTTTCTTATCTCTCCTTGCTATTCTTTGGAACTCTGCATTCAGGTGCTTACACCTTTCCTTTTCTCCTTTGCTTTTCACTTCTCTTCTTTTCTCATCTATTTGTAAGGCCTCCTCAGACAGCCATTTTGCCTTTTTGCATTTCTTTTTCTTGGGGATGGTCTTGATCCAAGTCAAGATGCAAGTCTTGATTGGGCTAAAATCCAGGTGTCAGCCAGGCTACATTCCATTTTGGAGGCTTTAAGAAGAAATTTTTTATTTTTATTTTTTGCTTCTTTCCAGCTTCTAGGGGCTGACTGCATTCCTTGGCTTCCTACATTGCATCTCTGACTATCCTTCCATAGTCACCTTTTCTTCTGACTACAGCCTAAGAAGGTTCTCATCTTTAAGGATTAATATGATGACACTGGCCTACCTGAATAATTCAGGATAATCTCCCCATCTTAAAATGCTTATTAACATTAATGACATCTGCAAAATCCTTTTTTGTCATGTAATATAACCTATTCTTAGGTTCTGGGCATTAGGGAGTGGATGTCTTGGGTAGGAGATGTTATACTACTGTATTACTCTACCATTTTCTGTAAAAAATATTTAAACATACTATGTCTGAAAGGGCACATAAAAAACTGGTGTGTTTGGGGAGAACTGGGTAGCTGGGGGATAGGAAGGCTGACATTTCACTATATATATCCCCTTCTGATCATTTTGATTTTTAATCAATGTGCTTGTATTTATTTAAAATAAGTGAAAATTTTAAGGCTGTTAAGCTGTGTGGTGGTTCACTGGTGTTGTATTCTTTGTCTGTGTGTCTTTAATTTGTTGTTGGTCAGTTGCCCAGTCGTGTCGGACTCTTTGAGAGCCCCGTGGACTAAAGCGCACCAGGTCTCCCTGATCTCTCACCATCTCCTGGAGTTTTCCCATGTTCATGTTCATTGCATCGGCGATGCCATCCAGCCATCTCATCCTCTGTCTCCTTTCCCCTTCTGCTCTCAATCTTTCCCAGCATCGGGGACTTTTACAATGAATCAGTTGAGTTCAGTTCTCTTATTAAAAACAAACATACTTTCAACCACCTAGAGGGTCACTAGATGGTGCCCTTTCACTCTTTCTGATAAGTCCTAGTCACATGGTTTTGACCTTGCCTGCTGTTTACTCATGTGGGAACTTAGTTCCTCCAAGAGGAATGGACCCCCAGGCCCTTGCAATGGATCACAAGTCTTAAACTGTGGATCACCAAAACACGAATAATGGTAGGCATCAGCACACAGACCCCTTGCATTCAGTTTCATACATTTCTTTACCATCTTATTACATTTGAAGCCTGTTTCCTCCTCTGTAAAATAGGGGTTATAATAGTGCCAGCTCATGGAAGTGATATTAGGAAGACTAAACAAGAATCTGCATAAACCTGTCTAAAAAGACACACCTAGTAAGTGTTGGGTAAATGTTAGCTATTGATATTAACATCCACTTCCCTGGTTAGGCTGTTTTCCCACTAACTCTCCTAGTTGTATCCTAGTTTTCTAGCCTTTCAGTTCAATTCAGTCACTCAGTTGCGTCTGACTCTGCGAGCCCGTGGACTGCAGCACACCAGGCCTCCCTGTTTGTTACCATCTCCCGGAGTTTACTCAAACTTGTGTCCCTTGAGTCGGTGATGCCATCCAACCATGTCATCCTCTGTCATCTCCTTCTCCTCCTGCCTCAATCTTTTCCAGCATCAGGGTCTTTACCAATGAGTCAGTTCTTTGCATCAGGTGGCTAAAGTATTGGAGTTTCAGCTTCAGCACCAGTCCTTCCAATGAATATTCAGGACTGATTTCCTTTAGGATGGACTGGTTGGATCTCCTTGCAGTCCAAGGGACTCTCAAGAGTCTTCTCCAACATCACAGTTCAAAAGCATCAATTCTTTGGCGCTCAGCTTGTTTTTATAGTCCAACTCTCACATCCATACATGACTACTGGAAAACCATAGCTTTGACTAGATGAACATTTGTCAGCAAAGTAATGCTCTGTTTTTTAATATGCTGTCTAGGTTTGTCATCCTGGAAGATGGCATGGCAACTGACTCAAGTATTCTTGCCTGGAGAATCCCTGTGGACAGAAGGGCCTGGTGGGCCCATGGGGTTGCAAAGAATTGGACATGACTGAGCGACTAAGCACAGGTTTGTCATAGCTTTTCTTCCAAGGAGCAGACATCTTTTAATTTCATGGCTGCAGTCACCATCTGCAGTGATTTTGGAGCCCAAGAAAAAGAATCCCTGTGGACAGAAGGGCCTGGTGGGCCCATGGGGTTGCAAAGAATTGGACATGACTGAGCGACTAAGCACAGGTTTGTCATAGCTTTTCTTCCAAGGAGCAGACATCTTTTAATTTCATGGCTGCAGTCACCATCTGCAGTGATTTTGGAGCCCAAGAAAATAACGTCTGTCACTGTTTCCGTTGTTTCCCCATCTATTTGCCATGAAGTGATGAGGTCAGATGCCATGATCTTAGTTTTCTGAATGTTGAGTTTTAAGCCAACTTTTTCACTCCCCTCTTTCACTTTCATCAAGAGGCTCTTCAGTTCCTCTTTGCTTTCTGCCATAAGTGTGGTGTCATCTGCATATCTGAGGTTGTTGATATTTCTCCCAGCGGTCTTGATTCTTGTTTGTGCTTCATCCAGCCCAGCATTTCACATGATGTACTCTGCATAGAAGTTAAATAAGCAGGGTAACAATATACAGTCTTGTTGTACTCCTTTCCCAATTTGGAACCAGTCTGTTGTTCCATGTCCAGTTCTAACTCTTGCTTCTTGACCTGCATACAGATTCTCAGGAGGCAGGTCAGGTGGTCTGGTATTCCCATCTCTTGAAGAATTTCCTAAAGTTTCTTGTGATCCACACAGTCAAAGGCTTCAGTATAGNTCCCAATTTGGAACCAGTCTGTTGTTCCATGTCCAGTTCTAACTCTTGCTTCTTGACCTGCATACAGATTCTCAGGAGGCAGGTCAGGTGGTCTGGTATTCCCATCTCTTGAAGAATTTCCTAAAGTTTCTTGTGATCCACACAGTCAAAGGCTTCAGTATAGTCAGTGAAGCAGATGTTTTTCTCTGGAATTCTGTTGCTTTTTCTGTGATCCAACAGATGTTGGCAATTTCATCTCTGGTTCCTTTTCCTTTTCTAAAACCAGCTTGAATATCTGGAAGTTCACTGTTTATGAAGAATTGGAGAATTTTGAGCATTACTTTATTAGTGTGTGACATGAGTGCAATTGTGCAGTAGTTTGAACATTCTCTGGCATTTCCTTTCTTTGGGATTGGAACGAATACTGTCTGTTGTAGGTTTTTCATTTGTGATAATCATGGGGTTCATATATGCTGACCTATAACTACATCCTACTCATTTTAAGCTGGCAGTCATTTAAATTCAAATTTTTGCTTCCCTTCCCCACATTTTTTTTGATGTCATATTTTACATCTTCATGCTTATCCCTTAATATGTGTAGTATTTATAATTCCTTTTACAATTTTTGTTTTCTCATCTTCATACTAGCTTATTTCAGTGGTTGATCCCCAGTGTTTACTATGTGTTTGCCCTTTCTGGTGGGATTTTCTCTTTCTTAAATATTCTTACTTCTATTCCACTTAGGGAAGTCCCTTTAACATTTCTTAAAGAGTGGGTTTACTCTTGACGAACTTCCTTAGTTTTTGCTTATCTGAGAAGTTCTTTATCTCTCCTACTCTAAATGATAATCTTGCTGGGTATCCTAGGTTGCAGGTTTTTCGGCTTTTAGCACTTTGAATATATCATGCTGCTCCCTTATGACCTGCAGTGTTTCTACTGAGAAATCAGCTGATAGCCCTATGGAGATTTCTCTCATATATGACTCTTTTTATTCTCTTGCTGACTTTAGAATTTTCTTATCTTTACTGCTGCCGCTGCTGCTAAGTCACTTCAGTTGTGTCCGACTCTGTGTGACCCCACAGACGGCAGCCCACCAGGCTCCCCCGTCCCTGGGATTCTCCAGGCAAGAACACTGGAGTGGGTTGCCGTTTCCTTCTCCAATGCAGGAAAGTGAAAAGTGAAAGTGAAGTCTGACTCTTAGCGACCCCATGGACTGCAGCCCACCAGGCTCCTCCATCCATGGGATTTTCCAGGCAAGGGTACAGGAGTGGGGTGCCATCTTTACTACTGCTATCTTAATTCTGATATGTTTTGGTATGGGGTTATTTATCTTATATGGAGCCCTTATACTTCCTGTACTTGGATATCTGTTTCCTTCCTCAGATTCCAGATATTTTCAACAATATCTTTGTCAAAAGCAGTTGCCATCCCCTTCTCTGTCTCTGGTCCTTCTGGGATCCTTATAATGTGAATATTTGTATGCTTAATGTTACCCCAAAAGCCTCTTAAGCTGTTTTCATTTTTAAAAATTTGTGTTTCTTTCTTCTTCTTTCTCTTTTGACTGTACTTTGAAGCAAGCAGGATCAAACCCATGCCCTCTGCAGTGGATGTGTGGAATCCTAACCAATGGACTGCTAGGGAATTTCCTATAATTTGTGTCTCTTTTTACTGTTCTGATTGGGTGATTTCCATTATTCTATATTCCAGATAAGTTATACTTTCTTCTGTATCACATAGTCTTCTAATCATTCCTTTACTGTATTTTTATTTCATTTCTGATTGGGTCTTTTTATATACCAAACTCGAGTTTCCTGCATTGCAGGCAGTTTCTTTACTGTCTGAGCCGCTAGGGAAGCCCTTAGTTTCTACTTGCATGTGACATTTTTTCAGTAGATATTTTCTTTCCCTAATTCAGTTAACATTTTTATAACCAATGCTTTGAACTCTCTATCTGGAAAATTGTTTATTTATGCTTCATTTTTTTTTTTTTCTTTTCTGGGATTTCTCTTGCTGTTTCAGTTGAGAGTATTTCTTCTGCCTTTTTCATTTTGGTTAACTTTCTCTGCCTCTGTCAATCAGGTTATACAGTTATGTACTATAGTCTTGAAGTAATGTTCTTATGTGGGAGTATCCCTGTGTAGGCTATGTGTGCCCAATGCCTTAAATGGGAGGGCTGGAATTAGGTGAACAGAAGTCACATTTTTCTTCAGAGTACGCTGGCATTTCTCACCGTGGCACTGAGTGTGGCTGGAGATAAAGAGTCTAGACGTACGGCTGGAGTGAGGTGGGCCTTCCACTCTGCTCAGTGACCATCACTGCACTCCTGGGAGCAGGTTCTGATCCCAAGTTCCTGCAACAGAAGCCTTAAGGGTCTGGCCCAAGCTGGTTCTCTTCCCTTTAAGTGTATGTATTCCCTTCTCCCCACACCAGAATCCTTGCCCAGAGGGACGAAGTGCTGAAGCCACAGGCCTGTGTGGGTTCCTGTGTCGTGTGGGCTGCAGACAGAGGCCCCTCGCTGCCTTCAATGTGCTGCCGGTGCAGGCGCCTGCGATTGTTTCCTTCACTCTGCTCAGACTCAGCCTTGGGTGTAAGTTCACTTTGTCCCTCACAGGTCATCCCTGACACTAGACCTTCCGCCTGACCCCCCGCACTTTTATGGAGCCACAGAGGAGGGCAGTTGGGACCCACAGAGATTCTTGTATTGTGAGTGACTGCCATCGGAGTTCTGGGAGCTTTGGTGTGCTGCTTGAATAAGTGCCAACAATGGCTACTGGCACCTCACCCAGGCTCTACCCTGGAACTGGGTCACCTGTGTCCCACAGTAGGTCCTTCTCCCTGGTTATGACTGCTCCAGACCCCACCTGCTACCTCCTCCTTTCCCTGCAAGGAAAGGCCAAATGTACCAGAAGGCTTCTAAGTTACTGGGTCCACCCCATTCCTGATGCTGCTCTGTGTGCCAATCCTTGACATAGCCCTCTTTTGATACCATCTCTGAGAAACACAGTGGTTTACAAGGCAAAGAGGTTTGCTTTCTTCAAGGAAAACTGCTATTGAAGGGTCAGGGCAGAGGATGGGGGTGGTGGTTAGGGATTCCTGGTAGATGAACAAAAACCATTTTCTTGCATGGAAAGGAAAAAAATAGAATCCTGAATAGATAAGAAGGAAGTAGTAACTGTTATCTGCTGGGACCATTATCCACAGCAGAATGGCAATGCTTGCTATTTCCTAAGATGGAAGGAAATTACTTAGTTAATTGCTTCTGAAGACATAGCTCTCGTTGCTCACTTAAAAGACTCGCGACAGAGTTAGAAAAAAATGATCCTATGATTAGACTTTCAGAGTGGTCAGGGTTCCTGTGTGGCATTCCCGGTATGCTTCCAGGCAGGACATTTGTTTATGAAGCTTCTATTGAGTGCAAAGTCATTGACCAGAACTTATGATTTAATGGTTACCTCATCCTTAGGATTGCTAAATGTACCTTTGTTCTGGTATTGTCCTGTATCATAGTTATTAAGTGGTGTATGTAGTTAGGTATTATTTTACAGAATTAAGAAAGAAAAGATCTTTGTCATTCCAGTGTATACTTCAAAACTAACTGATAAGATGCTGTGATGTTGATTTAGGCATTGATGGTCCTATGGTGTATGTTTAGAAAAACATGATCATAGGGAGCAAAGTAACAGCTTAGTTGAGGGGTAACAATTGTAAAGTAGACCTTACTCTTCAAATAAGGGTCCCACACTTGCTTTCAGGGTCGGTCACTTTCCACTTCCCCAGGGCTGAAAATCATACATGAGAAAGGACAAATAAGCGTGGCAGTAGAGGCATCCGTACAGCATGGGGTACTTTGTGAGGGGAGGGAGTGTGGTGGGCAAGTCCTGGGGCCTAGGGGGAGCTGGGTGTGGTTCTAGGCAGCACAAAGCTTCTCGTCATCGCCTCGGGTGCAGCTGAGCCCCTCTTACAGGGACTCATGATATAGGGTGCTTGGCGCTTCCAGGAAACTTCTTTTCAGCACTATCACCTATATCCAGAAAATTAATCTGTGCATCTATCCTATCCTATTACCCCCGTTTTATAGTTGAAGGACACATTTGGCTCAAGGTCGTGCAGGAAGTTGGCAGAGCCTGGACTCTACCAGGTGTTTGTCTTGTAAAATTTCTAACAGAAAAGCTGAGAGGATAGCTGGCAGGCCCAATCTGGCCACAGTCATTGACTTATATATTGTCTCTGGCTACTTTCATGGTATAAGAGCGGATCTGAGCAGTTCCCACAGAGACCATTTCAACCTGAAAAGCGAAAATATTTCCTACTGGCCCTGCCTATAAAGGTTGTACACCTGAGTTTTACTCTCTTTTCTACCTTTTGATATATTACATGTAATATATTACACCAGGGAAGATGCGGATTCCCCTGGTGGTCCAGTGGCTAAGACTCCAGACTTCCAGTGCAGTGGGGCCCAGGTTCAATCCTTGATTAGGGAACTAGATCCCACATGCCCCAACCAAAGAGTACATGTGCCACAGCTAAAGATCTCACATGTGGCAAAGAAGATCCCATGTGTTGCAATTAAGACCAGGTACCACCAAATGAATAAATATTAAAAAAAACACAAAACTTCTGAACAGGTTCAGCATATAAACAATCTGTACAAATGGACATTTATAAAGAACTATTCATTTATTGATTTCTCTTTATTATTTATCATCCATCCCACTTTTCCTCCCCTGAGATCACAGAAGACATCGCAGAAGGGTTTGCAAAATTAGCAGCCATTTCCCAGTGAGAACTCGAAAGGGATACTTTGATTCTTTTTTCTTTCTTTTGTCCGCGTAGGGATATTTGTGAAGTGTAAGTGTCTGCCTGGTGAATCTGGGATAGCAATATAAATGGGTGGAGCTGTGAGTGAGCTCACCACTGCACAATTTTTTCTCGGAAACAAACTCTCCATGACGGCCCTTAGCATCCAAGGGCAGAAGGGCCAAGTAC
Source organism: Oreotragus oreotragus (assembly GCA_006410675.1). Classification (NCBI taxonomy): domain Eukaryota; kingdom Metazoa; phylum Chordata; class Mammalia; order Artiodactyla; family Bovidae; genus Oreotragus; species Oreotragus oreotragus. Next base: position 37,237 of record SJYX01007860.1, on the reverse strand, counting down.
ACGGGGGTCTCTGCTCCTTCCTCTGGGCTTTTGGGGGCTTTGGGTCCCCCCATGTCAGTTCTCATCCACCCTGGGCAGCAGGCATTCAGGAGGATCTTGTCCCTTCCTCTCTGCTCACTCAGTTTCCTGGCCTGAATTCTAGACAGGACTGTGACTCCAATTTTCATCACTCCATATGCGGTATCGGGCCCTCCTTCCTTCCCGTGCACCCCGTTCTTTGTGTCTTCCACAAACTTGTTCATGAGCCCTACAAGCTCCTCCTCTGTGATGGTCTCACTCCTCAGTTTCTGTTGCAGTTTTTGATGTGCAGGTTTTAAAAGCTGCAAAGCTCACTCTGCTTGACACATGCACCACTCTGCCTAAAACACAATACAGATCATTGCCTAGAAGGGTGAGCACAAACATGATGAATACCCAATTTGCCGGGGTGTTGGATCTCAAACTTCCATTTGATGGCCAATGATCAGTTTCTATGAGATTAGTTAAGACTGCTTATACAATAGAAGTACATGAAACAGCCTGTTGGCCTGTTGTAGCCATGATGTCTAGGATGATAACAGAGAAAGAAATGCTCCAATGGGGGGGGTCAGTGTCCAGATTTACTGGTGCCTGGAGGGTCTGAGCACAGGCGGTGACATCCTCTCTTAGCTCACTTATCCCAGATGCCTGTAAGGTGAAGCTACATGCTGTCAAGACCACTCCTGCTTCAAACTTGACAAGGTCAGCAGAAGCTCTGGGAACAGGGCTATGGGATATGGTCATAGGACGTGGTGATGAACTGAACCTGTTGAACATGGCCAGGCATGGGGTGTGCAGGGCCTTTTCAAGCAGAGCTGACCAGGCTGGGGGCCAGCAGTGGTGGGATAGCATGGGATGGGGTGGGGGTCTGTCACAGTCAGAAAAGCCAAGGACTGTATTCCTGGGTCCAGTGCTGTGACTACTTGAGAGGAGGCCCTGCCCCTTTCCTTCCCTCCTAGGAGGGGCCAGATGTTCCAGAAGGTTCCTAATGACCACTCCTGACTGCACCCCTTGCTGGTGCAGCATCCTGAGCCAAATCAGGACACAGCCCTCTTTAGATCCCACCTCTGAGATACACTGTGGTTTGCAGGGTGGAGTGATGAGCGTCCTCCAAACAAAACTGCTTGGTGAATGGTCATTAGGGGACTAGGGATTCCTGGCAGAGGAATAAAAATCATTAGAGGTGCTGCATGCATGCACGTGTAGGTCTCCAAAAAGAGGAAGGAGTACAGCTACTATCTTGTGATCGGTCCATCAAGCCCACAGAATTGGAATGGTTGCTTCTTCCTAAGATGCAATGAAATTACTTAGGGTAACTGCTTCGAACTGTGGTGTTGGAAAAGACTCTTAACAGTCCCTTGGACAACAAGGAGGTCAAACCGGTCCATCCTAAAGGAAATCAGCCCTGAATATTCACTGGAAGGACTGATGCTGAAGCTGAAGCTCCAATACTTTGGCCACCTGATGCAAAGAACTGACTCATTGGAAAAGACCTTGATGCTGCATGGGGTCACAAAGAGTTGGACACAACTGAGCAACTGGAAAACAACAACAACTACTTCTGAGGACATAGCTCTGCTTGCTCTCTTGATAGAAACTCAGCTTGTTAAAGACTTTGATCCTGTGATTAGACTTTCAGTGTGGGCAGGCTACCTGACTCTGTGGAATTCAATGTGTCCCATATGGAAGGGTTGTTTATGAAACTTTTACTGTGTTCAGGGCCATTGACAGGAATGTTGTATTTAAAAGTTACATATCCCTAGGTTTGTTGAAAATGTGTACTTTTTTTTTTAATGTGTACGTTTTGATTTGTCTTCAGTTCAGTTCAGTTCAGTTCGGTCGCTCAGTCATGTCCGATTCTTTGCGACCCCATGAATCGCAGCACACCAGGCCTCCCTGTCCATCACCAATTCCCGGAGTTCACTCAGACTCGCATCCATCGAGTCAGTGATGCCATCCAGCCATCTCATCCTCGGTTGTCCCTTTCTCCTCCTGCCCCTAATCCCTCCCAGCATCAAAGTCTTTTCCAGTGATTTGTCTTAGGTCATAGTTAACAACTGGTTTATCATGTGGGCTTTATTTTTCTGGAACTAAGGGTACGTGATCATCGTGATTCCACTATCCATTTCCAAACTAGCAGGTGTGATGCTGACTGTTGATCTAAACATTGATGATCCTCTGCTGTCATATGGTGTGGGGTGTAGGGGGAGGAGGAAAATAACAGACTAGTTGAAGGCCTACAATTGTGAAGTCAACCTGACTCTTCAGGGAAGGGTCCTGCCTTTGCCTTCAGGGGCTGTTGCTTCACCAAGGCTGACAATCAGAGGTGGACAGTGCCAGGTAACCATGACAGCAGGGGCATCTGTACCACATGGAGCTTCTGTGAAGAGGCGATGTGGAGGACAGTCTTTGGGGCCTTGGGGAGCCGGATATGGTGTTGGGAAGTGTCAGGGGACGTTCAGCTTTAAGGGATCCAATATATTATTTTCTTCTTTTGTGTGCCGTTTCTCAGGGACTCTATTCCTTATCAGTTCCTGGAAAACAGGAACGAGCAGAGCTGCACGCAGTTCTCAGGACTGAGATCATGAGAAAAGGCACCTGTTTGGATTCCTTTCAGTGACTCCCTTCAATGACCATTTACTTAAAGGTAGTCTATTCAGTTATGCCCCTCTTACTCAGGATATGGAATGCTTTCTGGCCCTTTTAAGATTGTTATTTGCTTGGCTTTGTTTTTGCTCAACTTTTTTACTGCCTAAAGCTGCCTTGTATGAAGATATATAAACATGCATTTCTGCAAATAAAGCACCCTTGTTTCACTCGAGACTTGGATCCCCTGCGTCACTCTTCTCATCGACTCCAGTCCCCAGGTCCTGGTCTACAAAGACTGTGATAGGGAAGCAGGAAGCTGCCCTGGGTGCAGCTGGGCCCCTCTTTCAGGGACTCATGATATAGGATACCTGGCACTTCCAATCTATTCTCAGCACTGTCATCTATATCCAGACAGTTAACCTTTACAGTGCCACACTCTTATGACAGTTTTCACTTTACAATTGAGGGGATACAGCAGATGTGGGACTTTGCTCAAGGTCACACAGGAAAGTTGCAGAGCCAGGCTTTTTTGGTTCAAGATGTTTATCTTGAAAGATTTTAACTAGAAAGTTGAAAGCATAATAGTGGATACCCATGTGTCTTTCCAACTAGGTTCAACTGTTATAAATATGTTACTCTAGTTATGTGTTCCACTTCTGTGTATAGTTTGCAGAACCATGCTAATCTTGTAGACCTCCTGAGACCTCATCCTGCAAAAATGACACATTCACCCTGAAGAGATTTGACAGTGATCTCTCATGCCCACTGATATCCACCCATTCTCAATTTTCCCCATTGTCTCAGATTCTTGTAGGATGTTATCTTTCATACCAGCACCCTCACATTTCACACTTAATTTTTTCNCAAGGCTGACAATCAGAGGTGGACAGTGCCAGGTAACCATGACAGCAGGGGCATCTGTACCACATGGAGCTTCTGTGAAGAGGCGATGTGGAGGACAGTCTTTGGGGCCTTGGGGAGCCGGATATGGTGTTGGGAAGTGTCAGGGGACGTTCAGCTTTAAGGGATCCAATATATTATTTTCTTCTTTTGTGTGCCGTTTCTCAGGGACTCTATTCCTTATCAGTTCCTGGAAAACAGGAACGAGCAGAGCTGCACGCAGTTCTCAGGACTGAGATCATGAGAAAAGGCACCTGTTTGGATTCCTTTCAGTGACTCCCTTCAATGACCATTTACTTAAAGGTAGTCTATTCAGTTATGCCCCTCTTACTCAGGATATGGAATGCTTTCTGGCCCTTTTAAGATTGTTATTTGCTTGGCTTTGTTTTTGCTCAACTTTTTTACTGCCTAAAGCTGCCTTGTATGAAGATATATAAACATGCATTTCTGCAAATAAAGCACCCTTGTTTCACTCGAGACTTGGATCCCCTGCGTCACTCTTCTCATCGACTCCAGTCCCCAGGTCCTGGTCTACAAAGACTGTGATAGGGAAGCAGGAAGCTGCCCTGGGTGCAGCTGGGCCCCTCTTTCAGGGACTCATGATATAGGATACCTGGCACTTCCAATCTATTCTCAGCACTGTCATCTATATCCAGACAGTTAACCTTTACAGTGCCACACTCTTATGACAGTTTTCACTTTACAATTGAGGGGATACAGCAGATGTGGGACTTTGCTCAAGGTCACACAGGAAAGTTGCAGAGCCAGGCTTTTTTGGTTCAAGATGTTTATCTTGAAAGATTTTAACTAGAAAGTTGAAAGCATAATAGTGGATACCCATGTGTCTTTCCAACTAGGTTCAACTGTTATAAATATGTTACTCTAGTTATGTGTTCCACTTCTGTGTATAGTTTGCAGAACCATGCTAATCTTGTAGACCTCCTGAGACCTCATCCTGCAAAAATGACACATTCACCCTGAAGAGATTTGACAGTGATCTCTCATGCCCACTGATATCCACCCATTCTCAATTTTCCCCATTGTCTCAGATTCTTGTAGGATGTTATCTTTCATACCAGCACCCTCACATTTCACACTTAATTTTTTCCCGATGAGTTTGGTGTTTACAGGCACCAGAGCAGAGCTTTCCCCTCACAGTGTGGTCCACGTCACACCAGAGGCTGGTCAGCTAAAGCTGGCAGACCCGATACGGCCGCGCTCGCCGGCTTATACATTGTCTCTGGCTACTTTCTTGGTAAAAGAGGGGAGGCGAACAGTTCTCGCAGAGGCCACGTGAACCTGAAAACTAACAGCATTTCCCATCTGGCCCTATTGATGATAGTTCTTTCCCCAAGTAGTAGTCTCACTTTCCCTGCCCTACATTTTGGTCTATTAGACTTCTGAGCTGGTTCGGCATATAATCAGTTGGAACAAACAGACATTTATAAAGAACCATATATTCATCTATTAATGTTTATTGATTATCTGTCATCCATTCTTCTTTTACTCCCTGGGATCACATAAGAAATCACAAAAGATCTCACAGAACAGTAGCCATTTCAAAGTGGCTTTGAAATTTACATAGAGGTAGGCATGCTTGATTTTTTTCATGGGGAGATATTTGGAACAGTGTGTTTTCTTAGTCTAATGAGGACAGGTAAGCAAGTGGGGCCTATGGGTAGAACTCAGGCAAGAATTTCCATTTTGCAACTTTTTCCTCATGGACAAACTGTCCATGAGGCCCCTTGGCATCCGAGGGCAGAAGGGCCAAGTACACGGGGGTCTCTATTCCTTCTTCTAGGCTTTTGAGGGCTTTGGGTCTCCCCATGTCGGTTCTCACCCACCCTGGGCAGCAGGCATTCAGGAGGATCTTGTCTCCTCCTCTCTGCTCACTCAGTTTCCTGGCTTGGATTCTGGACAGGGCTGTGATGCCGATTTTCGCCACTCCATATATATTATCCGGCCAGCCCTCTTTCCTGTGCACCCTGTTCTTTGTGTCTTCCACAAACTTGTTCATGAGCCCCACCAGCTCCTCCTCCGTGATGGTCTCACTTCTCAATTTCTGCTGCAGTTCAGGGCTGCAGCTTTCAAGAGCTTTGAAACCCCATCCACTAGACATGTTCACCACTCTGCCTAAAATGCAACATAAACCATTACTTGGGAAGGCATGTATGAGAATAATGAACCCAATTTGCTGAGATGCTGGACTCGATTCCCACTGGAGAGCCAGTTACCAGTTTCCTGTGGGACATAGAGGGTCTGGGAATTAGAAGCGGGTGGGCCTAGATCTTGTCAGAAACACTGCAGTTCAGGCTCAGTCAGACTCACCTTGGGGTTTCATTAGAGGCAGGAGTTCTGTGCATATATCCTGCGTCCCCAAAAAATTTGTTTTCATGGTCATTTCTGCCTTAATTGGAGTTGGCGTGGGATCATTAACTTTTAGAGCAGAAAAACAAAACAAAACAGGATTAATAAATATGTCATACCGTAAACATGCTTACTTGATAGAGTATTATTTCCTGTGAAATCTGTGTTAGTCTAAGAGGCAGGTGGAGTTAGTGCACAGTCCTGTGCCAGTGGGAATTTTGCGGTTTAATGTGTGCTCAGTCACTTCGTCCTGTCTGACTCTGCGACACCATGAACTGCAGCCCTCCAGGCTCCTCTGCCCATGGGATTTTCCAGGCAAGAATACTGGAGTGGGTTGCCATTTCCTTCTCCAGGGAAGAAGTCGGTTACAGTTTGATAATGCCGTGTATTTATGTAAGATGGCAACATCAGGGGAGGCTGAATGAAGACAGCTCACACAATCTCTCACTGTACCCCTCTTTACAACTATTTATTGGTTTCAAAGCAAGTTAAAGATTTACCCAACTGGTCCAAAGTTCAATGAAATCAATACTGCAAAAATCCTGGGCATTGTCCTTAACACTGATATCAAAGCTATTTCAAGGCCTTCTTGCTGGAAAAGCTTGTAATCTCGGAGGATCTGCTCTCCCTGTGACCTCCAGCCTAGGGAGGGGATTCTAGATCCCACAGCGGAGGTTCAAGCAGTAGCCCCGCCCCGCCCGGTCTGGCTCTCCCCACAGTGGCTGTATCCCCGCCAGCTCCCACTCACGCTGGAAGGCGATGGCCGCATTGTTGACCAGCACGTCGAGGCCCCCGTACTCCTTGCGCAGGAAGTCGCGCACGGCGCGGATGCTCTGCAGGTCAGTGATGTCCAGCTGGTGGAAACGGGGGCTCAGGCCCTCCGCCTGCAGCTGCTGCACGGCCGCCCGACCCCGCGCCTCGTCCCGCGCTGTGAGCACCACGTCCCCCGGGAACCGCTGACACAGGTCACGCACAATGGCAAAGCCGAGGCCCTTGTTGGCTCCGGTGACCAGCGCTACGCGGGTGGAGGATGACATGGCCGGTGTGCAGGGCCCTTTGGAGTAGAGCTGACAAGGCTGGAGACCGACGGGGTGGCGTGGCGTGGGTCGTGGAGACCCGTCACAGTCCAGAAGGCAAAGAACTGTGTCCTAGGATCCAGTGCAGTCACTAGTTGAGAAGGAGGAGGCCCTGCCTTCTTCTCCCGCTTAAGGAGGGATCAAATGTTCCGTAAGATTACTAAACACCACTCCATGCTCCACGTCTTTCCTCATGCTGTACCCTGAGCCAAAAAAGAGGACGCAGCACTCTTTTTCTTTAAACTTTTATTTTATATTGGAGGACAGGGCTTCCCTGGTGGCTGGGACAGTAAAGAATCTGCCTGAAATGGGGGGAGACCCAGGTTTGATCCCTGGGTTGGGAGGATCCCCAGGAGAAATAAATGGCAACTGACTCCAGTATTCTTGCCTGGGAAATCCCATGGACAGAGGAGCCCAGTGGGCCACAGTCCATGGAATTGCAGACAGCTGTCCATGGATCTGCAAAGAGCTAGACAGGACTGGGCAACTAACACTTTCATAGCTGATTGACAACGTTGTCAATTGTCACCACAGTTTCAGGTGGACAGCACGGGGACTCAGCCACACAGATACATGTATTGGTTCTCTAGAAT
>SJYX01007860.1:0-26225 GCA_006410675.1 Oreotragus oreotragus | reverse complement strand
GGAGATGGTGATGGACAGGGAGGCCTGGCGTGCTGCGATTCATGGGGTCGCAAAGAGTCAGACATGACTGAGCGACTGAACTGAACTGAATTATTATAAGTAACAGCATGTTACTTGTAATGTTTTTAAAAATTAAGCTATATCTAATTATTTTAGAAATTATAGGAATGAACTATTTTACTCAAACTCAATGAATAAGTCATGGCCAGAGGAAGAAGGCTGTGAGCCTGTTACCCAGCATGACCTGTGAAAATTATTTTCAAAACTGAGCTATTTAAAATCTCTGGAAATGGTCCCGAATGTGTGCAGCAAATGAAGAAACATTTTTTTCCAGACTATCTCCAATAACTCAGGTGAGAACAGAAATAATCTATTTCAACCATGACTGCTCCTTCCTTACCTCCTTTCTGACCATAACAACGGAAACTTCACTCTGGGATGGTGCGTCTGAGATGCAGGACTCCCTCCCTGCCAAGGGGCTGTGGTGTCTTCCCACCAGGTGGATGACATCAGCGTTTCTCATCCTGTTCCTCAGCTACCTGCTGCAGAGGTTCAGTTCCTGGCAAGTGTATCTAGGAGGTTAGGACTTCCTTCTCCAACCCAGCCCTCACTTGTGGGACCAATGCTGGGCATCCTGAGAATGCTGGAGCCTAGACTGCCCTTGTTTGTGAGGCAGAAGTAGCATGCAAAGGGAAGTAACATGCTGGGAAGGCGAGGGGCTACAGCCCCCCTCTCCCAGCTCTTAACACAGGAGTATCATTGAAAGAAAAGTGAGAGGGTAACAGGTAGGAGGGTAATGATAAAGGAAAGAAATTGTATGGACCTAATAGAAGCAGAAGATATTAAGAAGAGGTGGCAAGAATACATAGAGAACCATACAAAAAAGATCTTCACAACTCATAATCACGATGGTGTGATCACTCACCTGGAGCCAGACATTCTGGAATGTGAAGTCAAGTGGGCCTTAAGAATAATCACTAGGAACAAAGCTAGTGGAGGTGATGGAATTCCAATGGAGCTATTTCAAATCCTGACAGATAATGCTGTGAAAGTGCTGCACTCAATATGCCAGCAAATTTGGAGAACTCAGCAGTGGCCACAGGACTGGAAAAGGTCAGTTTTCATTCCAGTCCCAAAGAAAGGCAATGCCAAATGTTCAAACTACCACACAATTGCACTCATCTCACATGCTAGCAAAGTAATGCTCAAAATTCTCCAAGCCAGGCTTCAACAGTATGTGAACCCTGCCAGGTGTTCAAGCTGGTTTTAGAAAAGGCAGAGGAACCAGAGATAAATTGCCAACATCCGCTGGATCATCAAAAAACAAGAGAGTTCCAGAAAAACATCTATTTCTGCTTTATTGACTATACCAAAACCTTTGACTGTGTGGATCACAACAAACTGGAAAATTCTGAAAGAGATGGGAATACCAGACCACCTGACCTGCCTCTTGAGTAATCTGTATGCAGGTCAGGAAGCAACAGTTAGAACTGGACAAGGAACAACAGACTGGTTCCAATCGGGAAAGGAGTATGTCAACGTTATATACTGTTACCCTTTGTATTTAATTTCTATGCAGAGTAGATCATGAGAAATCCTGGGTTGGATGAAGAACAAGCTGGAATCAAGATTGCCGGGAGAAATATCAATAACCTCAGATATGCAGATGACACCACCCTTATGGCAGAAAGTGAAGAAGAAAGAGCCTCTTGATGAAAGTGAAAGAGGAGAGTGAAAAAGTTGGCTTAAAGCTCAACATTCAGAAAATTAAGATCATGGCATCGGGTCCCATCACTTCATGGCAAATAGATGGAGAAACAGTGGAAACAGTGGTGGTTTAGTCACTAAATCATGTCAGACTCTTGGGATCCCATGGACTGTAGCCTGTCAGGTTCTTCTGTCCATGGGATTATCCAGGCAAGAATACTGGAGTGGGTTGCCATTTCCTTCTCCAGGGGATCTTCTCGACCCAGGAATTGAACCCAGGTCTCCTGCATTGCAGACAGATGATTTACCAAGTGAGCTATGAGGGAAGACCCACTGAAGAAACAGCGGCAAACTTTATTTTCTTGGGCTCCAAAATCACTGCAGATGGTGACTGCAGCCATGAAATTAGAAGATGCTTACTCCTTGGAAGAAAAGTTATGACCAACCTAGACAGAATATTCAAAAGCAGAGACATTACTTTGCCAACAAATGTCCGTCTAGTCAAGGCTATGGTTTTTCCGATAGTCATGTATGGATATGAGAGTTGGAGTATAAAGAAAGCTGAGCGCAGAAGAACTGATGCTGTTGAACTGTGGTGTTGGAGAAGACTCTTGAGAGTCTCTTGGACTGCAAGGAGATCGACCCGTCCGTCCTAAAGGAAATCAGTCCTGAATATTCATTGGTAGGACTGATGCTAAACCTGAAACTCCAATACTTTGGCCACCTCATGTGATGAACTGACTCATTGGAAAAGACCCTGATGCTGAGAAAGATTGAGGGCAGGAGGAGAAAGGGACAACAGAGGATGAGATGGTTGGATGGCATCACTGACTTAATGGATGTGAGTTTGAGTAAACTCTGGGAATTGGTGATGGACAGGGAGCCCTGGCGTGCTGCACTCCATGGGGTGACAGAGTCGGGCATGACTGAGAGACTGAACTGAACAGGTAGAAAGGCCAGAAGTCCCCAAGTGGTAAGAGGAAACAAACGGCAAGTGGCAGACGTTTCTTCCTTCTCTACAGAAAATTAAGAGGCATCTTTCAATTCTGTGCTGAGGACACCTGGTTCTGCCTTGAAGTAACCAACGTGCTTTTCTTATGGAAATGTTTTTCTTAAGCTGTGTTAATAAAGCTATGTATTTGCTTTGGAATTTGCCTTTCTTCAAATGGTGCCACCTGTTGCCGAGGTGGTGGGTTGGGTGGGGGATGACACCCCTCTCACCACGCTATCTCCAAAGTACACACTGTGTGTTAGGGGCCTGGTGAAACTCCTGCAGCCTCGAGGCGTCTCTCCTATCTGATTAATAGCTTGCTAAGAGACAAAACACCTTGCGAAAAACTAGCAAGAGAGCACTCTTTCTGTCCCCTTCTGAGTCTATGTCAGAAGCTTGCACTATCTCTGTTATACTGTAATAAGACTTTGCTACATAAGAAGCTCCAGGTGTCAAGCCTCATCTCTGACCTGAATTGAAATCCTCTCCTGGGGAGGTCACGAATCCAGGCATAACACATGGTTCGCAGCAGCAACCTTTCAGAAGTGTCACCATCCCTGCCCCCACCTTCAGACCTGTGGCTTAGAGATTTAGCACAAGAAAGGGGAAAAGATAGGACATAAAAACCCAAGAGGTCCAAAGTTCCTCCAAAAAGATGTGATTTCTTTGAAGCAGACTGTGGGGGCTTCCCAGGGGGGTCTAGCGGTAAAGAACCTGCCTGCCAAAGCAGGAGACATTAGAGTCTCGGGTTCGACCCATGAGCGAGGAACAACCCCTGGAAGAGCACACGGCAACCCACTTTAGCATTTTTGCCTGGAGCATCCTGTGGATGGTGGTAAAAAAAAAAAAAAAAGACCTAAATGGAGGGACACATTGCATTCATGAGTTGACAGACTCAGGTAAAATGTCAATTGTTCTCATATTGCTGTATGATTTAACGCAATTTCAATCAAACTCTCAGGAAGATTTTTTTGTACATACAGACTAACATTCGAAAAATTATGTGCAATTGCAGAAGAACTAGAATAGCCAAAATATTTTTGGAAAAGAGAAATATTCAAGAATTATTATGATGCTAGAATAATCTTGACGTGGTACACAAGAGAGAGGCACATCTCTGTAAATTATCAATTGCCCATAATTTTGTGGTCAATTTTATTTTTAAAAGTCTTTCTAAAAAAAATAAATAAAAAGTCTTTCTAACAAACTGAGTTGAAAGAAATGGACATTTAGGATATCTACCTTGGACTTCCCTGGTGGCTAAGATGGTAAAGCATCTGTCTACAGTGCAGAAGACCTGGGTTCGAGCCCTGGGTTGGGAAGATCCCCTGGAGTAGGAAATGGCAATCCACTCCAGTACTATTGCCTGGAAAATCCCAGGGACAGAGGAGCCTTGTAGGCTACAGTCTATGGGGGCTGCAAAGAGTCGGACACGACTGAGCGACTTCACCTCACCTCACCTCACCTTAGATTAATGAAATGTTATTGTTACATGAAAACCCATGCATAGTTGTTTATAGCAGCTCTGTTAATAATTTCCAAAAACTAGAAATAACTTAGATGTTGAACATTGTCCTGTTACAGCTTGGCTAATGGCTGAGAGCTCAGAATTAAGAAAAGCAGGGACCACTGTGATATCAGAAGGGGAAGAGAGAGGATGAGATGGTTGGATGGCATCACAGGCTCAATGGACATGAGTCTGCGCAGACTCCGGGAGATAGTGAAGGACAGAGAGGCCTGCGTGCTGCAGTTTGCAGGGTCACAAAGAGTCGACAGGACTGAGTGGCTGAACAACGACAGCTATGATATCAAAAACTGGGTCTATTCATGAGGAAAAACGATAGAGGATGAGATGGTTGGATGGCATCACCGACTCAGTGGACATGAGTGTGGGTAAACTGCGGGAGATGGTGATGGACAGGGAGGCCTGGTGTCCCTGGTCCATGGGGTCGCAAAGAGTCAGACACGACTGAGCCTCTGAACTGAACTGAACAAGCGTGCCTGCTGGCCCGTCTGGGCCAGGGTGCTGGCCGCTGGCTGGGGAGCTGCGCGTGTTAACAGGCGAGTTTCTTGTGGGCCTTGTAAGCCAAGGTAGGAGCACCGTAGGTGAAAGAAGGTGCTGACGCTTGCACTTGAGCTCTCCAGGCCTCCCAGGCAGCAGAGGCCACAGGGTGAAGGGCGCGGCCTGGCGGCAGGAGGCTGATTGGGCGCAGGGCCTTCGTTTTGTGGAACGAAGCCGCAGCTCACATGCGAGCAGAGGACGAAGGAGAGCCGTCCGGGGTCATCCCAGGTGTGCACTTGGCTACTAGGTAGGTGGTCGCACCCTTAGTGCACACACATGCGTGCGTGCGTGCTAAGTCACTTCAGTCGTGTCAGACTCTCTGCGACCCCGTGGACTGTAGCCTGCCAGGTTCCTCTGTCCGTGGGATTCTCCAGGCAGAGTACTGGAGAGGGTTGCCGTGCCACCCTCCGAGGGATCTTTCCCACCCGTGTCTCTTTTGTCCACCTGCACTGGTCGGAGGGTTCTTTTCCACTAGCACAGCCTGGGAGGCCCTGGTGGTGCCCTTCAGTTCCGTTCAGCTGCCCAGCCGCGTCCCGACGCTTTGTGACCCCACGGACTGCAACACACCAGGCCTCCGTGTCCATCACCAGCTCTCGGAGCTTGCTGCAACTCACGTCCATCGAGTCAGCGATGCCATCCAGCCATCTCATCCTCTGTTGCCCCTTTTCTCTTGCCTTCAGTCATTCCCAGCATCAGGGGCTTTTCCCATGAGTCAGCTCTTTGCATCAGGTGGCTAAAGTATTGGAGCTTCAACTTCAGCATCAGTCCTTCCAATAAATATTCAGGACTGATTTTTCCTTTAGGGTGAACTGGTTGGATCTCCTTGCAGTCCAAGGGACTCTCAAGAGTCTTCTCCAACATCGCAGTTCAAAAGCATCAATTCCTGTCTCTTATACACATCTAGATGTGTATAAGAGACAGCTCCAGGCTCCCCGGTCCATGGGATTTTCCAGGCAAGAAGACTGGAGTCGGNAGGGACTCTCAAGAGTCTTCTCCAACATCGCAGTTCAAAAGCATCAATTCTTTGGTGCTCAGCTTTCTTTATAGTCCAACTCTCACATCCATACATGACTACTGGAAAAACCGTAGCTTTGACTAGACAGAACTTTGTCAGGAAAGCAATGTTTCTGCTTTTTAACATGCTGTCTAGGTTTGTCATAGCTTTTCTTCCAAGGAGCAAGCTTCTTTTGATTTCATGGCTGCAGACACCATCTGCAGTGATTTTGGAACCCAAGAAACTAAAGTCTGTCACTGTTTCCATTGTTTCCCCATCTATTTCCCATGAAGTGATGGGACCAGATGCCATGATCTTCATTTTCTGAATGTTGAGCTTTAAGCCAGGTTTTTCACTCTTCTCTTTCAGTTTCATCAAGAGGCTCTTTAGCTCCTCTTCGCTTTCTGCCATAAGGGTGGTGTTATCTGCATATCTGAGGTTATTGAAATTTCTCTTGGCAATCTTGATTCCAGCTTGTGCTTCATCCAACCTGGTGTTTCTCATGATGTACTCTGCATAGAAATTAAATAACCAGGGTGACAATATACAGCCTTGATATACTCCTTTCCCCATTTGAAACCAGTCTGTTGTTCTATGTCCGGTTCTAACTGTTGCTTCTTGAACTGCATACAGATTTCTCAGGAGGCAGGTCAGGTGGTCTGGTATTCCCATCTCTTAAAGAATTTTCCAGTTATCCTTTAGCCAGAGTTGAGGAAAAAAAAAAAAAACCCTGACCCCCTGCTTTCTCTGTCCGGCCCTCCCCTGCCGATCTGCTCTTCTCCAGCGGCCTCGATGTGAAAGTGTTGGTCAGGGGTGTCCGACTCTTTGTGACCCCGTGGACCGTAGCCCACCAGGCTCCTCTGTCCATGGAATCTTCTAGGCACGAATATTGGAGTGGGTAGCCGTTCCCTCCTTCAGAGGAGCTTCCCGACCCAGGGACTGAGCCCACATCTCCTGCGTTGCAGGCTGATTCCTGACCGTCCGAGACCCCAGGGAAGCCCTGGTGTGCGCGTCGCCAAGCTAGGCGACCTCCCTGGCCTCCCACCTCCTGTGGCGGCGTCCGTGTGTCCCTGCCCCCCCTGGTGTCGCGGTGGCTCCGTCTGGCTCCTCTTTCTTGGCGCTGTATTTTCACATTGGACTCTGTCCTCTGTTTATTTTTCAATAAAGGAAGGCTTGTAATTAAGCCTGGCACCATTATCCTGAGGTCAGGGAGGCACACGGGTGAGGGCTGTGGCTGACGGAGTGTGCGCGCTCAGAGCTCAGGGACCGTAGGCCTGCCTGCGCCCCTCTGGGTCCCGGAGCTCCATCTCTCGTGCTTCTGTGCCAATGTCTGTGTCTGACTTTAGGGGCAGAACCCCCTGGGGGCAGTGGCCCTTGAAGAATTAACAGTAAGCTTTCTTAGGTGAGTGGTACCTGCGTTATGTTTACTCAGAAGGAAGCTGTGGACACTCTTGTAACACTTACATAAAATGCTCTTGTTTTTTTAATGGCGATGTAATATTCCTTGTACGAGTCACATTATTCACACTTTGTCTCTGCAGTACAGTGTTTTAGTACTGTTAATGTGACCACTTGGCATAATCATCTCTCTGTGGCTGTATTTCCATAAAATAGAAATGGGTTTCCAAGAGCAGTTTGCATTGGAGGGGTGGACACCGCGGACTTTGCCAGGCTCTTATCTCAGCAGGCTCTTCCAGGCCACACCCCGTTGCAGTGGGTGTGACCCTTTACCTGACACCGTTGCTGGGAATTCATCTTTTTTTCAGCCTGACAGAGAGCCCTTGGTTTCAAATTTCACATTTCCTAGTTCACTGTCAAGGAGGAGCGTCTTTCACAAATTCATCAACCATTACACTTTCTACGTGACGTGTCTTTTTTTCTGTTGGGATGTTTGTTTTAATCTCTTCAATTTGTGCAAATGTGTTTATAAAACATATTGATGTTTTATCCTGTATTAAAAAAATGTTTTTCTATTTAGTCATTGTGCTCTTTTAATTTGATATCCATCAGTGGATGTGTTTTACTAGTCATTTGTTTCTCATTGTTATGGACTTGAAAAGTAACGAAAAAATCAAGGGAGGACCTGTTTTGAAATCGTTACTGTCTTAGCTTGAGTTACGGCTGACGGCATATATTCTTTTGTGTTTAGTAATCGCCCTATTTTTTAAGAGTGTGGGCTGTCTTTTTTTCTTAAATTAGGCTCAATTTTATTAGACTCTCCACCAGCTGAATTTATAGTATCAGGAGGAGACTTACACAGATAGGTTTGTGTCTTAAGGATTTTCATTGTGGAACTACTTTAGATATGAGGGGTATATTTTTCTTTTTTAGCAGTAATTCAACATTCAGAAAACTAAGATCATGGCATCTGGTCCCATCACTTCATGGCAAATAGATGGGACATCTGCAGTTCTATGTGAAGATTGATAAATCAGTTTTTACTTGTTTTATTAATAAAACGTAATTTGGAAAAAAAAAAAAAAAGAATTCCCCAGGCTTGTGCATCTCAAATATTACTGAAGAGGAAAAGTTAAATTTTACATAAAATTTAAAAATTTTTTAAAAGTTAAAATTTTACATAACCTTCTGCTCATTCTGCCTCTGTTAACTCAGCTTGCTCCTTGCAAAGTCTTGATTAAATAGGTCATGTAAGTCTCAGAAAGTGGGGACTTAAAATACTAGGAACTGAAGCTTATCTCACTCATCCTTATCCTGCTCTTTGCAATTGCCCAGCAGCTGCAAACCTGCTTAATTATGCCTGTCCCTGTAAAGGTCAGGCATCTCCCTCCTGTCTTGACTGCTGTTCCTATGCTTGCGAAACCTCTTATTTTTAACCAGCCTATTAGCAGCTAGTGTTGCCCACTATAGTCTGTCTGTAAAACTCTGTAACCCCTTTGTTTGGGGCTCAGAGCTTGGAGTGTTAACTCTTCTGGGCCTGCCGGCATAATAAACCTGAGTTCTCCAACTCTCTGAGTGTGCTACTTGGTTTCTCAACTACTGGTTTCTGCAACGTTATGATTCTTAAACTCTTTACCAGTGGAAAATGTCTAATATCACTTATCTTTCCTGCCACTGGAGGGGAGGAGGAAAGAACAACATATCAAAAATGATGGCATGTGAAAAAAAGATAGTCCTTAAGACATATCAATACTAACGCTTATTTTTCTCCTTCAGTGTTTGAGCTAAATAGTAGCTCAGAAAAGCATTATAATGGGGTTAGCAGGGTAAACAATTTTATCGTATAAGTCTAACCAAAAGCCACCTTTGTACACTTGATCTCTGCTAACATTAATTCTAGGCAAATAATATTTTCAATGTATATCATGTGCTTTTAAATAACTTTAAAGCTATCTTTCCCCCATGTTTCACTCCCTATGGCTTTATTATATCCAGATTTGTAAGCTAAGTCCCATCTCAGTTATAGAAACTGGGGGCCTCTAGCAGAAGCTCATATTTAAGGACAGGGCAGCAAGGCACTTTGTCCAACCCTAAATGAGACACTCTGTTTTGGGGCTAGTATCTTGATTCACACATCATTTTTGAGACTTCGTCTTTTTTTTTCTTTGTATGCTAGCTCTGATATCTGTGTTTTACTTTGTCCTTCTTTCTGAAGGACAAAAACATTTGATGGAGAATCTGATGGACGGAGGAGCCTGGTGGGCTACAGTCCATGGGGTCACAAAGAGTCAGACATGACTGCGTGACTTAAGGACACACAGCACGTAAATGAACTTAAACAAAACCTTTCCAGAAACTGGAGAACAAGCTTTAGAAGTTCGGAATTAAGCCATGCGCTTTGGACAAATCAGCCTTATTGGTAGTTGCAAATAGTGAAGGTTATATGACTATTTAAAACTTCCTTCTAATTTGTTTGATTTTAGTGATACAATTTTTTTTCAGCTTATGTCTACAAACATCCCAGTAGAGAAAGTAATGGGTTAAAAAATCATTCAGTTCAGTTCAGTTGCTCAATCGTGTCGGACTCTTTGCGACCCCATAGACTGTAGCACGCCAGGCCTCCCTGTCCATCACCAACTCGCGGAGTTTACACAAACTCATGTCCATTGAATCGGTGATGCCATCCAACCATCTCGTCCTCTGTCATCCCCTTTTTCTCTTGCCTTCAATCTTCCCCAGCATCAGGGTCTTTTCTAATGAGATTAACATTTAAAAAAAAAAAAAAAGGCTGTTTTGTTTCCTGGAGTTATCTTTTAGGCTCCTCTGTGGTGTGTGGGAGAGTGGTATATCGCTCACAGAGCAAGTGGCGTCTTCAGAGGTGTCCTCATTGTAAAAGTCATTAGTGCTCAAGGTTGCCTGTGTATATATTAGAGTTGCTTGCCTCTGCTAACCCGTTGCGCGCTGTGAAGACAATCAGTGACTATGTGGCTGTTTTGCCAGTTTGGGTATTTGTGGATGTGACCAGTGGAGTGCAACTATCAGTGAAACTTGTCTAATTTTAAAGATGCAAATGCAATTTTGGAACTTTTTCTTTGCTCGTCACCGTAAGGGCCCAACCCTCAAGTTCACTTGTCTGGGTCACCAGTGCCCTTCGGGCTGCCAGGGCCCGGGCATCACCTCCGGGCCTCTGATGCGATCCCCTGGCCGCGTCTCCACTTGGCCCCGGAGTCCGGTCGGTTCTCCTGTGCAGAGTGGAGGAGCCCCGGTTTGCGGCCTCCTCTCTGCTCCCCGAGAGCTCCTTCCGCCTGGGGGCACCCAGTGCGCACACCGCCCCCAGCGGACCGCGCCCGGCCAGAGGACGGCCCGCCGCCCCTTGTCTCGCTGGCTGGCGCCCCTTTGCCCCGTTCTTGACTCCCCCGTTCTCCCGGGCCTCAGCCCTCGCCAGTCTGGCGGCTCTGCCTCCAGAGCGTCGTCGGCATCTTTCGTGTCTCAGCACGTCTTGCTGCTGGCGCGGTCCCGGCTGTGCTCTTCTCAGCCTTCGGTTCAGTGGTGCAGCTTCCCGTTCAGAGCCTGGGGCGGCTGAGCTGTCGCTCGGAGCGCACCGTGGCCGTCGGAGCCCGGTGTGGCGCCCCGTCCTGGGAAGCCCGAGTCGCGCTGCCGGGCGCCCCTCCCTCCGGATCCTGGGACTCTGGGTCCCTCCGCCTCGCTTGTCGCGAGGTTCTCCTGTTGGATCACAAGTCCCTGCGAACAGAGGCTGTTTGCTATTCTTCCCCATCGCCTGGAGTTGGAGGGGGTGAAGATGATTTAGCTGAGGAGAGAAGCACCTGATCCCCTGGGCTTAGTGTCTGTTCTGTTTGTGTTTCTAAATTGCAGTTTTCATTTCTTTTAAAAACACTTATTATAGATGGCTACTCTGTTTTTACTGAATGTTTGCGTCTAATGCAGCGTAAACTTGTTACTCTGCGGTGGGCTTTGCCTTTGAGCTTTCTGTCCCAGCTTCGGAAATCTGACCCTGGGTGTTGGTTTTTATTGTTTCCTTCCTTCCAGGCAATTCTTCTCCTGCTTCTCCATTTCTTCCTCTTCACCCCGTGAGAACTATTACTGGACAATGCAGGGAGCCTTTGTCCTGCGGCGCCCCGGCCAGCCCCTGACAGACTTGTGGCCCCAGCAGGGTCTGTGTCCCGGGGCCTCTGCTGTTGGGGGGCTGCGGTTGGGGGGCCAGGCCCTGCTGGCCGAGCTCACAGCTCTGACACGTCGCCTGCCGAGCAGTGGTTTCGATGCACAGCTGGCTCGTTGCTCTGTTTCATTCCCAAATCAACAAGGGAGGCGTGGTTGTTATCATCGAGGTATCTTTCAGCTGAAGGAGGCCTGGGAAGCCTCAGGATGTTGAGTTAATAGGTGCAGCCATCCCTCCTGCCTGCCTGTCTTCCCCCTTTCTGCCTCCAGAGAGCACCCTGGCTGAGGCTGCCAGGTTAGTGCTTCAGGCATTGCAGCAGTTGCGTGGCCGCCCCTGACCCGCATCTCCGCTCCTGCCTCGGGACGGCCAGGCTGTTCAGTGGCGTCCCTGTTACAGAGCAGGCTTTCCAGGGCGCCCTTGTCCCTGTCATCTTCTGGGCTGGGGCGGTGTTCCGGAGGACACCTAGACGCGTGATTTCTCCGTCAGAGGCCAGACGCACGTTCTGCCACACTGATCTTGAGATGGGTTTGCCTGTTTACGTTGCAGACCTCAGAAGTCCCTGTGTCCTCAGTATATTCAGATTTCTTTTGATGAGCTAGAATATACGAAATAATCTGACTGATACTAACCTGTTTACAGTGAGTGAGTGTGTTTTCCTACGTGTATGGTCCATCATTACCGGTTTATACATTTTGTCTGTGTTTTTTTCCATGAGCTGTTTGTCCTTTTCCACTTGATTTGTAGGGAATCTCTACAGCTCTGAATCCTGGCCTTTTACGCGTATGCTGCAAGTATGTGTGTGTGTTGCAAGTATGCGTGTGTGCTACAAGTATGTGTGTATGCCGCAAGTATGCGTGCGTGCTGCGAGTATGTCCTGTATGCTGCAAGTATGTCAAGTATGCTGTAAGTATGCGTGTGCTGCAAGTATGCGTGTATGTTGCAAGTATGCATGTATGCTGCAAGTATCTCTTGTGTGCTGCAAGTATGTCGTGTATGTTGCAAGTATGTCGTGTATTACAGGTATGTCGTGTGTGCTGCAAGTATGTCACGTGTGCTGCAAGTATGACGTGTGTGTTGCAAGTATGATGTGTGTGTTGCAAGTATGACGTGTGTTGCAAGTGTCGTGTGTGTTGCAAGTATGTCGTGTGTGTTACAGGCATGTTGTGTGTGTTGCGAGTATGTTGTGTGTGTGTTACAGGTGTGTCGTGTGTGTTGCAAGTATGTCGTGTGTGCTGCGAGTATGTCGTGTGTGTTACAGGTATGTCGTGTGTGTTGCGAGTATGTCGTGTGTGTTGCAGGTATCTCGTGTGTGTTGCAAGTATGTCGTGTGTGTTGCAAGTATGTCGCGTGTGTTACAAGTATGTGTGTGTTACAGGTATGTCGCGTGTGTTGAAAGTATGTAGTGTGTTGCAAGTGTGTAGTGTGTTGCAAGTATGTCGTGTGTTACAAGTATGTCGTGTAAGTATGTGCGTATGTAACAGGTATGTCGTGTGTTGCAAGTATGTTGCGTGTGTTACAGGTATGTCGCGTGTGTTACAGGTATGTCGTGTGTGCTGCAGGTATGTCGTGTGTGCTGCAAGTATGTTTCAGCTCATCTTTTTCTGTTGTTGCCTCTCACAGTGTTTGTCACGCAGATTTACAGCCTTAAGATGTAGCTGGGCTCCTCGGTCTTTTCCTTCAACTTTCGTTTTTATATCTCCTCTCTCTTGCTTCAGGGATGTGCTCAGCGCTCCATTCTGAAGGGCTTGCAGTTTAACTTTTGACCCGTTTCCTGGACCTGGAGTGCCTTTGCCTGTGGGACTCCCCCACCCCCTTACAGCCTCAGTGCGGGTTTTCCGGGCCTTCCTTTCTGTAAACAAGGTGTGTGTCAGAGCGCTGGCTGTGTTACCTGTCCACTAGTGGGGTGTGACTGGCTGTGCAGTCTGCGTGTAACTGGGCGTGGGAAGGGTACAGCCTTTCTTCACAGCAGGGTAACAGGCGAGAGGCAGCTTCGCTTCGTGAGGAGAAAGAAGTGCAGCTTCTTGTCTCACCACCTTCTGACCCGAGAGTGCTGCTTTACGGCCCTGGTCAGGCAGCTTACCGGTCCTGGGCTCAGCTGAAGGTCTGTAGACAGAGGTGCCCGCCCTGCGGGGCTGTGCCTGGAAGTGCAGTGTCCTGGGCTCAGCTGAGGGTCTGTAGACAGAGGGGCTCGCCCTGAGGGGCTGTGCCTGGAAGTGCAGTGTCCTGGGCTCAGTTGAGGGTCTGTAGACAGAGGTGCCCGCCCTGCGGGGCTGTGCCTGGAAGTGCCGTGTTCCTGGGCTCCTGTCTCTTATACACATCTAGATGTGTATAAGAGACAGGTGTTACAGGTATGTCGTGTGTGTTGCGAGTATGTCGTGTGTGTTGCAGGTATCTCGTGTGTGTTGCAAGTATGTCGTGTGTGTTGCAAGTATGTCGTGTGTGTTACAAGTATGTGTGTGTTACAGGTATGTCGCGTGTGTTGAAAGTATGTAGTGTGTTGCAAGTGTGTAGTGTGTTGCAAGTATGTCGTGTGTTACAAGTATGTCGTGTAAGTATGTGCGTATGTAACAGGTATGTCGTGTGTTGCAAGTATGTTGCGTGTGTTACAGGCATGTCGCGTGTGTTACAGGTATGTCGTGTGTGCTGCAGGTATGTCGTGTGTGCTGCAAGTATGTTTCAGCTCATCTTTTTCTGTTGTTGCCTCTCACAGTGTTTGTCACGCAGATTTACAGCCTTAAGATGTAGCTGGGCTCCTCGGTCTTTTCCTTCAACTTTCGTTTTTATATCTCCTCTCTCTTGCTTCAGGGATGTGCTCAGCGCTCCATTCTGAAGGGCTTGCAGTTTAACTTTTGACCCGTTTCCTGGACCTGGAGTGCCTTTGCCTGTGGGACTCCCCCACCCCCTTACAGCCTCAGTGCGGGTTTTCCGGGCCTTCCTTTCTGTAAACAAGGTGTGTGTCAGAGCGCTGGCTGTGTTACCTGTCCACTAGTGGGGTGTGACTGGCTGTGCAGTCTGCGTGTAACTGGGCGTGGGAAGGGTACAGCCTTTCTTCACAGCAGGGTAACAGGCGAGAGGCAGCTTCGCTTCGTGAGGAGAAAGAAGTGCAGCTTCTTGTCTCACCACCTTCTGACCCGAGAGTGCTGCTTTACGGCCCTGGTCAGGCAGCTTACCGGTCCTGGGCTCAGCTGAAGGTCTGTAGACAGAGGTGCCCGCCCTGCGGGGCTGTGCCTGGAAGTGCAGTGTCCTGGGCTCAGCTGAGGGTCTGTAGACAGAGGTGCCCGCCCTGCGGGGCTGTGCCTGGAAGTGCCGTGGTCCTGGGCTCAGCTGAGGGTCTGTAGACAGAGGTGCCCGCCCTGCGGGGCTGTGCCTGGAAGTGCCGTGTCCTGGGCTCAGCTGAGGGTCTGTAGACAGAGGTGCCCGCCCTGCGGGGCTGTGCCTGGAAGTGCCGTGGTTCTGGGCTCAGCTGAGGGTCTGTAGACAGAGGTGCCCGCCCTGCGGGGCTGTGCCTGGAAGTGCCGTGGTTCTGGGCTCAGCTGAGGGTCTGTAGACAGAGGTGCCCGCCCTGCGGGGCTGTGCCTGGAAGTGCCGTGGTTCTGGGCTCAGCTGAGGGTCTGTAGACAGAGGTGCCCGCCCTGCGGGGCTGTGCCTGGAAGTGCCGTGGTTCTGGGCTCAGCTGAGGGTCTGTAGACAGAGGTGCCCGCCCTGCGGGGCTGTGCCTGGAAGTGCCGTGGTTCTGGGCTCAGCTGAGGGTCTGTAGACAGAGGTGCCCGCCCTGCGGGGCTGTGCCTGGAAGTGCCGTGGTTCTGGGCTCAGCTGAGGGTCTGTAGACAGAGGTGCCCGCCCTGCGGGGCTGTGCCTGGAAGTGCCGTGGTTCTGGGCTCAGCTGAGGGTCTGTAGACAGAGGTGCCCGCCCTGCGGGGCTGTGCCTGGAAGTGCCGTGGTTCTGGGCTCAGCTGAGGGTCTGTAGACAGAGGTGCCCGCCCTGCGGGGCTGTGCCTGGAAGTGCCGTGGTTCTGGGCTCAGCTGAGGGTCTGTAGACAGAGGTGCCCGCCCTGCGGGGCTGTGCCTGGAAGTGCCGTGGTTCTGGGCTCAGCTGAGGGTCTGTAGACAGAGGTGCCCGCCCTGCGGGGCTGTGCCTGGAAGTGCCGTGGTTCTGGGCTCAGCTGAGGGTCTGTAGACAGAGGTGCCCGCCCTGCGGGGCTGTGCCTGGAAGTGCCGTGGTTCTGGGCTCAGCTGAGGGTCTGTAGACAGAGGTGCCCGCCCTGCGGGGCTGTGCCTGGAAGTGCCGTGGTTCTGGGCTCAGCTGAGGGTCTGTAGACAGAGGTGCCCGCCCTGCGGGGCTGTGCCTGGAAGTGCCGTGGTCCTGGCCGCAGCTGAGGGTCTGTAGACAGAGGTGCCCGCCCTGCGGGGCTGTGCCTGGAAGTGCCCTGGTCCTGGGCTCAGCTGAGGGTCTGTAGACAGGGTGGTGGCTGGAAGTGCAGCAGACGCGTGAAGAAAGCGCTTGGCTCCGGCTGGTGCTTCCTTCTGCGCTGCTGATGCTTCTTGAGGCTGGGTGCCTGTTGCTGTTCCTGATGTCATTATTAGCTGTGCTTTTTCTCCTCTCCCTTGTTTTGCTCTGTCTGCTCCAGCAGCAGGTTTTCCTGTTCATCGCGGGACAGAAGTTCAGAGCTGTTGGCTCAGCCTTGTGTCAGTTCAGGTCCTTTGTGGGGGAGGGGAGGTCCCCAGCACCACATTCTGCGTTAGTATCGCTCGTTGCATATCTCTTAAGCTGAAAAAAACTTTCTGATTTTGTCTAGAAATGGTAATATCGTCTTTAAAAGATATAGTGTAACTTTACGTATAAAAACAAATCAGTGACGTTTGAGGTTTTCATTTTATGAAACCGAACGCTTTTTTTTTTTCATCATCATATTTCCATTTGTCTTTGAGTTCATGCCTATGACATAGTCCACTAGTTATCTAAAGAATTTATTACAGAATGTACCTTTTTTTTTTAGCCTGTACACAAATGCATTACAGCCAAATACACACATATTCGTAATACTTACTTCAGAATGGAAAACTCTGGAATAGAAGCGTCATTTTGGTGAGCAGAAGGACAGTCCACTCTGGTGGTTGCCGCTTTTCGTGAACGTTCTCCTGTGCAGTTTCGCCAAGGAAACCCACCGGAACAGGGAGTTGTTCTCGCCCGCCCTCCTGGGTGGCTTTCTGCATCAGTGCTGCCACACAGCCCCCTAACCGCGCGGTCCTTTCCGAAGTCTGTGTGCTGCTGTGAGCGGCTCACCTTCTTGGCTCGCTCTCGCCTGCTACCAGGCGGCATTCCGATCTGCTGTGCTCACCTGATAAGGCAGAGTGAGGCAGGAAGTGCGGTCCGCAAGTCCCGCTTGGCACCAAGAATGCGGCTCGGGAGCCCCCATCAAACCAGGCAGGGAGGTCAGCCTTGGTGCCGATTTCTCTGTGAAACCCCAGCCGGAAGGTGATCGTGTTCGCGCCACTGCACTTGCACCCTCTGCCCCCAGATTATTTTGTTTCTAACTTCTTCTCTCCCCAACCCCAACCCCCTTTCAAGCGTCTCATAGAGGATATGAAAGGCCTCACAATGTGGAAAGGACTCAAAAACTGTTTCAGAGTATATTTGGTTACTAATGCAGTGTATGCAACAGTGAAGATTTGAGGATAATTTTTTCATTTAGGTAAGTTTCTTGAGTTTTTTTTTTTTTTTTTCAATAGAACCAGTTGAGTACTGTGAATTCAATTTTTAGTATATTATAGAGATTCAGATGGTAGCATTTCAGTTGTACAAAGCTTCTTTGAATCAGTTGTTGCTGAGTATTTACTTGGAAGTTATGTAAACACAGTAAATGATAGTCTACCAATTTCTGTATATAGTTGTATGGTGCATTACCCTTGTTCAGATTTAGAAACGTTTTAATATTTCACATACTTCAGACTCAGTGCAGATAATATAAGAAACAGGTTTTAAAAGTAAATTTCCTCATTTTATTATTGAAGTTGAGTTTAGGGACATGGTTATCTGAGAGGAGACATTTCATCACTTCCCATCAAAAAATTCTCAAGTGCTCATATACTTAAACATGAGAAAATAGATTGAAAAATATCTCTAGCCAAAAAAAAGGCAAAAACAACTGAGCATATTAATCGTCTGTATGCACGCATATGAGAGGAGCAAAATATTACGATCACAGGACAAAACACCACACATGCCTAATCCTGTTTCTGAAATTCACTGTCCAGAACGTCCAGTCGTTTCCAGTGGCAGTGGGGAGTGACTCTTTCTGTAGCGTTGGAGCCGTGCTGGAGCTGAGGCCCACACGCACGTCCAGCAGGGCCTCAAGGAGCTGGCCGCGAGCTGGGGGCGGAGGAGGCGGCCCCGCCAGCCCGCCCGCCGCACCCCCGGGGCCAGGGCCAGCGGCCTGTGCCTCCCGGCCGGGGCGGTGCCAGTCCTTGCCTGACAAATAAGGGCTGAGAGACCCCCGATTTCCCGGTTCTGTCGCCTCTTTCACGTTTACCGGCTGGAATGCTTTAGAAGCCTGTGCTGCGCGCGCTCCGACTTGCGTTGCTTCTTCTCCGCCTCTCGGAGCCGCAGCCCGCGGCAGCGGCAGTGACCTTGGCTTTGGCGCTCTCTCTGCTCGGCGCTGTCGCTGTGCATTTGGGAGTTTTCCTGGCTTCTCCGTCTTGTCGCTTGCAGTCATTATTGCTGCTGGTAATCAGATTGTCCGGATTTGGCCAGGTGCACTTTTGGTGGCTGGATGGTTTTTCCTAAGTTTTTTCTTTAAACTTCTTTTTCTGGTGTAATAAGGTGTCCCAAACTCAGTCCATTTTCTGACCATACCTGGATTAGACCGTTTCTGCAGGGATCCGTGGTTCCTTTTAGTGAGAAAAGGAACAAGACGCAGCAGCCTGGGAGCTGGAGACGCCTAATTTTACATCTTGTCTTCGGCTTTAAGACGTCTTCAGTGACAGCTGTTGTTACTGAGTTGCTAGGTTGTGACTGTTTGCGACCCTTTGGACTGTAGCCCGCCAGGCGCCTCTGTCCATGGGATTTCCCAGGCAAGAATACTGGGTGGGTTGCCATCGCCTTCTCCAGGGGATCTTCCCTGTTGAGGAAGCATTTTGGCCTGTCCGCTTTAGGCAGGGTTTCCGGCTGCAGTATGCTCGGGGCGTCGCGTGAAAGGTGCTGACCGTTGCACACGCGGCTCTGCCCTGCATCCACGGAAGCGTGTGCTTGTGTTCCGGGCCGTGTCACAGCGTAGCGGCAGCGTTTTGCTCCATTACGTGAAGGGGCCAGAGTTCATCCAGCCGGCGTCCCTCGCCGCACCATTTCCAGACCTTTGCTGTCCCCACCGGTGCCGCACTGCACGCCTTTGCCGGCGTGTCTTCGGGACACGCCCACAGAAGGGGACGCGCTGGGCCCAGTGCGCCTCGTTTTGCCGAGCGTTGCCCCGGGTATGCTCCGTGGACATGCGTCTTGTACCCGCCACACAAGAGGAGGGGTTGTTAGACGTTTACCACTTTGAGAAATGTGCTCTTATTTTGAAGTTTTACGGTTATTTTGTCTTTAAGGTGGTGGTTCATCCTTTTTCCTATTTGAGTCATATTCACTTTGTGAACATGAGCTTTTTTTAATCCATTTTAAAGTGGGTTATTTTTTTCTTCTCATATTTTAGAGACTCTTTATATATCTTATATTATGTTTCTTTCTTTCGCTTAAGTTGGAAATGTTTTCCCCCCAGTGTGTCACTTGTCTTTGGACTTTACTTATTGCGTGCCTTTTTTCCCCAAACGAAAGTCTATTTTTATGTAGACAAATTTTTTACATTTCTTAAATTGCCTTATGATGACATCTATAGATTTTAAAGTATGGGTTTCCATGAAGATGTTTATTACAGAATACAGGTTTCAAAAGCAGTGTGTGAACTGACTGTGCATTCTAATGCGGTGAAGATGAACCCAGACTGTCCCTAGAGTGCTCTCTGGTTATGGTGAGCCTGAAAGGAAGCAGGGCACTGGGAAGGCTGTGCGGTTCCACTCACAGGAATCGGCCCGGCTCAGTGGACGCAGTGACGTCACCGTGTGTGTGCCTGAGAGAGTGGGCTGCCAGCTCTGTAGATGAGGGAAGTGGATTAGTCACGATGTGTCTGGACGTTTGTTATCAAGGAGTTCAGCCATGTCTTTCGCCCGGCTCTTCAGTCGAAGGGCTGGATCTAAGTACAGTGAGGTGAACTAGGGATGGGTGACTGTGCTGTGCCAAGCCGCATCTTTGTGACCCCAAGGACCACAGCCCACCAGGCGCCTCTGCCATGGGATTTCCCAGGCAAGAATACTGAGTGGGTAGCCATGCCCTCCTCCAGGGCATCTTCCCGACCCAGGGATCGAACCTGTGTTTCCTGCTTTACAGGCAGATTCGTTGCCCCTGATTGGTGGGGAAAGCCCGGGAACAGGTGGCTAGTTGTACTCAAGGCTGTGGTTTAACAGACTGGTGCTGAGCTGGAGCAAGGCTGCAGGTGGACTGGGGCGGCAGCGAGTCAAGAATCGTCACTTTACTGACGCTTCCTGTGAATCGAGAGTCTTGGGTGGGCTGTCAAGCTGTGTCACTAAATCGTGTTAATTACAGGTGTGATGTTAGGTTAGCAGTTCATGTGCAGCTGGTTAGATGTACCTGGAGTTCACTGACCACGTCTGGATGCTGCGGCTCAGAGGCTGGAGCAGGAATCTGTTCAGGAGAGAAGTGGGATCATGCCACAGGAAGGCGGGCGCTTGGAGGGACAAGAACAGGAGCACCGTGCTGCCAAGGGCCCTGGCTCGTGACCAGGGGCCCAGGCCGGTGTCTGGAGGCACCCTGATCTCCCAGCTGGCAGGTGCTGCTGGCGTCTGGTAGGTGGAGGCCAGGGGTGGTCCAGGCACCGCATGGCCGTTCCCGAGGAGCCCAGGGGTGCCCACAGCTGCAGTCCTGGGCCCGTGCTGCCCGCTGTCCCCACCCACACCTCGGAGTGCACAGTGCCTGGGGCGTCTGCACTGCCTCTGTGAAGAATGTCATGCTCAAACTGATTGAGCATCGGGTTCAGGGATGCCAGTGGTGAAGTTCAGCCCAGTTGGCAAAGCGGCATGAGACGAGTTTTGCTTTTGTAAGCGGCAATATTTTGTAGCTGTCAAGCGTGCCTGTCATCTCTGGAGCTGCTCCAGGGATGCCTTCTTACTCGAGGGCTATAGATACATTCCATGGATGAGAAAATAATGACATCTTAATTTCAAAAATACACTTTTATTAGCCAATAACTGAAATTTAGCATTTTCTTCACTTACAAGTTTATACTCATATCTCCTTCAAAACTGAAGTTGTAAAATTTTAAATGCACAGAAGTCAGGTCTAGACCTTACTTAACATGTTAATAAAGACCACTCGCCTTCTGTCACAGGTTTGAAATATTTCGGCCGTTGCGCTTTGTAAAGAGTCTTTCTTTACTGACTGCTGCCCGGCCTTCTCCCTGGCTGCGGCTTGCAGGCCTCTCGTCGTGGAGGCTTTTCTTAACGGTGGGCTCCGGGGTTGAGGGCTCTGGAGTGCGGCTCCCGGGCTCCAGAGAGTGGGCTCCGGAGTGCGGCTCCCGGGCTCCGGGAGCGAGGGCTCAGCAGTGTGGCCCCCGGGCTCCATAGCTGCTCCTCAGGATCTTCCTGGACCAGTGATCTGTCTGGTGTCCCCTGTGTTGCAAGACGGGCGCCTCACCACTGCACCACCAGGGAAGCCCTGATAATTGCATTTTACTGTGACTGTTCACTTTGCAGTCCTCTGTGCTGTATGCATTTAACACTTTTATTCTGAGAGCAGTGGCATAGGCCTCACCAGTCTGCTGAAGGACCCCGGACAAAGTTGGGTGGAACCCCGGACTAGACAGGTGGCTTTTGAAGGGTGTTTTACGTGCTTGCCTTGTGGCCCAGCTGGTAAAGAATCCACCCGCAATGTCGGAGGCCCGGGTTCGATCCCTGGGTTGGGAAGATCCCCTGGAGAAGAGAAAGGTGCCCACTCCAGTGTTCTGGCCTGGAGAGCTCCATGGGCTGTGCAGTCCACGGGGTCGCAGAGAGTCGGACACGAGTGAGTGACTCTCACCTTCACTTCCCTTCTTGCACTTCACATTTGCACAAGTGCAGTGCTGAGAGGCACAGTAGAAATGAAGACGTCATCTTTGGGCTTAATTAGTGTGTCCTCTATTAGCGTCTTTCACGTCCCCAGAGCATATGGTGTGGTAGCTACTTAAAGATTTTCAGAGGACTGTGGGGAGAACTTCACTGTTCACCCCCATGTGATGCTGACTAAGGGCTTGGCTGGGTTTCCGCTTTCACCGGCGTCTCCCGGAGAAGCGCACGGGGAGCCTGCCTCGGAAGCCGACCGTTGTGAGTAGACGGCGCTGGCGGCCATAACTGAGGCCTTTGAAAGCCATGTTTGCAGACTGGTTTTCACAGCAGGCTGTTTTCTGGCAGAGAATTGTCTTACTTACAACGGTTGCGTGGCTGGATACTGGGTAGTTTGTTAGAGTTCATAAAGCGGTGATCTGCGTGCGTTCTCTGTGGGGTGTGTGTGTTGGGGTCGGTTTTTTAGGCCAGAAAACTTGTACAAACTCTGAAATCTTCCCCGGAAAGGTGACTTTTCCCACACTCAATGAGCTTGCTCCACCTCGGCCCTGGTGATGTTAGGAGAACAGTGGTTGGCTCACCTCGAGAAGGCGTGCACTGGGATGTGTGAGAGAGCGTGCCTTTGTTTTCAGACAAGGAGCCGCACCAGAATCACTGGATCACGCAGACCCGTGAGGCGTGTGCAGTGGATCGAGCTCCCGGGTGAGGACGCCCCGGCTCGCCCCAGAGGAGCGGATTCGGTCCAGAGCGTGCAGCCAGGCTCACCGCTTTGTTTGGTTTCCGGTTGCAAGTAACAGTCACGTTCACATAGTCCTGCAGTCTCTAAGTGTGCAGTAGCGTTACGTCTGAAAAAAGAGCGTACCTGCCTCCATTGCAGAACACTTCAGTGCTGAGCAGTGCTAGCCGCCCATCATGTGACACTCCCGGCGAGCCTCACCCCCTCCGCTTGTAGAAACCCAGCGCCCGCGCGGCGCAGCGCCCCGGGAGGGTCGTCGAAGGTCCACTCCAGACGATGCCGAGCCTTCGGAAGTATCTGTCGTGAAGAAGTTATAGGTAATGAAATGCGTATAGTTTTAAAAAGTGTTCTTCAGTACTGGTTTAAAAAACAGTTTAAGAAGTAGTTTATACAAGTGTTAAAAAATAGTATTTATACGACTCTAAAAAACCCGTAATCAGGTATTTTGTCCCTGCTCTACCTGAACTGTTGGCATTCAAATGTTGCTGCTGTTTTTAACAGTGTGAGTAAATGGCCACCATCTGGCTGATGGCTTTATGCACAGGGATGTTTGTGTTTTGAAGGCACACAGCTGTTTGGAGGCAGCAGCCTTGGGATAAGGTGTGTGTCTGAGATAACGTAGTGGTCCTGTAAACGAGGGAATTGGAAAGCTGATTACCTGTTGCAGGTAGCGTTGGGCTGCAGGCTGGGACCTGGTTTTCCTAGAAAGGCTGGAAGCGGTGAGCAAAATGTGAACAGAGCCTGGTCACTAGCCTGCTTAAGCTCTAAAGCAGGTGGTTCTCGGTAGCTAGAACAGAAGGAGATTTGGGGCTGTCCTGGTTCGGATAAGAAGGCCGATTGATTATCAGTTTCATTGACTGATGAGGTATTGGTAAAATGTTGAAAAGCAAACCTCCGTCTGTACGTCTTTGCTCCTTGTTTTGACTGTGTGTAATTTCTTAACGAGCCTTCTCTCTCTTTTCGGTCTTCTTGTATTCCTTCTGATAAACACAAGAACACTTCTGTTTAACGAGTGGTAACGCAGCCCCGAGCAGTATTCATTACCGTGGGTGATCGAGTTTCTCGGGGAAGAATGTGTCTGAAGGTGAGGATATCCCTTTAGGAAGAGAGAAGGCGGCTTTCCTGTCGCGAAAGTGACCGCTGAGGAAAGGAACCGAGTGGGCAGTCTGTGGGGTCGCCCCGCCTTTCTGAGCATCGAGCTGCAGCGCTGGCTGTGAAGCACCGGCGGCGGGGTCACGCCCCTGGCCCTGGAGGGGCTGCTGGCCAGGAGGCAGCTCTGGGGGGCGGGGAGTGGCCGCCGGGCGGCTGTGTGCTGGCGGCTCGCGCTTGGCCTCCCTGGACCTTCTTTGTCCCCCCTGCACAGTGGGCGTGATGGCAGCACCTGCCTCTTAGTTTGGGGAATTAAATGCTGAAGACCGTCCATATCTGGCACATGATGGCCTGTTAACATACGTTAGTTATGATTATTATTGGGTGTTAGCTTGGTCACTGCCTGCCCAATTTAACGTTCACGAACTTCATTTTATGTCTTCTCAGCTTTGATAAAATTCTGTAGACTTAATGCACACTGGCCGAAACTGGCTGAATAACTGAGCAGAAAGGTAATGTGTTCCTTTATTAAGGGACTCGCCCAGTAACGACTCTGCTTAGCTGTTCCAGTGTGATGTTACGGAGACCCGGCAAACTGAACTGCTAGTAGTGCAAATCAAATCAAAGGTAGTTTTTAATAGTCTACTTTATTTAGGCTTGATCGAGCCTGGAGAATTGTTTCTTTAAAAGCATCATAGAGAGGTTTCTTTTAAAATGATTATCAGCCTGAGTTTTGGCTGCTTGGCCTGGGCCAGACACAGACAACTCCTCCTGACTTGCTTTCTCAGCTGCCACCCTGCGCCCATGCCCGGCTTCACCCCAGCGTCTGTGGTTCGGGTTGTCCTTCCCACACAACCCTGATCCTTGCGTTCCTAGCCCAGAGTCGGGGAGCACAGGGGCGGGCGGCCCACAGCAGAGTCGGGTGGACACAGTAGGAACCAGGGGCTGGAAGTGTGCCTGACGGTGTCTTCGTCTAGTTTAATTTTCAAATAGACCGTTAAGCCCATGCTAGTACTCCCTGTCCCTTACTCTCCTTCAGGTGAAGACTCGTTGGATGTCCGGCAAGGGCAGGATGGTGGGTTGGGATGTGGATGGTAGTGGCTGTGACGGTCCCTGAGGCCGCAGGGACCTCTGCGAGGAGGCGGGTGAGAGGGGCTGCCTGCCTGCTCTTAGGGTGGGGGTGGCTTGGATGCTGGCAGATGTGGGAAGACGTGACGTGTGGGGGGAGGGGAGGGGAGCTCTGAGGACTCCCGCTGAGGCGCTCTTGGTGCCGGGGGCATGCAGGGAGCCTCGGGGTTGGGAGTGTCCGTGGAGGTCTGCAGGGAGCTATGCTTTGTCCAGGAAGTCCCGGGGTGCATAGCATCATCTGGTAAGGTGTGGCCCACCAGACAGACACGGGTGCTCTGTGCCGCAGCAGGCCCCTGCCCCTGGGTGTGAACTCCTGAGGCTTATTATTGCGGTGGCAGCAAGAGGGTTGCCTAAGTAAAGCCTGTGACTGATTGAAAAAGCGGAGGAGCCCTGGGAGGGAGCCGCCCAAGGTCCTGTGTGTGGGCTTCGGCCTCCCGCGAAGTGGTCTTTGGTTGGCATCCGTTGTACTTTTCTCTGGAAGTAAGATTATTAAAAAACAAAGAATTTTTAAGAAAAATCCACATTGTGCCTGTTGATCCGGGGCGAGCAGTTCATACTGAAAATACATTCAGCCGAAGTGAGTTTCCATTCATTCACATTCATGCGGGGTTGGGGTTAGCGTTGCCCCTTTGAAATCTCGGGACAGATGGGCCCTCAGGGTCAGACGGGTGTGGACCTCGGAGTTCACTGCATCTGGGCTTAGTTCTGGACTTGCTTTGATCCTGCTTGAATGGGATACTCGGGCTTTGTGAGTTTCAGTGGCCAGATCTTGAGGCTGGGGTTTGGTCTTAGCGTCTGCTTCACTGGGTGGTTATGAAGACTTGACCAACTGGTGCCCAGCCCTAGCTGAGGGCCTCGGTCTGCGTGGCAGCTGCTGGTGACACAGGTGCTCCGCAGCCGGGCCTGACGCTGGGCCCACGCGGGGGGAGGCAGACTGTAAACAGCTCGTCCCAAGTCACTTGTCTAAGTTTGAAGACACCTCTTTTTTACAGGCTGTCGTTTTTTCAAAGATGTATCATTTCATTCTCCTTTCAGGATCTGGAGTTCCACGGAGTGATGAGGTTTTATTTTCAAGATAAAGCTGCCGGGAACTTCGCCACGAAATGCATCCGGGTGTCCAGCACCGCCACCACGCAGGACGTGCTGGAGACGCTAGCCGAGAAGTTCCGCCCCGACATGCGCATGCTGTCCTCACCCAGATACTCGCTCTACGAGGTGCACGTCAGCGGAGGTCAGTGCGCAGGGCGGCCGCGGGCGCCACCCTCGCCGCGGGGCGCTCACTTCCTGGGGCCCAGCTCTGCTGCTGCCCCGGGCTGTTCCGAGGGAGCAGTGAAGCAGACGGCAGAGCTCGAGTGTGTCTGTGACGTGTCCCAGCAGGTTCCTCGCAGGTGCAGTTTTGGGAGTGGCTTTCTTCTCCAGAGATGAGGAGTGCAGTGTTTTATACTTGAATTCTCCAGGTCTGGAACATCCTTTGATGATACACGGGGCTGTTTGATTTTGCAGAGATACTTCGTGTGACTCTATTAGTACATTATAGCGCTACAGCCAGAAGCAGCCCATTGTTTTGGACCATCAGTCTTGTTGTAGCATCTTTGTCCTGTGGAACAGAAACCGTGTTCTTGGGAAGAACAGGTGTCATGAGGAAAGTCTTTCTGCTCCTTATTTTAAAGTTTGAAGTTTCTGAAAAACATCCTATATATCATGTGGCAATTTAGGTTGAACTGATTAGGAATGTAGAAATGTTTGCATTTTTATGAGTGCTTTGGAAATACTGAGTCACCTGCAAAAAAAAAAAAA
>SJYX01007859.1:70979-166696 GCA_006410675.1 Oreotragus oreotragus | reverse complement strand
TGTGTGTGTGTGTGTGTGTGTGTCATCTTTATGCAACTCTATGACCAATTCTCTTGACAGTAAACAGGAAGGCAGAGCTGGAGAAAGTGAGTTAACCATGACGCCTCAGTGCTCTCCAAGAACTGCCTGGATAGTTCCATCACCCCATCAGTGCTGTGGTCACCTCAGGGGCGGCCTTCTTGCATCCTAAGTCCTCGATCCGTGATTCTCAAACTGGCCAGCATGAGAATCACCCAGAGGCCTGGGGAAAACACACACTGCAGGGCCCAACTCTGAGTTTCGGATGCAGCAGTTCTGGTGTGACCACCAAGAGTTTTACCTCCTACCCTTTACCCGGGGTGGGGCTTCTCTGCAGGCTCAGCAGTGAAGAATCCTCTCAGAAAGAAGGAGATGAGGGCTCCATCCCTGGCTCGAAAAAGTCTCCTAGAGAAGGAAATGGCAACCCACTCCAGTATTCTTGCCAGAAAAATCCCATGGACAGAGGAGCCTGGTGGGCTGTGGTTCCTGGGGCCCCAGAGCCAGACTCCCGGGTGATGACGACGCTGCTGGCCCTCCAGCCAGCCTGTGTAGTAAGGCTCTCAGGCACTGGTCCCCAAATATGGGTGGATCCTATTCCCAGAGATTCTGGCCCTGGGGTGGGTCTGTGAACATGCATTAGTAAAAACCCCCACATGAGTTTAGTTTGTGTCAAGGATGGCACTTGAAATCAGAAAAGGAAGGAATGGCTTCATCAATACAGTACTGGATGAACTGGCTACTACTGAAGCAGAATTAGTATTGATACATAGCACCTCTTGTTATTGTTGTCTAGTTGCTAAGTAGTGTCCAGCTCTGAGACCCCATGGACTGTAGCTCACCAGGCTCCTCTGTCCATGGGGATTCTCCAGGCAAGAATACTGGNTACAGTACTGGATGAACTGGCTACTACTGAAGCAGAATTAGTATTGATACATAGCACCTCTTGTTATTGTTGTCTAGTTGCTAAGTAGTGTCCAGCTCTGAGACCCCATGGACTGTAGCTCACCAGGCTCCTCTGTCCATGGGGATTCTCCAGGCAAGAATACTGGAATGGGTTGCCATTTCCTTCTCCAGGGGATCTTTCCAACCCAGGGGTTGAACCTGTATCTCCTACGTGGTAGGTAAAGTGGATTCTTTACCACTGAGCCACCTGGGAAGCCCAAAAGGCAATATAGTATATTCTAAATTGTAAGGATAAATGGAACTCACACCATACTAAAAGAGTAGTAACAAGAGCAGTCAACCAGTAGACTCAAGATCTTTGTGCATGAAAACAAAACTCACAAAAGAGGGTACTTTAGTAATTTTGGATTGGAGAAGCCTGCATAGGAAGTCAAATCCACACTAAAGGGCTGCAGTTAAAAGCTGCACGTCTCTGTTCAGGTGAATGGGTCTCCAAATGCCCACATCAAGTATGTTTGTGATTTTAATTATCCACAGTGTAGAAAACACATTTGTCTGAAGAGTCCCTCTAACTGCCCCGGGGGCAGTGTACCCCACCTCCCTCCACAGGGCCAGCGTCTGCTGCTAGAAAACCATCAACGTTTGTTGCCTGAATGAATTCCTACGGTAGACAATAGTTCAGGGGCCTTGTTTCACTTGTGTAGGGAGAAGAAGATTCAAAAACCTAAAATAAATCACGACAGGAGAAGTTATGATTTGCCTTATCCCAGCAAACTCAGCCCTTGTCCTTATCAGGCTGGGCAGGACAGCACATAAATTTCCTGAGGTTGGTGCTTGTCATTCCAGACCTGGTCCACCTTCTTCACTCATTACTGTGTGGAGCAGTATCCACCTTCCCAGCCAGATGGTCCTTGTTACTTACCCCTAAGGAAGAAGATTTCTTCTTGTCTTCACTCCCTTTAGCAATCTTGCCATGGACAGATGCCCTGTGAGTACTTGTGTATGGGCTATGTGGATATCAATGTTTAATTACAAAGGGGAAATGTACTTCACAGTAGAAAAATGCAACAATCCAAGGATAAGAAGGATTGAAATGCCACTTCCTGAGATAACTCATTCTCAAGGTTTGGGATATAGTCTCCTACACCCTTCTCCTTGGCAACCCAATTTTATATTAGAAAACTTGCCAGGTCAAATCATTATGCTGTGCCCTTTCTTTAGACTCTCACAGTGCTGTATGTCAGTTGTATCTCAATAACACTGAAGGGAAAAGACTGGTCAGAAAAGATGGTAGACTGAACTCACTGTTTACTGCTACCCCCCTAAACCTACTAAAACAGCAATGAAGGCATTTTCTAAGTCCCAAAAGAATGAAGAAAATGAGAGGGAGGTAGAGAGTACGGATTTGGAAGGCAGGCAGACCAGTGGTGCTGACTTGGCAGACACGAGAAACGGAATCTTCCCCTGGCAGTTGGGGAAACGAAGACTCAATCCCAGTTATACTGGGATAAGTGCCAAAGTCTTGAAAAGTGGAAGTGCCAAGTATCTCAGGAAGCATGACAGAGCTCAAGGAAAGAAGGTAGTTTGAAAACCTCAGGAGCAGTGAAGACTGCCAGCCTCTCCCCCACCCTGACCACCAATCGCCCCCCTGCCCACCCCCAGCTGAGTACCCCTCCTCATTCACATAGAAGTCTGCAGGGGTTTTCTCTGGAAAAGTTAAAAAAAAAAAGTCTCTGAAATGGACTACACCAAGTCCAGCTGTCAGAAAAATTTTAAAGGCAAATTTATATGGAAAACTGAGACATAGCCAGCCTTGCCCCTGGCCCCCGCCCCAAGCCAGCCCTTTTCCCCACTCACTCAGCTAGCTCCCAGGAAATTGGCAGCCAGACTCTTCCTCCCAGGCTGAAGGGATTCTGTGGGGAGCCCCTGAAGACCCTCCCCTGACCTCCATCAAGCCTGATCACCCTGAGAGAAGCACACAGCTGGCTGCCACACTGGGTCCAGAGTGTCCCACGAACTTGTCAGGCCCCATTCTTTACACACATGTAAGCAATGAGAACACACCAGGAATCCGAAGANTGAAATGCCACTTCCTGAGATAACTCATTCTCAAGGTTTGGGATATAGTCTCCTACACCCTTCTCCTTGGCAACCCAATTTTATATTAGAAAACTTGCCAGGTCAAATCATTATGCTGTGCCCTTTCTTTAGACTCTCACAGTGCTGTATGTCAGTTGTATCTCAATAACACTGAAGGGAAAAGACTGGTCAGAAAAGATGGTAGACTGAACTCACTGTTTACTGCTACCCCCCTAAACCTACTAAAACAGCAATGAAGGCATTTTCTAAGTCCCAAAAGAATGAAGAAAATGAGAGGGAGGTAGAGAGTACGGATTTGGAAGGCAGGCAGACCAGTGGTGCTGACTTGGCAGACACGAGAAACGGAATCTTCCCCTGGCAGTTGGGGAAACGAAGACTCAATCCCAGTTATACTGGGATAAGTGCCAAAGTCTTGAAAAGTGGAAGTGCCAAGTATCTCAGGAAGCATGACAGAGCTCAAGGAAAGAAGGTAGTTTGAAAACCTCAGGAGCAGTGAAGACTGCCAGCCTCTCCCCCACCCTGACCACCAATCGCCCCCCTGCCCACCCCCAGCTGAGTACCCCTCCTCATTCACATAGAAGTCTGCAGGGGTTTTCTCTGGAAAAGTTAAAAAAAAAAAGTCTCTGAAATGGACTACACCAAGTCCAGCTGTCAGAAAAATTTTAAAGGCAAATTTATATGGAAAACAGACATAGCCAGCCTTGCCCCTGGCCCCTGCCCCAAGCCAGCCCTTTTCCCCACTCACTCAGCTAGCTCCCAGGAAATTGGCAGCCAGACTCTTCCTCCCAGGCTGAAGGGATTCTGTGGGGAGCCCCTGAAGACCCTCCCCTGACCTCCATCAAGCCTGATCACCCTGAGAGAAGCACACAGCTGGCTGCCACACTGGGTCCAGAGTGTCCCACGAACTTGTCAGGCCCCATTCTTTACACACATGTAAGCAATGAGAACACACCAGGAATCCGAAGAAAGCCTCTAACCCTGAAAAACAGAGTCCAAGACAACAGGAGGGAGGAAAAAGTTCACAGAGACGATACAGACAAAAAGTGTATCACTAATATTTTCAGAGAGTCAAAAATTTGTCATAACCACGAAATCAAATAGGATACTACTTTTTGACAAGGAACATCTGGGGGGGGGGAAACCTCAAATGAAACATGATAGCTAAAATGAAAAGCCATTAAAAAGGTTGGAAGATAAAGTTAAGTTGAATAAAAAGTCAGAGATGGAAGATAAAGAGATAAGAAAATGAGAGATCAGTCCAGGAGACACAGTTATCAGAATACCTGTGGCATTCTTAAGAAAACAGAAGAGAGGAAGATAAAAAATGCAGGATTTCCCATTAACAAAGATCATGAGATGCCAGACGGGATAATAAGAATTCAAGGTTTCTCAGTACTAAAGGTCATGTGATGCTATCTAATGCCCGGTACAGCTGTTGAGAACAGAACCACCAAAGTTCCACAGTAGTAAAATTTCAGGCCATTGAGAACCAAAGAGAAGATCTTACACATTTTGAAAGAAAGGGGGTGGAGGGGTAAGGTCACAACCAGCTTTTCTCACAACAGCAAGAGCGATGAAGGAATGCTTTCACATTCTGAGGGAAAAATGTTTTCCAACTCAGAATTCTATACCCAGCCAGCCAATCAGTTGAGCATAAATGAAGAACAAAGACATTTTCAGGTGTTTATTTTCTGTGTACCCTTTTCCAGAAAGCTACTGGTTAGTGGTGGTTTAGTTGCTAAGTCGTGTCCGACTCTTGCGACCCCTATGGACTGTAGCCCGCCAGGCTCCTCTGTGAATGGGATTCTCCAGGCAAGAATATTGGAGTGGGTTGCCATTTCCTTCTCCAGGGGATCTTCCCCACTCAGGAATCGAACCCAGGTCTCCTGCATTACAGGCAGATTTCCCGACTGAGCTATGAGGGAAGCCCAAACTACTGGGGAATGTGTGCTAATGAAAGGAGAGAGTTTATCAAAAAGAGGGAAGCATAGGATACAGAGAATAAGAGGTACAACACAGGGAACATGAAGGGAATGTCCAGGTGGGAAGTGGGGCAGACCAGGGTGATGTGCACAGGCTCAGCAGGACAGAAGCTCCAGGGGAGAAGCCCCTGCTGTACCTTAGCATTTGGAGGGACTTGGAAAATTGGCAGAGTTTATGGTAAATTATGAAACTCCAATACTTTGGCCACCTGATGTGAAGAGCTGACTCATTTGAAAAGACCCTGATGCTGGGAAAGATTGAGGGCAGGAGAAGGGGACGACAGAGGATGAGATGGTTGGATGACATCACCAGCTCAATGGACATGAGTTTGGGTGGGCCCCGGGAGTTGGTGTTGGACAGGAAGGCCCGGCATGCTGCAGCTCATGGGGTCACAAAGAGTAGGACACAACCGAGCGACTGAACTGAACTGATGGTGAATTAACATGGAAAAACAAACACACACAAAACACCAGGAAAAACAAACAAATATTGTACAAAGAAAAAGAGTTATACATCTCAGTGGATGAGAATAGCATCCACACAGTAATGATAGCGTAACCACTGTACATTTGCTAAGCAAAATTCAGTGTAACTGTTGGGCGGCTGGGGCACAGAAATTCAGGGTTGCTGGGAAGTCAATACATAATTTCAAGTACGAAAAGATCAAGAAGAGTATTAGAGGTATATTATTCAGAGACATGGAGGCAAACGCTACTCCTCAAAAATGTGGGGAGGTAGAAAGTAGAAGGAATGGAGACACACTTTTAGAACTATTGGTTTCAAACTATGAACAGAACTGCTGCTCTGGCCTGATCCACCTGCTTCTCGCCTTGGCTCCAGCCCAACCTGTCAGGAGCAGGACCCCCTTGTGCCAGCCTGGCTGCCTTACACACTTTCTCCACAGGCTGTTCTGTGTTACCTTTCCCCCATCACTTGGATCTTCCTGTAGGGATGCCTTGCCTACGTATGTGAAAGCACTGTTTTCTTGAATTGAATTTTAAAAACAAGATGCATGATGTAACCACCTTTCAACTATTTTGAGTGCTTGCATGAAACCACATTGCTCAAGATACCTGCTAAATGACTTAAGTACAAAAGTGATTTGCAATCCAAATGGAGCAATAACTCTTTTGCGTATTGATTGATACACCACTTGATTAGGCCACTTGATACTTTTAACCCTCTCCTTACCTTTCACATTAATGTTGGCATTAAACATTGACATTTTTGGTCACATTGCACTTGAAATATGTGGGTTATTTTCAAATCTTTTGATATTGATTTCTAATAGAATTCCACAATGATAAGAGAACAGACTATATAACTTCAGTACCTTTAGACCATGAAATTTTTGCACCTTTTCTCTATGTCCCTGGATATGTTCCAGTGTCTCCTGGTTTATAGTCTACAGGAACTTGAATAGAATGTATCCTGCTGTTGTGTGAAAATTGTATAAATTTTAATTATGTTGAATTGGTTCATAGTGCTTTTCAGGCCTACTATATCCTACTTTTCTATTCGTTCTATTAAATTTTGAGTAGTTGATACTGAAACTCCATCTAAGTCTTAATTTACCTAAATAACCATAATAGACAGTGGAATTAACTTTGCTCTGTAGTTTCAAAGTCTCCTTAAATGTGCTATCATACTTTCACAATTTAAAAAAAAATTAATTTTTACTTCTGATGGGTTTCTCTTCCACATTTTAATCCTGTTTTCAAGTCTGAATTAGTTACTTGCTTTCTAAACACGCATGTAACACAAATTTATGCCATTTCCCAAACAGATGATTTCACATATTAGCTTGGGTTGTCGATGAAAAAAGTCAGTCTAAGAAATGGTAAATTTTATTTGGGTCAAACTGAGGATTATAGTTCTCCAGAGAGCTCTGAGAACTGCTGAGGAAGTTAGGTGGGGAGGCCAGCACTAATGTGATTCTGGCAAAGTGGGTACCCGCAACCAAGCACCCGTCTCAGCAGAAGGTTGCTGCTGGCCGTGAGGAACAAATGTCTTCATTAATGGTTTTCTAAGTATAGGAAGATGCGAGATCATAACATGGATATGTTGCGATGTGCATAACAAGATGCAAGGGCCATAACATTTTCACCTGAAAATATCTGAGAGCATCTGTTGGTTTTTTCAGAGCACAGGGTGCCTCGTGGTGATCTTAACCCTGAACCCCTTTCAGGATGTACTGGGGGCAGCAGCTGCAGTGGCTGATGACTGGATGCTGAGCCACACTGTTCATTTCACAACCCCTTACCTTTTGGCCTTAATTTTGATCCAAGTTTTGGGAGGCATTTTGGGACCAATTTGTCTCATGGCACCAGGAATGCTTGGTCCCAGGTCAGGCAAGGATTTCATTGATAGGCCACTCAACTAGCTGTTACTGGACAAGGCCCTGTTAACAGTAGCCAGAAACCTCTGGGCCGCCTGTCTTACTAGTCTGTTATGGCCCAGGAAGTGCTCCCCTCTTGTTGCTTCTTCCCACATATGGAGTTTCACTACTATAATTATCTATTTGATCAGTTGTTTCAAGTTGCCTAAATCATCGGCTATAGTGAAGGACAGGGAAGCCTGGTGTGATGCAGTCCATGGGGTCGCAAGGCGTCAGACACGACTTAGCAATTGAACAATAACGTAATCATTAATTTTACCTGCAGTTCAGTCACACGTTTGGTAATGGAAGAAACAGTAATCCTGTAAGATAGGCAAAATACAAGTAATATAGCTAGTAACATTCTTTAATAAAGTCATACGTTTTTAAGAACTTCCATTAGGTACAGCCCAGTATCTCTCCAGGTCATCTGACCAGTGCATTTTGCACCAATTGGCATCTTTAAGGAAAATAATATATTGGCATCGTACATAAAGTCTACCAAAGATGTCTGCATGTACAAATTATCATGACCCCTTACAGGACTGAGAAAGGAATATTATCTTTTAAGGAGTTACATGGCTGGCACCAGAAAGAGAAAAAAATTGATCTTCATGGTTCAGTATTTCTGCTCTTGGGGGTGTCTGGTTACTGCATAATGGAGATGCACATAGAGGGGAGGGAGGCGGCCCAAACAGGCAGAGTAAACTTTTATCTTTCAATTTTTGTCTTGCCATAAAACGTGAATTTTTTTTGGTTTTAAGTGGTTTTCTTAGGCAAGAAATATAAAGCATTTTTTCCCATAAAAAATGGTCCCAACTTAAAAGTTGAAGTTGTTGTATTCCTAAGCTAACCTGCTAAATACAGACCATCTCATCAGACTTTACTGCTAATGAACAGACTACAGCAGAAATCCTACCATCACGAGACAAGAAAGTGGTGCTTTAGAAACTGACAGCTCCTAAGGATGAGAGACCACCATCTGAAGTTTCCCACAGCTACTGTTCATCCTTTTTCCAACAAATTTTCCAGTAGATTTTCCAATAAAACCTAAGGCAGTTCTCTGCTTTCTCCTGACTCAAATAGCTGGATTCTTTTCTTCTCCAGAGTTCCCTTTCTTGGCTCACCATATGATTCATTCTGCTTTAAGACAACTTATTTTTAGAGAGAACTTTATGGATTTTGCTGCTAGTTATTGAGGGGGTCTTAAAAGATTAAGTTAGGGGGCAGGTGGGTGGAAAATGATCAATACAACTATCTTTTCATCAGTTTTGCCAGAGGCTTTTTCAACGTGGAAATATAGAAAAAAGTAGCAGGGTGTAGTTTCAACCAACCATGTTGCATTTATAACATTTGGTGGTTTAGTCATTCATTAAGTCGTGTCCAACTCTTGCGACCCCATGGACTGTAGCCTGCCAGGCTTCTCTATCCATGGGATTCTCTAGGCAAGAATACTGGAGTGGGTTGCTATTTCCTTCTCCATGGATCTTCCCAACCCAGGAATCAAACCCTGGATTCCTGCATTGCAGGCAGATTCTTTACCAACTGAGCTACAAGGGAAGCCCCCGCATTTATAACAATTAAATCCTAACAAAAGCATCAAAAAGCAACTCATGAAAATTTACCTAAAAGATAAACCAGGGGACTTTTTTTTTTTTTTCCTCAGTAAAAGTTCAGAAGGAAAGTGGCATCAAACAGCAGTATTTTATAAAACCCCGATCCAAGTTGAGCTGAAAAGTGCTGGATATTTCATAAGTGCTTATTAGCTTAAGAGCCTTGGAGCATCTGACATGTGAATTTACCAAAGCTACTTGCAAGCAAATGTCAGCATATAACAAAGTAGTAGATCTGGATGTGCACTGCCATGGAAAGACCGCTAAAGACCGCTCTCTGTGTTAGCGGATTTGCAGACTACTACAGAATGATACCACTTATGTAAGATGGGAAGAAGTCCCCTCTGAAATTATATTTGTGCAGATATATTTATGCATAAAGATGTACTTTTTAAAAACTGGGAGTACACGTCCCCAAATATTAAAGTAGCTGGCTCTAGTACTGAGGGATTAAGAGGGTGAAGGGTAAATAATTCCTTTTATGTAGATATTTACATATTACCTTTCTTCACAATGTAACATACACTCATATATCAGTTGAGGAATGGAAGTAAGTTCACTGTCTGGGTATATGGACAAAATTGTCCTGTACGTTCATTTTCCAACTTAGTTTGAGAAATTTCTGGGATGCTATTTAACAGGATTATACTTTATAGTTGTTTTTTTTTTTTTAAAGAACATTTCCAGTAAAAATGTAAGAGGTAAACAGAATTCACCGCTGGAGTGGGCAGTCTGGTTTTACCAGCCAGTTGCCTACAGACTGCTGAGCGACTCTCACCCGAAGCGAAGCTTGTAATTATCCCGAAGCAAACAATCCAGGATTTCCCCACCACCACTCAGTCGGGTTCCAGGCAAGCAAGTCCTTGCCATGGGACTGCCAGTTCTGCTCCCTGGGTGAGCAGGGATTCCGGACACATGCTTTGGTTGCACTTGATTATTAACCCTGCTTCTCTCTGTTCTTCGGAGAACCTGACATTTTCATTACTCTATTGTCCGTGTAATCTGCTCCACTGAACATGGTGACTCAATTTCTTAGTAGAGCAAGCACAACCCTTTATAGTAAAGCAAAGGATAGAACTGTGCGGGTACTTGCCAATATCCAAATTCGAAGGAGCCAGTTACCAGTCTTACAACGGCTATGGGGAAGCCAAAAGCGTAGCCTTACGAGCCCAGTCACGTCTGACCCTGCAACCCTTTCTGCTATGGCCCGTGAGGCTCCGCTGTGCATGGGATTTTTCAGGCAAAAATATTGGAGTGGGCTGCCATTTCCTCCTCCAGGGGATCTTCCCGACCCAGGGGTTGAAACTGTATCTCCTGCATTGCAGGTGGATTCTTTACCTGCTGAGCCATCGAGGAAGCTAGGACACGGGCAGGAGGGAAAAAGAAAAGCATCTTCAAGCTTCTTCCCCTCCTCTGCTGGCATTAAAAAGAATGAAAACCCACAGAAATGCTATCTGTACACATACAAGACCACCTCTTACCAGTGCAAACTGGGCTGTCCTTAGAATTACAAGGTAACTT
Source organism: Oreotragus oreotragus (assembly GCA_006410675.1). Classification (NCBI taxonomy): domain Eukaryota; kingdom Metazoa; phylum Chordata; class Mammalia; order Artiodactyla; family Bovidae; genus Oreotragus; species Oreotragus oreotragus. The sequence continues at coordinate 156,181 of SJYX01007859.1, read as the reverse complement.
TTTAAAGTAACTATTCAAGTCCTACATAAAGGCTCATACCGGAGGTTTTGAAGACAAATCAAAGCACAAAGCCTTTATTGAACTGCAGATTGTGAGTAATAAACCCAGTGGTAAGCACTGGGGGCGGATGTGTGCAGAAATGCAATTCATAAAATTTTTAAGGCAAACAATTCACATCTTCGAAGAAACTGTTGTTAGCTTAAGAAAGAAAAAAGCTTCCAGATGTGCAATTCACACAGCATCGGTAACTGGTGCCCAGTGATAAGACCTCAGGAAATGTCGAGATTTCATAAATCATTTGTATCAAATCTCATTTTCTGGTAAATTCCTTAGTGCCTCTGCAGCGGTAACTAGACAAGATGATTCAAACCTCCAGCACCTCACAGGAGTCCGCATTTCTTAACACAGAAGGCAATGCTAATCAAAGAAGGAAATAAATAAAAGGTTATTAAAAACAAACATAGGTTCATCAAACTGCTAAATAAATGTTTCTATGTATATTCCACTAAAAAATGTTTATCTCAATAGTCCTTCACATTTCATACCCAGAAACTACACTAGCTGCCACCTAACTTCTCATCTTTAACATCATGTTGATAAGATGGTGCTTTTTAGTCCTGAGTATAGTCCTGAGTATAGTGTGAAGACTCTGGTATTTATAACAAGTCTTTGAAATGTTTCATAATTACAAAGTGACTTTGGAAATTTCAACATGTAAAAACCAGAGAGAGGCGATCTTAAATTTTAATAGAGATTATGTTTAGGGACAAAGAAACATACAACATAAACTGCAACCAAATATAAAAGTAGTAGGAAATGATTTACCAAACAGCCATGAACTGCACAGAACCCAAGTGGAAAGGTGAAGATAAACCGAAACTCAAAGAATGTGGCTGATAACCACCAATCTCATTCTCTTTAAAAAGGTATGGTGGACTAATTCACGAGAGACAAGGACTGAATTTCACCTACTTACTGGCTTTAGAGTGTGCTTCTCCTGGGCCTCTTTCATCTCCCCTCCCACACACCCCAGCAGTGGGTAAGGACCACCTTGTTTCATAATCTCTTGTTACCAAAAGCATCTTTAAGAGAAAACAACACTCCTAACAAATTCTCCCAGACTGCTTCCGTGGTGCAGACCTTCCCTGTAATCAGGACACGGAGAAGCTGCTGCAATGAAAAGAAGCCACGACTGTGTGGAACCAAAAGGACTTAAAACGCAAAACATAAGATGATGTGCAAATACCAATCAACATGTTCGCTGAAATACACGGCATAAGAGAACACCTGATTTCCCTGTTAGCATCTGTTCCTACTGACACAGCTAATGTTTCTCTTGGAAAATCCAGGAAATTCCTCTCGTTTTTAGTCATCAAAGAGGATGCGCTATCCCTGTTGCTCTGGTTCAACTGCTTTCTAAAGTGTTACCTCCTTCAGGCGAGCAGACTGTGGACTGGGCTAAACTTAAACTTAGTAAGGCACATACTCAAGTAGAAAACGTAAAGCCAAATATTCAGGGGAAAAACAAAAAAAAAACCCAATCTGACACAAGTAAACCAACTTTAGCAGAACAGCAGTTTATTAGCTAAAAATTCTCCTTAAGTAAACGTCTCTCTCTGGACAGCCGACAGATGAGCAGCCTCTCCAAGGAACTGCTCACACGTATCTCGCTCTCACTCCAGTACTACATCTTTCTCTACACACCTCACCAGATGAACCACGTCACTGACGGCAATCAGGATAAGCCGTAACTACAAGACATAACTTGCCCACTCAGGTTTAACCGTCATTTATTGAATACGCTGCTCACAAAATACCATATGAAAATGTGGCTTTCCCCTAACTCAAACAGTTAATGATAACAACCGATGGATAAGCATACACTCTTCTGATTATTCATTTTGACATTTAAATATTTATCACAGCAAAACTGGGGATATCTCTTTTGATATTTTACCATTTAATGTTTGAAAAGTCAACTGACAAGCAACTAATTTCCTATCAACAATCTAGAGTTAGTGACTGGAACACTTGAGAAATCAACAGCATGTGCTAACTGAAGGAACTGACTGTTTTCAAGCTTCAGATCAATATTAAAATTGGGAAGGTATGCCATGAACAATAAAGACATCAGCAAAACTTATCAACAATACCCTATGATGGTGAGTCCCAGGGATTTCTACAGAGCAACCTAAGAAATCACATCCTGGTCACTAGAGAGGTCTTTGCAATGAACACATGTCCAACAATACAGTCCTGTAGCTCAGAGCCGTCACTCTCTTGTGACTCACCTACAGCTCAGAGTCCCCAAACACTAGTCCATAGGTTAAGGGAAATACAGTGTACACATACCATAACATGGGGAAGGGAATGGAAAGAAAACGCATGGAGATATGACTCCAGCAGGAAAAAAAGACTATTAAAATGCTCTCCCTACCACACGTTGCCTGTGAAGACCTTATCCAGGAATATGTGGAGCCAAAGCAGATAACCTAAATATTAATGAGAGGCTCAAAATCCAAGTAAAACACTTAAAACAGAACAAAAATATAATATGTTAAAGACTGGAAGGCAACTCCATGTAAAACCAGTAGATCCCACAGGTCAAAGCCAGATTTGCAAACCATGTGTAGCATCTCCGAACAAATCAACAACTAAAAACTAGGCACCTTCAGAAGAAAAAAATGCATTAACCTTTATCATCAAAGCATAACCACTCAGACTTGGCGCTGACGGACACCTCTTTGACACATCATCACCTCTAAAAACCAGTATTGAAAAGCTTATTGTGACTTTTTAAGGAGTTTCCACACCAGCCAGGTAAACATACGTGACCACCAGAGAAATGTCACTACAGTAAGGCAGAATTTGTAAGGTCCCTCTCTGCAAGCACTAGCACAGGAAGGTTATGACCCATGGATATGGATGGACTGTAATATCTAAATGGCACGTTTCTGACATAGTCACAAAATCTTTAGAGGAAGTATTTAAACTCAAAAAATAAAAAAAGACAGAAGTCAAATACAGAGATGAAATGTACAAAACAAATGAGCAGGCAAACTAAAAGTTCTTGAAAGTATTTTACTTCAGGTTGAAAAATGAACAGCTTCCACACTGTTCATTGCAAGATACACAGTATTCACGAATACAATGCTGGTCATTTGAGGAAATGTACACACCTCAATTTCTCCTTCATGCTTTTCTTTTAGAAAGATACTGTTTACCAAAAAGAAACGTCAGCAATACAGGAAAAACTATTTTCCCAATAAATTTACGAAAACCTAAGATTCCCAATGGAATCAAGATTATCTTCCCGCTACCACCACCTTAATATAATCACATGCTTATTGAAACACTAATATCCGCACCCTAAGAGTACATTTACTTTCAACAATGAAGGTGATTCTTGAAAAAAAAAAAAAAAACAAACAACAAAACAAAACTTCAGTGTTGTAAATGTAACATGGATCTCTGCAAGTATTAAGTGTCTGAAACAGGCAGCTAATACTGGATTTAATATTATTTTATAAATAATTGTTCCCTTAGCAGTAAACATAAGTCTACACATTCACAATAATCCTAGAAAATAAATACTGTGATTATGCACAATATGTTATGACAAACTAGTTTCAAAAAAACAAAAGCTCAACATCTTGATAAAAATTCTGATCAGAATAAAATGTGACTCTAAAATTTCAAACATTGTCAAAATAACATCACATTTAAAATCTTTCACGCTTTACACAAGTATTATGAATTTCCAGTTTTGGAACACATTTTTCCATTGTGAATTAAAATACGAACATATTGAAAACTGTTAATTTCAGTGATGACATCAGTTTTGGTCTTATTTTAGCATTATTTTCTTTATAAAAAGTTGCACTAAGTGTCCATTAACGGTCTGATTGGTCTTCAGTATTTCATAAATGTATATAAAAGAAATTCCTAAAAGCCAATAATAGTACTTTATATGTATATATGTATATATATAAAAGAATCTCATCTCAGAAATGGCTGTAATTAACAGAGCCATAGACACTGATGCTAAACATAAGAGTGTTCACCCTGAAAGAAAGCATTTTCAGAAATACCACTTACATTCTATTAAATATTTCCAACTGAGTTTCAAACTCAACACGTGATGAATAACAGAATGATACATCTCATTTGCACTCAAAACTGACCACAACCAAAATTTACAGTATGATTGAAACAAGCCAATGTTTAAAAAAGTTTTAATTAAAGATAACAATTCCATGAAAGGAGAGGATAAAGAATGGGATGACAAGAAGTATTTGGTCTTAATAAGGCAATACAAAATAGATCCATTATCAAAGACCATTTAATTTTTAAAGATCAACAATACCAAAAGCATAAAGTGGAGTTTAAGAAAATAGTTTTTTGTAAGTATGATTTAATTAAAGCTGTTTCCAGTTATTCTCTCCCACAGTAGTTAAGCATGAGTTTAAAAAAGGAGAAGAGATGAGAAGAGCAAGCACACACAGCACACAGGGTTAGAGGAGCCAGCATGCAAAGTCTGTGGAACTCGAGGTTTCACTGCAACAGGAACGGGACCAGATGCGGGTGGCCTTTTTTTTTCCCTATTAGGAAGAAAAAAAAAAAAAAGACTGCAAAGGAAACAAACACGAAGTCATGTGACTGCCCACTGCCCAAGACGAGAGCACTACAGAAACAGTTGCAAGTTAATTCTTAGAGATGACTAGAGATTTTTCAGTGTTTACACAAAAGTACATAGCACATTTTTTTTCTTTTTTTTTTTTTACAAAATAAAATAAACGTCATTTGCCACCATAACCTTTTCTTTAGAGGAAAACTTTTGCAGCAGGTCACGAGGGTTCTATTAAGTCATTTCAATGCTGAGGAAACGAATTTGAGTAATAGAACTAATCACTTCCCTATAGATGGATGTTAAGATGACAATTCAGATTATTTTCCAAACTAATCCTGAGAAAAATCTGTTTACAATTTAAACAGTAATGTTATGTAAAAAGTATTAACAAATCCACTATTACAAATATCAATTTCCTATATGGTCATCTATATATACACACAATAAAATGGTAAATATATGCAAAAATATTAAAAAAAAAACATGCACAGATCACTTTCACCTTTGAAATTTGGACTTCCTATATGATACCTGTGTTTTCCTTCCCCACCCCATCCTCTGAAATTTTCTTGTTTCTATCACCCTACCCACACTGAATACTATCCCCTATAACTCTGCATAAAGCCAATGAGAAATAGATTTGTTTTACATTCAAGCTTTAAATCCTAAAATGACCCTGTTATAGCATATGACTTATCAAATGAGAAGCCTTTTTTTTTCCCCTTTTTTGCTTGCTTTTTGTTTTTGCAGTTGTCAGTCTTCATGATCCATTTCGTGGCGAGCTGGGAAAAAACGCAGTTGCTAAATCAACGTCTGAACAGGGTAAGGCTCCCGAATGTCTCCCAGGAGTCCCTATCCAACTGTCCTGCGCGTGAGGTCACTGCACACAGAAGACGGTCCATCGCACGACGCCCACTATCTACAAAGGTCTGAGAGGGGGGCGTCCCTCTTGTGCTTCCTCTTTTTGCCATGGTAATACTGATTATTTGATTTCCCCTGATGTTGTTTGTTTGTCATCAAGGAACCATGGCTTGTTTGGGTTGTACCTTGGAAGCCTTTGCTGGAAGAACGGAAGAGCCTTGTTGATCCATGCTGCGGAGAAGGAAAGCGGTCAGAAAGACATCAGTATTGCGATTCAACACAGCACTTGTCAGACCTCCCTTGGGAGCTTTCATAATTAGGAACACGCTGACTTATCTAACAGGCAGAAAACCATGCTAAGGGGTTAACTCTCTGGGGCTCAAAAACTTCTACATCATTTTTTAATGGAAATATGAAAAAACGTAAAACCATTTCTTAACAGAGTACATGGAATTTAAGTTTTTCTTAAGGAACCTATCAATCAATACATCACATAATAGATGGCATTACTGGAGGACGCTGTTAGATTAGACATGCAGATGTGGTTGCCAGGTCAGGGGTCACCACGGCTAGCCACTCTTTTCTGGCTATCATGCGTCATTTCAATGGCCATTTCTAAATGAGTCTGCGTTTGATGCACGTGCGCACATGTGTAAAACTGTACAGATAAAGTGGATTCTGTGAGTTAAGTCAGACATGAGGTGACTGACTTAACGGTCAATCTCTACTGTCAAGGGGCTTTCCCCAGGGTCCCTGATGTACTGGAGAGGGCGTGATGGCCTTAGGCCGGAGTCCAGTATGAAATGGCTTCTTCCCCTCATTTTGATTCATCACTCAAGATGAATAAAACTTTAGGCACCTAAGAAGCTTACATGAGTGTCTCTGTGGCCTTTTTAAGTCAAAGCTAAAGTTAATCAGCATCTGATCATTTCAGCACAAGCCAACAGGTAATGGATTTTAAAATAGAAAAGGGTATGCTCTTCTCAGGTTGCACAACATGACAGGGAGGTCATGCCAAAATTTCATGTGCGTTTACTTCAAGTACAACTGACATTTTTTATAACTTGAAGCACATTTTTTTATGCTGTATATCTGTAGTAAGGTGGTTGGCTAGACCAGACATCTTATAAAGAAGGACCAGTCGCTAGATTTCCACAAAGGTTTATGTTACATGGGATAATCGGGACACCCTGTTACTGGAAGCACTGTCATGCTCTGGAACCTCTTAGAATAAAACACATTTGTTCTTTAACCTAGGGCTTTCTTCAAAGCCATAAAGTGTGTGTATACACGTGTGCATGTATATGCATGTACAAAACCCTAAATATTCCACACTCAACACTGACAATTAAAAACGAAACTGCACACACCTGGGACTTGTTGGTGCTGTTGGGTGTGTTAGTGGTCTGGGTGCTCTGCATCTTCCCGCCTGTCTGAGAGGACTCCACGGACGCGTCCTGCGACCCTACCCGGTTCCCAGTGGATGGACGGCAGAGCAGCTGTTTTGGGGTTTTGCACGGTGTCGCGTCGGAATCCTAACACAAGTCACATGAGTTATAACGTGACAGAGTAATGATTTAGACGTTCAACATTAAGAAAGGAAAACAACTTCAGCTAAGCACTCTCTGGACTAAGTCTGAACATCTGTCAGTTAAAGGAAGCACACTGAGGAATTTATAAAATTAACTGCTTAAGTTCTCCTCCAAAGATTTAAAGTGGCTTATTTTATCAGAGTTTCTGTTCATTGTTAAATCCACTGACCACGCCTGACCCTGTTAATCAGCCTTGAAGGAGCTCCCAGAGGTCCAAGTTTATCTGCATTCTTATTTACAGAGAAGGGACCATGGAACAGTGGAGCGAGCATGGTAAACAGTGAGGGCCTCCGTCCAGTTCCTGACTCAATGTCTTCAGCCAAATACAAAACAATCACCCTAAAGACGCACTCTCTGAGAGCGCTGACAACTCAGTGCTCCCTCCAAAACACACGCCGGGTGGACCGGACTGCCCAGAGGCGCCGGCCGAGCCTCCCCCGTCTGTGGGCTGCCTGGGCTGTGACTGCTCCTCTCCCCAGGTCTGCCCTGGCCCTCGCACCCTGCCCAGCAGCTCAGAGACACACACTCTCAGTCCCTGGAGCTCCCTCTCACGGCGTCTCTGCTTCCACCCCGTGTCTGTGAGAGCCAGCTCAGCACTCTGTCCTCCAAGGTTCTGCTCTGGGAACCAGAACAGCACACAGGCAGATTGCTCCATGATGATAAATGGTCATCAACGACAAAAAACTGTCTTTTTCACATTGAAATTATTTTTTGTCATGTATACTGATAAAAGTCAATAAAGGCCATTTTAGATTTCAATTTTAAACAAACTCAAAAGTAACTCTGATGAGGATAAGTAATGTAGGTATAACTGATACTAGAAAATTCTGAGGATAAGAGCGAAAGTAGATTAGGGATTTCCAGGCCATGCGGGGAGAGAAGAAATTAGGGGCTACTAAAAGGTCTCTTTTGGGGTAATGGAACGGTCCTGGAATTAGATAGTGGTGAGGGCTATACAATATTATAAATATTCCCCCCCTAAAAAAAAGCCACTTAAATTGTGCATTTATAAATGGTGACTGAGGGAGTATATATATGTATACTCCACTTTTATAAAATTTTGAAGGACAAAACTAATTGATGGTATTAGAAAAATCATAACAGTGGTTACCTCTGACGGTAAGATTGTGGATTGACTAGGAAACATCTGGGGAGATGTTAACAGTCAACATCTTATTAGGATTTTGGGTTACACATGTGTATGCATTTGTTAAATGTGTAATTAAGATTTCTTTATATGTTAATTCTATATTAAAAGAAGAAGTTGGGCAAACATTGAACTGTGGGTAAAGACAAGCACAGGAGAGTACTTTGTCGGAAGTATCCTAACACCTGTGATACTTTGAAATGTGTTAAAGAATACGATGAATTAGTAAATGAATGGATAGCTCTGTGTAAGCCAGTCAAATGTTAATGACAGAGTCTGCTGCTACTGCTAAGTCGCTTCAGTCATGTCCGACTCTGTGCAACCCCACAGACGACAGCCCACCAGGCTCCCCCGTCCCTGGGATTCTCCAGGCAAGAACACTGGAGTGGGTTGCCATTTCCTTCTCCAATGCATGAAAGTGAAAAGTGAAAGTGAAGTCGCTCAGTCGTGTCCGACTCTTAGCGACCCCATGGACTGCAGCCCACCAGGCTCCTCCATCCATGGGATTTTCCAGGCAAAAGTACTGGAGTGGGGGGCCATTGCCTTCTCTAGTGGTAGTGTATACGGATGTTCACTAAAATTCTTTCCCTTTCTGTGGTATGCTTGAAAATTTTAACACATCATGAAAATGTTGAGAAAAAGTACAATCATTAAAGTTATTAAAATTTCTGAGGAACAAATAAGAAAATGAGTTAGCCATAGCTCTCTAGACAGAATTATCCCAGCAGCAGAACCCCTACGGGGCTAGGTGCAGAAAACCGTATCTTCATACTTACAACGTCACTAGAGCTGGACTGTGTGGCTGAAGAGGAAGACACTGGACCTGATGAAGAGTTTGAAGAGTGTTTACTAACAGATTCCGAAGTTTTACTTCTACATTTTCCAAGGGCTTCATTTTCTTCCGATAGATTATTATTACATTTATCTAACTGCTGAGTATCTACTATCAAGGTAACACCATTTCCTGAAAGAGTGGCAAAAGATTGGAAAACGTTTCTTCCCATTAAGCACACATAACACAGAAAAGGCTCTAATATTCAGTCAGTCAATCGATGAAACACTCTTACCATTGCACGAAGGCTCGGGCCTATTCTGCAAGCCCCACTGCTTTGATATCCAATCTCTATATGTGGCAACTTCGTCCGTTACTCTAATTATTCTACCTAATATGCTGCAAGTGTTAAAAAAAAAAAAAAAATGGGTTGTCATGACCTCTTCCAGGGGATCTTCCTGACCCAGGGATCGAACCTGGCTCTCTTAAGTCTCCTGCATTGGCAGGTGGGTTCTTTACCTCTAGCGTCACCCTGGAAGCCTATATATATATGTATATTCAAAGTTAACACATTAAAGGGAGAAGGCAGTGGCACCCCACTCCAGTACTCTTGCCTGGAAAATCCCATGGACAGGAGAGTCTGGTAGGCTGCAGTCCATGGGGTCGCGAACAGTCGGACGCGACTGAGCGACTTCACTTTCACTTCTCTCTTTCATACATTGGAGAAAGTGAAGTGAAGTCGCTCAGTCGTGTCCGACTCTTTGCGACCCCATGGACTGTAGCCTACTAGGCTCTTCTGTCCATGGGATTTTCCAGGCAATAGTCCTGGAGTGGACTGCCATTTCCTTCTCCAGGGGATCTTCCCAACCCAGGGATCGAACCCAGGTCTCCTGCATTGTAGACAGACGGAAATGGCAATCCACTCCAGTGTTCTTGCCTGGAGAATCCCAGGGGCGGGGGAGCCTGGTGGGCTGCTGTCTATGGGGTCACACAGAGTCGGACACGACTAAGGTGACCTAGCAGCAGCAACATATTAAAGCAAATGACTAAAAGCATTTCTACTGATGTCCAATAATGCAGAATCTAAATATTTTACAATTATACTAGGAAAAAATATTGTCCAGAAAAATTAGAACACAAGCAAGCAACACAGAGCTTCATGAAAGCAAAGGAGGAATTAATTTTCCACTCATTTTCAAGCCAACATAAAGCTGGAAAAAGCACACTATGCAAAATTAAAGAAGGAAGAAGGGTCCAAAAGGGAAATAAACTGTCTCTTGGTACCCTCTCTCTCACAAACTGTGAAACATATAGTGTGTCTCAGAACCCTCACTTACGTCCCTGGCTGACAACTGGTTAGAATCAGGAGCAGCGAGGACTAAAGAGAGAACTTAAAATGGCTATCAAACTGGAGATGCACAAACCCACCCAAACAGCAAATACCTGTTCTCCTTTGCTTTTAAGAATCAACTAAATTTTACTCCCAGCTCCACTTATGTGCAAGCATACAGCGTGTTTTTCTGGTGTGTGTGTTTATGTTCATGTGTTTGCTTATAAAATATCTTGAGGAAAAAAGAAAGACTACAATTACAAGTTAATCCTTAATTTTTCATCTGAAGAGAGTTTAAAGTACAATATGATGACTAAGCCTCTTTTTGACTGAGCTGGGTGGCCTGCAGGATCTTTGTTTCCCAACCAGCGACTGAATCCGCTCAGCAGTGAAAGCTCAAAGTCCTAACCACTGGACCACGAGGGAATTCCCAATGCCCTTTTCTTGAATGTCCATAAATTTACCTAAATTCAATACCTGGTTGTAAAGGATCTTCGATATAAAGCATGGATGGCCTGTAGCCATCTAGCATATTTTTCTGTACTTCATCTTTGGCCACATAAGAACCACCATCCTTTATCCGGATGCCAGTCTTTAAATAATTGAAGTGTCGTCCATATAATTCAAAAAATTCTATTAAGAGAACACCATAGTTTGTATTGGGGATGCAAGCATCTTCCCTGGGATGTAACTAAAATGAGAAGAAAAAAAAATTACATTGGATTTTGTCTGGATTCAAGGTGAGGATAGTAAATGACATTCCAACTTCTACCAACAATATTACTATAATTTTGGTTTCACAGAGCGGCCAACAGATAAGAGAGTTACAACAGACTAATTGTCACAGTCCTTCTGTTATAGACAACCGAAAGCGCCACGGGCGCGGGGGAGCCCAAGGGTGTGGGTGGAGCCCACGGGTGTGGGGATAATTTATGAGGCTGGATTTCACAGCTGCCCAGGGTGCTGAGAGAGTCGGCTTGGCCCAACATCAAGGAAGTCATTCTGGCTCACCAGCAGAGTCAGGCAGTTGGCGACACTGCTGTACCACACGAATGCGCTCACTGCCGACACATCTTACCCAGACAGTGAGTCTCAACTCAGCTGAGACTCCATTCTAAGTCTCCACTTAGAAGAGTAACTGCTTAGAATGACATTCTTATTTTCGGCATTTATGTTACTACGTATACCTATGGAAACGGCACCATACTTTTTGTGTTAAAATTTGTAGTGGAAAAAAAAAAAAAATTCTTTCCTTGGGATTTTAAAATATTTAACTGCTAAATTATAAAAAAGGTATCCGGTTTAAAGGGAAAAGTTGTCAGTAACCAAGGGAAGTATTCTAATTAGAGCTTGAGTAAAATTTTTTTGCAAAATGATTCCCAGCTGATTTATTTAACAAAAAATGTTTAGTGTACACTAGTTGGGTATAACTTACTTACCTGAAGGAAACTTACTGCCATTAAAAAGAGACTATAAGAACCAATTCCACCCGTAAATACTTCATTAAGGTCCCTCTGTAATAAGAACTGTTTCAATACTAAAACCAAGTATGGCAATACAGGATATTTCTGGAAAAGAAAATTACATTTTCAATGAATTCCTTCATCAGTAATAGCTGGAAGCATTAATAGCATAAATGGTCTCTCAGTATAAACTGGTCCTTACATGACAAAACTTTAGTGGAGATATATTATGTACTTGCACACTTTAAAAACAAACTATAAAAAAGTAAGCTCTAAGTAACTGAGGATTGTGTCCTCACATCTAAAGCCCCAAACACAGAGAGCACCCCAGCATTCACTATGGGACAGAACACGAGCAATACCTATCGCGTGACACGCATTTCATGATTTATTGAACAATTCTCAATAGCAAATACATAACAGGAACGGTACTGGATGCCGTCTCAACTCTCAACGCAGTCAGTCCACGGGATTTAAAGAACCACTTCTGTAAGCAGAACGGCACAGGCAGACCAGGCCCTCCAGGTGATCCTGCAGCGCCCAGAGCAGGTCACCCTGCCTGCTGTCCTCGGCGAGGGCAGGTGAACACGCAGCCCACCTTCCGTGCCTCACAAGCAAGGGCCAGCACACCCACGGGGGCAGGGAGGGCAGCCTGAGTCCATCTTTCACTCAAGGTCATTCTCATCAAGGCCTCTCCGCAAGCCGGGCCCCGGGGTAGGGACGCCGAGAACAAAGATGGCAACACACGTGGAGAAAGGAGCCTTAACGAAGCCCTGCCTAAGCACAGCAGAGTTACTGGCGATCGCCATTCTTTTCTTGACGCTTACAGCGCACACGCACTGCTTCCTTGAGAAAAGAAAAGCGTTTATACTTGTGCAAATCATGTTAAAGTAAGCGAGCGTGAGAAACAACAAAAATATGGAGAAATAATCATTTTTAAACACTATGGTTGAATTCAGAAATAGATGTAGTCTCTTTAAAGAACAATTAGGCAAACTGCCAACAGAATTTTCTCTGCATATATCCTCTGACCCAGAAATTCCATTTCCAGGAATCTTCTTACAGACAATTTATTAGTGTAAAGAAAGATGCAGACACGGAAGGATGTTCACCAAGCACTTTTTGTAAGAGCAGAAAACACTGGGAGCAAAACTGGGGAAGAGCTGCCGGCACGAGGCACGGTCCATCCTGACGAGGGTGGCCAATGAATCCGCCGAAATAGCAAGTTTAAAAAAAAAAAGTACGACATCATACATATGATGTGCTATTTCTCTTGTGAAAAATCTCAAGAAGAGGATAAACAAAGAGAAGAAGTTGATGAAGGCAAATCCTATGTAGCTGACCTAAGCATACAAGGTAAACTCACTTTTTCCTACCCCTTTATAACAGTAAGGTTTTTTTTTTTAATCATGTGTTATTATTCTCAATTTTTAAACAAGCTTCTTTTCTGGTAAAGAGAAAATTTACACATACCCAATATCTCCAAAAGAATGGGATTACGGATAGTATTTCTTTTCTTTTTCTGCACATTTACATGAGAATATAATGTTTATCACAGGAGAGTTATAATTTTTTCTTACATAAAAAGAAAAAGGTGAGCTCGAAGAACTGCTAAAGAAAAAAATCAAGTGGAGAGAAAAGATATTTTATTTAAGCCAAAGCTTTGGTTTAGGGAGAAAAAAGCCAATGCGTCCAGCTGAAGATGGTGTTGATAAATTGTGCACTCTCAGAAGAAAACAGAACAAGCAGAAACAGACTTAAATCACTCCAAGATAAGGGAAGGACATCTGCAGGACCTACCACGCAGGTGACTTGGGGATTAAGACCTAGAAAAGGCTAGCTAGAGAGGGTCTTAATCTGAACTCCTGCGAGACTGAAGCAGACAGGAGTGAACTGTGTGGTGTGACTCAGCCCAAATCCCCTGAAGAGGAAGGATCTAGGACAGAGAAGTTCTTCAAAGGCTCCTTCAACCCTTAATTCTTACCTGAGGCCACACTATAAATTACTTATTATGACAAACAGACACAAGGAAAGTAAAAAACCACTGCACAGAAAAGAAGCGTTTTCAGCAATACACACACACAGATAGTTCAGCCAAGTATACCAAAACACCACCACAGGAGAGTTTCAAAACAGAGCTCCACTTCCTAAGAGTCTCATTGAATAAACACTGTAAACTCTCTGACCTTGGTGAAATCTTTGATGAGGTCAGCTGCTCTGACGCCATTCTGTACATTAAAGCTGATATCAACTTTCACTTCGGTAAAAGAATCTGTTAATTTAATAATAGGTACCTAGAAAGAAAAGAAAGGTAAAATTTAAATAGGTCAGACAAGTTAAATGACAAACTGGCAGACGGAAGGTTACCAGAGCTAAGATCCTGACCTTCTCAGGAAGACTTTAACCATTGAGTATTCTGAACACGCCATACCAGAGTTGACTTGGCTGTCTAGATATCTTATGTTGCACATTTAGCATTTAAACTCATGCAGTGTATTTTGGAATTTCTACTGATTGAGAACTGTGAAACAAAGTCACAAAAACTTTTCTCAACATTAATCTACTTTGGAGAACAGTTTCCAACACAAGAAGATCAAGAATCATGAGTGCTGGCCCACAGCACCAAACCGTTTCCAATAAGAAGACCACTAGATCTTTAAGTTACACGCACAGTAAGTCACTGGCATTTTTAGTCAGTTTTGCAAATAGCCCAAAAAACAACAGGACAAGAGAACTTAAAATGTAATGATTATTCTCAAATGAAAAATGATGGAATGGTTTATATGAAGTATCAGGAACTCTTAAAAAAAGGAAAAAATCTCTTCTTCTACCATGCATTAGAAAACTCAGACCAGCAAACTTGACATACAGAACTAGATTTCCAAGTTAGTAATTTTTAATAAAGAAACTACCCGTTTGGCTCTAATAAAACCTGACACGCAAATGTCCAAACTTCTAAAATAGACATATTTATTTCTAAAATGAGCCTCCATGAAAATTCTTAATGTCCACTCCATTAGTTAAAATGACTTCATCTACAAAATTTCAATTAATACAATTCTTCAAAGATACAAAATATGATAGAAGAATATCTGTGTAACTAAAACTTTATTAGCTATCCATATTTTTACTTACACTTTTTTATATTAAAAAATCTATAGTGTTATGTGATAAAATAGAGTTAAATTTTTGAAAGAAATGGATAACCAGAACAATTATTTGTCTCACAAATGCAATTTTTTATGTGCAAGCACTGGGATCATGAACAGAAGGAATCATCCAGTCACAATCCAACTGTGTGCACCAAAATTAAAATTTAGTTTCACACGTCCCATGCATAAGTAACTGGAGAGCGCAAGATGAAATGATGAAGAGCTTACAGTGGCTTTGTCCAGAACTTTCACCGAGTCTTCATCTGCAACCTTGTGCTTCCGAAGGGCTTCCTCCAGGGTCCAGAGGGGCAGGTTTTCCCACTTCCCAAACACCACAAGATCAATGTCACTGAGCACAGAGCACAGACAGGAGTTGTTGAAAGAAGCAAGAAACTGTACTCGCTTTCACTCCTTCAAGCTACAGCCAGCAAGTTACTAACAGCACGATGAAAACTTATTTCTCACTCTCACACTGCCCAGTGAAGACTAAATGTGTCGGTGAGGACTGTTTTTCAGAAAGTGGAGGCTGGTGATTTTAACAACCTCCTACTTCTCCTAGTCATTTCCCGGGGTGATTCTGAATGAAGTAAACCCTCAAAAACACCAGTTAATGTTTCCTGTTCATAAAGGCCTCTGGTACTAAAAACCTTAAGACCTTCCAAGTGAAAGAGATTAACTGATTAATCGTGACTTACATTATCAAGTATAAAAGCAAGATGCAGGCATACTAGTATATCTAGTATGCCACCATGTGTGTAAGAAAGGAAGAAACACACATTTCCTTTTACATATACAGAATCTCTCTGGAAGGATATGCAAGGAGCTGGTAATAGCAGCTCCTCCAAACAGAGAAACTGGGGGAGAGAGGTGGGATTCAGACTTTTCATTGTCTTTATTTTTGTGCCCTTTTCTTTTCTTTTTTTATTTTTATTTATTTTTTAATTTTTATTTTTACTTTATTTTACTTTACAGTACTCTATTGGTTTTGGCATACATTGACATGAATCTGCCACGGGTGTACATGAACTCCCAAACATGAACCCCCCTCCCACCTCCCACCCCACATCATCCCTCCGGATCATCCCCATGCACCAACCCCAAGCATCCTGCATCCTGTATCAAACATTTACTGGCGATTCGTTTCTCACATAATAGTATACATATTTCAACATTATTCTCCCAAATCATCCCACCCTCTCCCTCTCCCTCAGAGTCCAAAAATCCACTCTACACATCTGTGTCTCTTTTGCTGTCTTGCATACAGGGTCCTCATTACCATCTTTCTAAATTCCATATATATGTGTTAGTATACTGTATTGGTGTTTTTCTTTCTGGCTTACTTCACTCTGTATAATCGGTTCCAGTTTCATCCATCTCATTAGAACTTGTCTCTTATACACATCTAGATGTGTATAAGAGACAGGTGTTGTTGAGACCATCTGGATGGCTTATGTGTGACTGCACCCCATGAAGCCTCTGCATAAACTTTCAAGAGTCTGGTGGACAGGTGCAGAGATCTATTTATCTTTAGATGCCCAAGAAAAATCTTGCTTATCAAAACCGCCCCTTACCGATCTCAAGCGGTCTGCCTCTTCCTTGGTCTCACCCAGTCCTGTATGTACAGAGGCTGCTTTTACCTGGGAGACCCCCGAGGTTTTGAACCAGTACCTTAAGCAATAACTGTCCATTCTGTCCCCCACAGCCCTCATTCACCTTTAATCAACCTTCTGTCTCTGTGTGTCAGGCACATCATGAAAGTGGAATCTTATACAATATTTGTACAAGTGCCTGGCTTATTTTACTAAGCATAATGTTTTCAAGGCTCAGCTGGGTTGTAGCATGTGTCAGAACTTCATTTTTTTTTATGGCTCAATAATATATCATTGCATGGATTGATCACATTTTGTTTATTTATTCATCTGTTGATGGACACTTGGGTCATTTCCACCTTTTGGCTATTGTGAATACTGCTGTAGTGAAGATGGGTGTACAAGAATCTGTTTGAATCCCTGTTTTCATTTTTTTTTTAATTTTTATTTTTACTTTATTTTACTTTACAGTACCTGTTTTCATTTTTAAGGTGTACAAGAGTGAAGTTGCTGGGTTATGTGGTAATTCTATGCTTAGTTTTGGAGGAAATACTAAACCGTTTTCCACGGTAGCCACGCCAGTTTGCATTTCAGCATTGATGTGTGGGGCTTCCAATTTCTCCAAGTTCTTACTAACACTTGTAAATTTTTGTTTTTGTTTTATAGTCATCCTATTCAGTGTGAAGTGGTATCTCAGTGTGGTTTTCATTTACATTTCCCTCATGATCAATGATGTTGAACATTTTTTCATGTGTTTACTGACCATTCATATGTCTTCTTTAGAGAGATGTCTATTCAAGTCTTTTGCTCATTGTAAAATTGTGCGGTTTGTCTGTTTTTTGTTGTTGAGCTGTAGGAGTTCTTTATATATTCTGGATATTAAATTTCTATCAAATATATGATTGATAAATCTTTTCTCTCATTCTGTAGGTTGTCTTTTTGTCTTTTGATGGAAAATTTTTTTTCATTTCAATCAAGTTCAGTTTAATCTATGTTTTCTTTTGTGCCCTTTGCTATGGTGTTATATCTGAGAATTGCCAAATTGAAGGTCATGAAGATTTACCTCTATGTTTTCTTTTAAGACTTCTATGGTTTTAACTATTTAATTTGGGTCATTTGTTTTGAGTTAACTTTTGCATATAGTATGAGATTCGTGCCCAGCTTTCTTCTTTTGCATACGAAAATTCAGTTATCTCAGCATCATCCTTTGAAGAGATTGTTGTTTTCCAACTGAATGGTCTTGGAATCCTTGTCTAGAGTTAATCGGTCCATATATACATATGGGTTTATTTCTGGACTCTTAATTCTATTCCACTGGTTTCTGTGTCTATTCTTATGCCAATACTAAATTACTTTGTCTTCGTAGTAAGCTTTGAAACAGAAGTGTTGAGTCCTCTGACCTGATTCTTTTTCAAGATTGCTTTTACTATTTAGAGCCCCATTCCACACCCTCAGAGGTTCCATAGAAATGTGAGAATGATATTTTTCTTTTTGAAAAGAAAGATGGTTGGGATTTTGATAAGGATTGTGTTGAATTTGTAGATCACTTGGGTCCAGCCCTGGTTTTTTTCTGGGACTATTAGGACTACTGAGAAGCTTCTCACCAGATTCCAGAGGGTTTAACCTTGGAACTTGTTAGCCAGAGGGCTCAGCAACTTCCCAGCACTCTGTCCATGGTGAGATGGTGAGTTAGGAACAGTGAAGCCAGTCAGAACATTCAGTGACTGTGAAAGATTGAAGGCAGGAGGAGAAGGGGTCAACAGAGGATGAGATGGTTGGATGGCATCACCAACTCGACAGACATGAGTTTGAGTAAACTCCAGGAGTTGGTGATGGACCCAGAAGCCTAGCATGCTGCAGTCCATGTGGTCACAATGAGTAAGACACGACCAAGTGACTGAACTGAACAAGTAGAGCTGAAAAGTGAGAACATGAAAGTCAATGCCAATTTGGTGCAAGATTTTATTGTTGTTTAAAGAGCAATTTCAGTGTCATGACATACATTAGCAATGTCTCTAAAAGTAAATCTCTCCTCCTCAGGAAATCTGAAATTGTGGCTGAACAAAGTTTTTTACCTTATACAGTTCTTGGTTATTCTATAAGAATTGTTTACAGTGGTCTTAAAAGCAAGGAAAAGCAATTTCTTTTAAAATAAGGGAGTGGCACATGAAAAGATTCTCAACTTCATTAGTCATAGGGAAATGTATATCAAAACCACAATGAGATATCATTTCACACAAATTAAGATGGCTACTATAAATTGCCGACTAAGGTCTGTGTAGTCAAGGCTACGGTTTTTCCAGTAGTCATGTATGGATGTGAGAGTTGGACTGTGAAGAAGGCTGAGCACTGAAGAATTGATGCTTTTGAACTGTGGTGTTGGAGAAGACTCTTGAGAGTCCCTTGGACTGCAAGGAGATCCAACCAGTCCATTCTGAAGGAGATCAACCCTGGGATTTCTTTGGAAGGAATGATGCTAAAGCTGAACCTCCAGTACTTTGGCCACCTGATGCGAAGAGTTGACTCATTGGCAAAGACTCTGATGCTGGGAGGGATTGGGGGCAGGAGGAGAAGGGGACGGCCTAGGATGAGATGGCTGGATGGCATCACTGACTTGATGGACATGAATCTGAGTGAACTCCAGGAGCTGGTGATGGACAGGGAGACCTGGCGTGCTGCGATTCATGGGGTCGCAAAGAGTCAGACACGACTGAGCAACTGAACTGATCTGGCATTCTTGGAGTCTTCACTCCATGAAGAGTCTATACTTCAGGAGGATAGAAACTTAGAGCACCCAATAAATATTTATTGGGTGGGTTGTGAATTAGTGTGTAATTGAATGGATGAAATAATCAGATGGAGATAAGATTCTAAGACTGTGATCAAAATATTCAATTCTTTGGGTTCCTGGCTTAATGACTACAGTGAAGAGGGAGATAAGGTGGTACAATCAAATGTTAGGAGCCTCACAGGAGAAGAGGTCATCTGACTTGACCAACCACCAAAAATCATCAAAAGACAACATATAACCAGTCATCTATGTCCCTCAATGCAAGGAAGTGCCAATGGCAAGAGATAATAATTATTATTAGGAAATTAACTGAAGATCTTTAGCCCAAGCCAGATAGTTTTTCTGAATCGAAACATTTGGTCTTTGATTAGAGACCTCTAGGAGTGACAACCATTGGTTTTTTTTTTTTAAAGGTTTTGTACATATTTTTATTTTTATTTTATTTTTTTAAGAGCTTCCATTTTACTTTATTTTACTTTACAGTACTCTATTGGTTTTGGCATACATTGACATGAATCTGCCACGGGTGTACACGAACTCCCAAACATGAACATCCCTCCCACCTCCCACCCTACATCATCCTCCGGATCATCCCCATACACCAGCCCCAAGCATCCTGCATCCTGCATTGAACATAGACTGGCGATTCATTTCTTACATGATAGTATACATACTTCAATGCTATTCTCCCAAATCATCCCACCCTCTCCCTCTCCCTCTCCCTCTCCCTCTCCCTCTCCCTCTCCCTCTCCTAGATGTGTATAAGAGACAGTTACAGTACTCTATTGGTTTTGGCATACATTGACATGAATCTGCCACAGGTGTACACGAACTCCCAAACATGAACCCCCCTCTCACCTCCCACCCCACATCATCCCTCTGGATCATCCTCATGCACCAGCTCCAAGCATCCTGCATCCTGCATCGAACATAGACTGGTGATTCGTTTCTTACATGATAGTGTACATATTTCAATGTTATTCTCCCAAATCATCCCACCCTCTCCCTCTCCCTCAGAGTCCAAAAGTCCGCTGCACACATCTGTGTCTCTTTTGCTGTCTTGCATACAGGGTCCTCATTACCATCTTTCTAAATTCCATATATATGTGTTAGTATACTGTATTGGTGTTTTTCTTTCTGGCTTACTTCACTCTGTATAATCGGTTCCAGTTTCATCCACCTCATTAGAACTGATTCAAATGTATTCTTTTTAATGGCTGAGTAATACTCCATTGTGTATATGTACCACAGCTTTCTTATCCATTCATCTGCTGATGGACATCTAGGTTGGACTTTATTTTTAGAGCAATTTTAAGTTCAGAGAAAATGACAGAGAGTTCTCACATACCCCCCACCCCCGGCCTCCTCCACTATCGACCTTTCACATCAGAGCACTTGTTGTTGTTCTTCAGTCATTCAGTCGTACTCAACTCTTTGCACCTCCGTGGACTACTGAAGTGCAGTCCTTCCCCGTCCTTCACTACTCCTGGTGTTTGCTCAAACTCTTATCCATCAAGTCAGTGATGCCATCCAACCACCTCATCCTCTGTCATCCCCTTCTCCTCCTGCCTTCAGTCTTTCCCATCATTAAGGTCTTTTCTAATGCGTCAGCTCTTCACATCAGGTGACCAAAGTATTGGAGTTTCAGATTCAGTATCAGTCCTTCCAATGAATATTCAGGGTTGATTTCCTTTAGGACGGACTGGTTGGATCTCCTTGCAGTCCAAGGGACTCTCAAGAGTCTTCTCCAATACCACAGTTCAAAAGCATCAATTCTTCAGTGTTCAGCCTTCCTTATGGTCCAGCTCTCCCATTCATACATGACTACTGGAAAAACCATAGCTTTGGTTATGTGGACCTTTTGTAGACAAAGTAATATCTTTGCTTTTTAATATGCTGTCTAGCTTTGTCATAGATTTTCTTCCAAGAAGCAAGAGCCTTTTAATTTCATGGCCACAGTCACCATCTGCAGTGATTTGGGAGCCCAAGAAAAAAGTCTGTCTCTGTTTCCATTGTTTCACCATCTGTTTGCCATGAAGTGATGGGACCAGATGTCATGATCTTGGTTTTTTGAATGTTCCATTTTAAGCCAGCTCTTTCACTCTCCTTCACCTTCATCAAGAGGCTCTTTAGCTCCTCTTCACATTCTGCCATAAGGGTGGTGTCATCTGCATATCTGATGTTATTGATATTTCTCTCAGCAATCTTGAGTTCAGCTTGTGCTTTATCCAGCCAGGCATTTCACATGATATACTCTGCATGGAAGTAAATAAACAGGGTGACAATATATAGCCTTGATGTACTCCTTTCCAAATTTGGAACCAGTTTGTTGTTCCATGTCCAGTTCTAACTGTTGCTTCTTGACCTGCATACAGGTTTCTCAGGAGGCACATAAGGTGGTCTGGTATTGTCATCTCTTTAAGAATTCTCCATAGTTTGCTGTGATCCAGAGAGTCAAAGGTTTTAGTGTAGTCAATGAAGCAGAAGTTTTTCTACAATTCTCTTGATTTTTCTCTTGGTTCACATACTGTTGAAGCCTAGCTTGAAGGATTTTGAGCAAAAGAAATGCAAAAATGCAAAGTGATTGTCTGAGGAAGGCTTACAAATAGCTGAGAAAAGAATAGAAGCAAAAGGCAAAGGAGAAAAGGAATGATATACCCATCTGAATGCAGAGTTCCAAAGATTAACAAGGAGAGATATGAAAGCCTTCTTAAGTGAACAATGCAAAGAAAGAGAGGAAGACAATAGAATGGGAAAGACTATAGATTGCTTCAAGAAAATTAGAGATACCAAGGGAATATTTCATGCAAATATGGGCACAATAAAGGACAGAAATTTATAGACCAAACAGAAGTGTCAGAAGCATTCTCTGTCTCTTTTATACTTTAACAAAACTTTATTACACAAAAGCTTTGAGCGATCAAGCCTCGTTACTGGTCCCAGATTGAATTCCTCTCCTCCAGGGACCAAGAATCCCGACATCTTTCATGGTTCAGCAACAGCTTTTCATCTTGGAGGCTCGTCTGGGATTCTTCAGGACAAGGTAAGGATGCTTGGAGCTCTAGTTCTTTGTTCTCCTACCAAACAAGTTTTCTGTTGTACTTTACTAACTCTACGGTGTGCTTGTGTGAGTGAATGACACACCCTGCACAAAGCAAGTGAGGAGCCCTGCTCTGAGATTTCACGGTGACCTCATACAGCATATGGCAGAAATCTTGTCAGGGGATTATACTGACCTGCCAATGCCAAGAATCACTCAAGCTCCCTTTGAGGGGAGCAGCCAGAAATGGACAAATCGTGTGGACCAAACTCTCCTTTCTCAGCGAAACTTTCTAGTCTCTTTGACCATTTCATAACTTCCTGGGAATTAGAACTACTAACTTCATCTGTTGGATCACAGACTTTCAAGGGACTTGTGATCTATGCTGTTACTATGTGCTGTTACTTAGGTCCCAAACTTGAATTGATAGTCAGGAAGTGCCTAGCCTCGCTGGGAATTGAAAGTTCAGGAGCTAGATGGAGCTCTAGCTTCAGGAGCATCTCTCAGGTTAAAGGTTACTCAGATAGGAAGCACAGTGGGCTTCTTCCTTTGGTAACGCTAGCTCTTAGTGGACCAGAGGAGGTTCACCAGTGGCTTTTGTCCCAATTCCTCAGGTATTCTTTCTGTGGAATCTGTGGGAATGAATTGGAAGGACAGGTCCTAGTAACT
The DNA here is from genome assembly GCA_006410675.1 of Oreotragus oreotragus. Taxonomy (NCBI): domain Eukaryota; kingdom Metazoa; phylum Chordata; class Mammalia; order Artiodactyla; family Bovidae; genus Oreotragus; species Oreotragus oreotragus. The sequence continues at coordinate 133,145 of SJYX01007859.1, read as the reverse complement.
CGAGGACAAAAATCACTTTCTCCTCACTGACCAGTCTTTCACCATCTCTTTCGCTATTGCTTATACTTGTGTGGTGATGCTCGGAAGGAACATCTTGGTTTTATGTCTGTACTGGTCTTACTGTGGTCAAGAATACACTTAGGGTCATGCACAAGCACTCAGGAGACAAGTGCTTCCCCGAGAAGTTTTAGCCTAGGAAGCATTCCGGAAGGTTACTCTGATTGCACCCTGGGTGGCATCAGAGGCAAGCAAGGTTTTAATGGTAAAGGAACTGGACACTAGTCTGAGATGCTATCAGGTCTACCCCTGGTGGATCTCCACCAGGGTGGTAGAAGTGGGAAGTACAAGTATGGCATCTGTGTCAGTAAGGGACAGACTAAATCCGACTAGGGAAGGAAAGCTTCGGTGTAAAGTCTGTTTACACCCTCATCTAGAGCAGGGAGGGACATCTCAGAAGAAAGATGGTCGGTTTTTTTTCTCTCTTACAGATGGGAGCTAACAATTCCAGCCTCACTCCTTTGAACTGTATCCTGAAAAACTGGGATAGATTTGATCCCCAGAGCTTAAAGGAGACACACCTGGTCTTCTTATGTGATACTGCATGGCCACAGTATCCAGTGGAGGATGGCGAACTGTGGCCAGCTGGAGGGTCTCTTAATTATAATACTGTTTTACAATTAGACCAGTTCTGTAGAAAACAAGGGAAATGGGTAGAAGTAGCATATGTGTTGCCCTTTATCTCTCTGCGAGACATGCCAGACTTATGTCCTAAGGGTATAGATTTGGGTATGAAACCTTCAGCTCCCTCCTGTCCTCCTACTTTGCCCCTGTACCTGGGGCTCCAAACTGACCAAACTGAAAGTCAGGGAACACCCCCACCCCAAAGGGTTGCCTTTGTCTTGGCAGAAACTCAAACTGAGATTCAAACTGCCCAAGTAGAGGCCCAAACAACCCTGTCTCAGAACTACCTGAGACTACTCTGGTTTCAATAGAAACTCAGACAATTGAAGTAAGAGAAGCTCAGACCAAAAACAAAAACAAACCAACAAAAACTAAGGGTGAAATACAGGATAAGACAGGACAGGAGACAAAGAGATAAAGAAAAACAGGTTTCTCCAATCTGTCCCTGGGCTCATATGTGCAAGCGGCCAGAGAGGCTAAGGAGCAGCCATACAAGCTATTGTCTCTTCATGAAGCACCCGCCAGGAGAAATAATCAATCTATGTGAGTTAATAAGCCCTTTTCTTATCAAGAAATACAAAGAATCAAGGAGGATATAGGAGATTATTTAGAGGACCCAGAAAAATATATTAGAGCTTTTAAAGGTGTTACTGTGCTTTATGACCTTACTTGGAGAGATGTGATGTATATCTTGGGACAAATGCTGATTCATGACTCAAAAACTTGAGTTTTGGGGAAAGCGGTTGCCTATGGAGATGAATGGCTTGGTAATGAATCAGTAGGGAAGAGGGAAGACAAGATAGCCACCCTCCCCAATGGGAATCAGGCAGTCCCAACTATAGAACCAGATTGGGATTATAACATGGCTAAAGGAAGATGGGATCAGAGTCACTTTGTCAGATGTGTTCTTGAAGGATTCAGGCAAGCGTATGCTAAGACTTTAAACTATGCCAAATTGGCAAACACAGACAGGAAGAGAAGGAAGCTCCTGGTAAATTCCTAGATAGACTGAGAGAAGCCCTTCACAGATTCACTGAGATTGATCCTGAAAGTGAAGAGGGAAGAATAATCTTAAGAGAGAGATTTCTCACTTGGCTAGTGAGATATCCACTATCTCAGTCAGCTCCAGATATACCCCGTAAGCTATTAAAACAGGCATATAAGCTATTAAAACAGGCGTATGGGACCAAATCAGTCTTTAGATAATCTGTTGCAACTGGCTCAGACAGGCTGTTGTGGTAGCGAATATGAGGAAAAAGAAAGAAAGGCAGAGAAAGACAAAGGAACAGGTGGAAGCCCTTGTAGTGGCTGTCAGAACTATTCTTAAACAGCCTGAGAAAAATGCCCAGAGGGACCCAGGTGAAAAGGGATGGGCTTGCTATTACTGTGGAAAGGAGGGGCACCGCCAGCGGGATTGCCCTCAGAGGTCTAAGCTGCCCCCCAGCTCCATGTCCGGTCTGCAAGGGACCACAGTGGAGGAGAGACTGTGCCCAGAAGCATAGTTTCAGGGGTCGGACTCTCAAGACAATCAGGACTGAAAGTGCCTGGCAGTCCCCACTCAAGCTCCCATCTTAATTACATCTGAGGAACCCCAGGTATTAATAACTGCAGGGGGCCAATCTGCCAATTTCCTTTTAGACTCTGGGGCAACTTACTCTGTGCTTACTGAAGCCCCTGGCCCACTTTCTCCCCGATCCACTTCCATAAAGGGACTATCTGGATGAGCCAAATGTTATTATTTCAATCATCCTTTAAGCTACAACTGGGACTCTGTGCTATTTTCAAACGAATTTCTGATCGTGCCAGGGTCTCCCTCACTTCTTTTAGGGATGGATATACTAAGCAAGGTCCATGCCTCTGTTTTCATGAATATGGGGCCCTCCCTTTCTCTCCCTTTAATTGACTAAAATGGAAATCCTAGAGTGTGGGCTGATGAAAAATCTGTGGATCTAGCACAAAATGCTATTCCTGTAGTTGTCAAGCTCAAAGACCCGCATTTATTTCCACATAAAAAGCAGTATCCACTGAAACCTGAGGTGAAGGAAGGGTTGAAACCCATCAGTGAGAATTTAAAGGAGCATGGGCTATTAATTCCTTGTAACAGTCCATGCAACACTCCTATTTTGGGTATAGAGAATCAAGTGATAAATGGAGACTAGTTCAAGATTTATAAATAATAATTGAGGCTGTAGTTCCTTTATACCCCATGGTGCCTAATCCTTATACTCTATTGTCTGAAATTCCTGAACTAGCCAAATATTTTTCAGTCATTGATTAGAAGTTTGCTTTCTGAGTTAAACCTGTATTAAATCATCCTCTACCTATGAATTTAAGACAATTGAGAGGATTTTTTGGAATCACAGGCTACTGACACATTTGGATTCTGGGTTATGGGAAACTTGCCCGGCCTTTATATAAACTTATAACTGAGACTCAGCAGGCCCAAACTGACAAGCTGGTTTGGTCTCGAGATACTCAAACGGTTTTAAGGCTCTTAAACTGCTCTAGAGTTAAGCAAAGTTCAGCGAGTAAATATCTACACTGATTCTAAGTATGCCTATTTGACTTTACATGTTCATGCTGCAATATGGAAAGAAAGACAATTTAAAACATCAACAGGAGAACCTATTAAGCATTTCAGAGAGATTGAGAGAATTTTAACTGCTATATATTGTCCTAAAGAAGTAGCTGTTATGCATTGCAAAGGGCACAGCAGGGACGGAAGTAGCCAACTGGCTGAGTGTCAAGCCAGATGGGCAGGTCCTGTGAAACAGGAAAAACCATAATATACTGAGGAAGAATTAGAAAGACATGAGAAAAGAGGAGCAATGATAAAGGATGGTTACAGTCCAAAGATGGACGATTAATAATTCCTGAAAATACTCAATAGAAAATTTTCCTAAGGCCTTGCCATTAACTAATTATGTAACTCGGCTCTCAGCTTTTCAACAGGTATTAACAGAACTCTGAGAGATGACGCCTGACCCAGCCTCTGAGTCAAGCAAGACTCTATTTGAGCCAGAAGCTGAGGTCCTGATAAAAACATTGGGATCTGGGGACCAATCCCTTGAGCCCCTCTGGGAAGGCCCTTATCAGGTTATTCTTCTCCCACAGCTGTCAAAGTGCCAGGAATTGATTCGTGTCACACTCGAGTTAAGAGGTGTGGCCAGAACTAAGTGACGTCATTTTATGTCTTTCTAAGCTCCGATTTTGTACTTTTCAGATGGGCCTGATAATCTATGTGAGCCTACTTCTGCTGACTCCAAAACTCCTGAGTCTGGAGTTTGATCCTCAAGACAACGCCTTCCTGTCCTGGGCTCACTCCTATGCTGCATTCCACAACCGTTCTAACTGCTGGGTCTGTGGAGCATTCCCCTCTTCATCAGTGGAAGCACTTCCCATGGTGGGCATCTCCACTTCAAGGAAAGGACTTTCTCCAAGTCTGTGACTACCTTTGATAACAACAATCATATGTGATGACTGTTATTAATCTGATGACATCTAACAATCCTAAAATGGACTGTGGCAACACTTTGCACCTTAACTGTGGAGATAATGTGACTTTTAACTTTGTTGATTGTTCTGTTTTTTTTTTTTTTTTCTGTTTGCTCCCTGCATCTGTAACGGTGTAACTGGATTTGTTTCTAGCTGCATGAAGGCTTTTAAGTTACAAATGGTTGCTCAAACTCCTGAGACTGTGGCAGCTTCCTCCAACTACTACTTGGGGTCCCTGGATCAGAGACCCTCAATATGATGGTTAGGAGAATATGTTGCCTCACTAATTTAGGGACAACGCCCCTTCTCAGCTTGGAAGCAGTTACAGAACAAGAACAATGCCCCTTTCCCTAGGCAACATAATTCTCCTAAAACAAAAGGGGGTAATGAGAGGGTAATAATCAGGAAGGCCAGAGGTCTCCAAATGGAGGAAATAGGCTGCAAGTATCAGACATTTTTTTCTCTCTCTCTTAAGCAGCAGGAGGAAACAAACAACTGTTAGTTTTTTTCCCCTTCTCTATACAAATTTAAAAAGAGGTTTCTTAAAAATTCTGTATTGCCATGATGACACCTGGCTCCACCTGAACTTTTCTCAAACTTTAAGCTAACCAATGCGTTATTTTATGGAAATGTTTGTCTTAAGCTATGTTAATGAACATATTTACCCTAGACTCTGTTTTCAAGTCGTTCCCCTTAAGACTCAAAACCAACTTGACAAACCAGTATGTTTTACTCATGCAAATGTTCTCTTAAGCTATGTTAATGAGACTATATTTGCTTGGAAACTTACCTTTCTTCAAGATTCAAGTCAATCATTTTATGGCCCTGGACAATTCACCTTGGGCCAATGTTATCTCAAAATGTGTTATGGGTGAGGGTACCAGTCTCTGAGTTTTGAGACATTTCTTTTCTCTAATTAGCAGACTGCTAGTAGCTATATAAGGTGAAGGTGAAGGTGAAGTTGCTCAGTCGTGTCCGACTCTGCGACCCCGTGGACTGTAGCCTACCGGGCTCCTCCGTCCATGGGATTCTCCAGGCAAGAATACTGGAGTGAATTGCCATTTCCTTCTCCAGGGATCGAACCCAGGGATCGAACCCAGGGATCGAACCCAGGTCTCCCGCATTGGGGGCAGATGCTTTAACCTCTGAGCCACCTGGGACCTCTAGTAGCTATATAACATACGGCTAAAGACTAGCAGAGGGGGCACTCTTTCTACCCCCTTCTGATGTCTATGTCAGAAGCTTTCTCTATCTCTTTTATACTTTAATAAAACTTTATTACACAAAAGCTCTGAGCGATCAAGCCTTGTCCCTGGCCCTGGATTGAATTCCTTTCCTCTGGAGACCAAGAATTCTGGCAACTTTCGTGGTTCGGCGACAACATTTCAAAAGCAGAAAATATTAAGAAGAGGTGGCAAGAATACACAGAAGAACTATGCAAAAAGATCTTAATGGCCTGGATAACTACTATGGAGTGATCACTCACCTAGAGCCATACATCCTGGAGTGTGAAGTCAAGTGGACCTTAGTGTTGGGGGAGTGTGTAATTTCCTCGGTTCTGTCTTGCTACAGCAAAAATTTGAAGCGATGGACGAATCAGTGTTGCAGCTCAGTTTTATTGGGAAAAGCAAAGGATAGTATACCCTCAAGGAGTGAGGGTGGGTTGACCCAAAAGACAAGAGAAGAGAGGCCTCAATCCTCCTTGTCTTCCTCCCTCCTGAGCCTGCCCTATGTAAATTGGGCTAGCCAGGAAGGCTGTTTGTTTTACTTGAGGTCCTCACTCCAGTCCTGGGACCTTCCTTTGTTCTATTTTCATGAGCTTTTCCCTTCTGTCTTTTAGCCACCGCCATTTTGGACTGCTTTTTCCTATTCTAACTACCTAACATTTCCCCCTCAAGAGATAGGAGGCCCAGTTCTTTGGGAATAAGGGCATCAAGGTATCTCTGGCTACTTCCTGCTGAACTGGGACAGTGAGGGGCATTGGGCCTTCCCCTCTTGCTAGTCTCAAGCCTCAGAGTCCTTACAGTGGTGTCCATCTAAGGGTGAGTGAGATTTTCCATGGTTGGCTATGGTTGTATATATCCTTGTTGAACTGGCAGTACATGTTGTAGCTTGTTGACCTGGGCAAGAACAAAATGGGTTAGATAATTGATAATACATGGAGCAATCATAAGCAGCATCAATATGGTGATCACAGGGATTAGTAGGGGCATTAGCCAACTCCAAAGCCCCCTCACCAGAAGAAGGATCCCCCAAAGAGAGACTGTAGCCACCCCAAGAACTCTCCAGCTCATTCTTTGAGATCCTGTAGGGTCTGAATGTTTTTCTTGAGGACTTCAAGACTTTCTTTAACTTACCTGGAGGTATTTACCTGGAAACAACACGTCTCATTTAAGATGGGTCAAGTCCTTCCTTGTTCCGGGATCAGAAGATCTGTCTCCTGTCTATTTTGGAATACAACCCTTGCCAAACTATGTTGGCTTTTTAGAGCTATCCTGAGAAATCTTATCCCCAGAAACTTAATTTTTGGGGGTGTTCAATAGAATGGCACTCATTTGTAGTCCTGAATAGGTATCTGAGATCTCCCAGGGGCTCACACATGTATTATGTGTCTTATTCTGTTTTCTTCCATGGCTTGACACATGAGTAGTGAATCTAGGAGTCATGTCCTGGTATCTTGACTGCTGTGGGAGTAGAAAGTATTACAGGGTAGGGGCCCTTCCATGTGGGCTGAAGTTGAGCCTTTGGGGATCCATCTTTCCAGACTTTAATTAGTATTTGAGTCCTTGGAGCATATAGTGATGACTCTTTAGAATCTTTTGAGCCTTGATTGACACCCCACCAGTGTATATATCCTGTTGGAATTGTCCAATGGCCATGGTATAAGGCCAGACGGACTGAGCCTCTGGATCAAGGAAGAGGTCATTGACATAAACAAAAGGTCTCCCATACAACATCTCGTAAAGACTAAGACCAATCTGTTCCTTAGGGGATATACGGGTGCAGAGGAGAGCTATTGGTAAAGCCTCCTTCCAAGCCAGGGAGGTCTCCTGGTTATCTTTTTTATCACTGATTTTAAGAATTGGTTGGCTCTTTCTGCTTTTCCTGACGACTCCAGGCACAATGGAGACAATAAGTAATGCCCAATGCTTTAGAGACCCCTTGGGTGACCTTAGAAATAAATGATGTCCCATTGTCACTCTGTAATGACCCGGGCAGACCAAACCTTGGAATGATCTCATGGAGCAGTTTTCTTTACCACCTCCTCAGCCTTCTCAGTCCAGGTGGGAAAGCCTTCAATCCATCCTGTGAATGTGTCTGTCATGACTAATAGGTATTTATACCCTTGAGAAACTGACATCTGGGTGAAGTCCATCTGCCAGTCCTCTTCTGGGTAAGTCCCACATCACTGGATGGGCTGGGCCAGCTGGGGTCTTCAAGCTCCTTGGGGGATGTTTAATTGGGAAGTGGGACAATAGGAGACCACTTGCCTTATAGTCGTTTGGAGGTCTGTTCCTCTGAAGGACCTTTCTAGTAATCTTTGGATTTTTTTTTTTTTTTTTCTGTTTGCTCCCTGCATCTGTAACGGTGTAACTGGATTTGTTTCTAGCTGCATGAAGGCTTTTAAGTTACAAATGGTTGCTCAAACTCCTGAGACTGTGGCAGCTTCCTCCAACTACTACTTGGGGTCCCTGGATCAGAGACCCTCAATATGATGGTTAGGAGAATATGTTGCCTCACTAATTTAGGGACAACGCCCCTTCTCAGCTTGGAAGCAGTTACAGAACAAGAACAATGCCCCTTTCCCTAGGCAACATAATTCTCCTAAAACAAAAGGGGGTAATGAGAGGGTAATAATCAGGAAGGCCAGAGGTCTCCAAATGGAGGAAATAGGCTGCAAGTATCAGACATTTTTTTCTCTCTCTCTTAAGCAGCAGGAGGAAACAAACAACTGTTAGTTTTTTTCCCCTTCTCTATACAAATTTAAAAAGAGGTTTCTTAAAAATTCTGTATTGCCATGATGACACCTGGCTCCACCTGAACTTTTCTCAAACTTTAAGCTAACCAATGCGTTATTTTATGGAAATGTTTGTCTTAAGCTATGTTAATGAACATATTTACCCTAGACTCTGTTTTCAAGTCGTTCCCCTTAAGACTCAAAACCAACTTGACAAACCAGTATGTTTTACTCATGCAAATGTTCTCTTAAGCTATGTTAATGAGACTATATTTGCTTGGAAACTTACCTTTCTTCAAGATTCAAGTCAATCATTTTATGGCCCTGGACAATTCACCTTGGGCCAATGTTATCTCAAAATGTGTTATGGGTGAGGGTACCAGTCTCTGAGTTTTGAGACATTTCTTTTCTCTAATTAGCAGACTGCTAGTAGCTATATAAGGTGAAGGTGAAGGTGAAGTTGCTCAGTCGTGTCCGACTCTGCGACCCCGTGGACTGTAGCCTACCGGGCTCCTCCGTCCATGGGATTCTCCAGGCAAGAATACTGGAGTGAATTGCCATTTCCTTCTCCAGGGATCGAACCCAGGGATCGAACCCAGGGATCGAACCCAGGTCTCCCGCATTGGGGGCAGATGCTTTAACCTCTGAGCCACCTGGGACCTCTAGTAGCTATATAACATACGGCTAAAGACTAGCAGAGGGGGCACTCTTTCTACCCCCTTCTGATGTCTATGTCAGAAGCTTTCTCTATCTCTTTTATACTTTAATAAAACTTTATTACACAAAAGCTCTGAGCGATCAAGCCTTGTCCCTGGCCCTGGATTGAATTCCTTTCCTCTGGAGACCAAGAATTCTGGCAACTTTCGTGGTTCGGCGACAACATTTCAAAAGCAGAAAATATTAAGAAGAGGTGGCAAGAATACACAGAAGAACTATGCAAAAAGATCTTAATGGCCTGGATAACTACTATGGAGTGATCACTCACCTAGAGCCATACATCCTGGAGTGTGAAGTCAAGTGGACCTTAGTGTTGGGGGAGTGTGTAATTTCCTCGGTTCTGTCTTGCTACAGCAAAAATTTGAAGCGATGGACGAATCAGTGTTGCAGCTCAGTTTTATTGGGAAAAGCAAAGGATAGTATACCCTCAAGGAGTGAGGGTGGGTTGACCCAAAAGACAAGAGAAGAGAGGCCTCAATCCTCCTTGTCTTCCTCCCTCCTGAGCCTGCCCTATGTAAATTGGGCTAGCCAGGAAGGCTGTTTGTTTTACTTGAGGTCCTCACTCCAGTCCTGGGACCTTCCTTTGTTCTATTTTCATGAGCTTTTCCCTTCTGTCTTTTAGCCACCGCCATTTTGGACTGCTTTTTCCTATTCTAACTACCTAACATTTCCCCCTCAAGAGATAGGAGGCCCAGTTCTTTGGGAATAAGGGCATCAAGGTATCTCTGGCTACTTCCTGCTGAACTGGGACAGTGAGGGGCATTGGGCCTTCCCCTCTTGCTAGTCTCAAGCCTCAGAGTCCTTACAGTGGTGTCCATCTAAGGGTGAGTGAGATTTTCCATGGTTGGCTATGGTTGTATATATCCTTGTTGAACTGGCAGTACATGTTGTAGCTTGTTGACCTGGGCAAGAACAAAATGGGTTAGATAATTGATAATACATGGAGCAATCATAAGCAGCATCAATATGGTGATAACAGGGATTAGTAGGGGCATTAGCCAACTCCAAAGCCCCCTCACCAGAAGAAGGATCCCCCAAAGAGAGACTGTAGCCACCCCAAGAACTCTCCAGCTCATTCTTTGAGATCCTGTAGGGTCTGAATGTTTTTCTTGAGGACTTCAAGACTTTCTTTAACTTACCTGGAGGTATTTACCTGGAAACAACACGTCTCATTTAAGATGGGTCAAGTCCTTCCTTGTTCCGGGATCAGAAGATCTGTCTCCTGTCTATTTTGGAATACAACCCTTGCCAAACTATGTTGGCTTTTTAGAGCTATCCTGAGAAATCTTATCCCCAGAAACTTAATTTTTGGGGGTGTTCAATAGAATGGCACTCATTTGTAGTCCTGAATAGGTATCTGAGATCTCCCAGGGGCTCACACATGTATTATGTGTCTTATTCTGTTTTCTTCCATGGCTTGACACATGAGTAGTGAATCTAGGAGTCATGTCCTGGTATCTTGACTGCTGTGGGAGTAGAAAGTATTACAGGGTAGGGGCCCTTCCATGTGGGCTGAAGTTGAGCCTTTGGGGATCCATCTTTCCAGACTTTAATTAGTATTTGAGTCCTTGGAGCATATAGTGATGACTCTTTAGAATCTTTTGAGCCTTGATTGACACCCCACCAGTGTATATATCCTGTTGGAATTGTCCAATGGCCATGGTATAAGGCCAGACGGACTGAGCCTCTGGATCAAGGAAGAGGTCATTGACATAAACAAAAGGTCTCCCATACAACATCTCGTAAAGACTAAGACCAATCTGTTCCTTAGGGGATATACGGGTGCAGAGGAGAGCTATTGGTAAAGCCTCCTTCCAAGCCAGGGAGGTCTCCTGGTTATCTTTTTTATCACTGATTTTAAGAATTGGTTGGCTCTTTCTGCTTTTCCTGACGACTCCAGGCACAATGGAGACAATAAGTAATGCCCAATGCTTTAGAGACCCCTTGGGTGACCTTAGAAATAAATGATGTCCCATTGTCACTCTGTAATGACCCGGGCAGACCAAACCTTGGAATGATCTCATGGAGCAGTTTTCTTTACCACCTCCTCAGCCTTCTCAGTCCAGGTGGGAAAGCCTTCAATCCATCCTGTGAATGTGTCTGTCATGACTAATAGGTATTTATACCCTTGAGAAACTGACATCTGGGTGAAGTCCATCTGCCAGTCCTCTTCTGGGTAAGTCCCACATCACTGGATGGGCTGGGCCAGCTGGGGTCTTCAAGCTCCTTGGGGGATGTTTAATTGGGAAGTGGGACAATAGGAGACCACTTGCCTTATAGTCGTTTGGAGGTCTGTTCCTCTGAAGGACCTTTCTAGTAATCTTTGGAGGGCCTTCTCCCCTAAATGAATGGTGGCATGTAAGGAGTTAACCAACTTCCATTGGAGGTTCTCAGGCAGAAAAAGGACTCCCTCTTTTTGGAACCACTCCATATGGTCTTGAAAGCCCTCGCTCTTCGCTTTAAGAGTCTCACCTTCAGTATATGAAGGCTTTTCTGGCAAATTAGTCTGTGGACCTAGGGTGGCAGCCCCTGTGAGGTCGTGGTTCTGTGATGCTGCTCTCCTGGCTGCCTGATCGGCTGCTGGGTTCCCTCGTGCCACTTCCGTGCTCCCTTTTTGGTGTCCTTTACAGTGGGAGACTGAGACCTCAGTGGGCAGACGGACTGCCTCCAAGAGCACTTTTATACCCAGGTTTAAAGTGTTCTGTATTTGACTATTTGCTTTACTTTTACCTGTGAGTTCCATGCTTTCCTAGGCTTTTATGTAGTTAATCGGTGTCTTTTTGTTTCCTCTTGAAGAGCTCTTCTGAGCATTTTGTGTGAGGCAGGTCTAGTGGTGAAAAACTCCCTCAGCTTTGGTTTCTCTGGGAATGTCATTATCTTTCATTTGTGAAGAACAACTTTTCTGAGTAGAGTATTCTTAGTTGTCAGTTGTTTTCTTTCAGCGCTTTGAATATATCATCCCACTCTCTCCAGGATTGCAAGGTTTCTTTTGAGAGTCTCCTGATAGCCTTACGCTGTTCCCTTTTATGTGACAAGTCACATTTCTCTCACAAACTTAAAATTTCTCTCCTTGAAAGAGGACCATCTTACAGTATCAGTGCTAATGTAAATTGATACTGCCACTATGGAGAACAGTATGAAGGTTCCTTAAAAAATCTAAACAGAGAATTATCATATGACCCAGCATTTTCACTCCTGGGCATATACCCAGAGAAAATCAGAATTGAAGAAGACACATGAACCCAGTGTTCATTGCAGCACTATTTGCAACACCCAGGACATAGGAGCAACATAAATCTCCATCACAGAAGAATGGATAAAGAAGATGTGGTACATATATACAATGGAGTATCACTCAGACATTGAAAGGAATGACCTAGATACTGTCATACAGCATGAAGTAATTGAAAAAGAGAAAAAGAAATATCATCTGGTAACAACAGTGGAATCAAGAAAAATGATACAGATGAACTTATTTGTAAAGCAGAAACAGAGACAGACATAGAGAATGGACGTATGGATACTGGGGGCAGGGAAGGGTATGCAGTGAATTGGGAAATTGGGCTTGACACACACACCCTACTAGGTATAAAATAGATAACTATTGAGAACCTACTGTATAGCGCAGGAAACTCTACTCAGTGCTCTGTGGTGACATAAAGAGGCAGGAAATCCAAAAAAGAGGGGATATATGTAGATGTGTAGCTGATTAACTTTCCTGGATAGCAGAAACTAACACAATATTGTAAAACAACTGTGAAAGTGAAAGTGAAGTCGCTCAGTCGTGTCTGACTCTTTGCGACCCCATGGACCGTAGCCCACCAGGCTCCTCCATCCATGGGATTCTCCAGGGGATCTTCCCCACCCAGGGATCGAACCCAGCTCTCCTGCATTGCAGGCAGATGCAGGCAGATGCTTTAACCTCTGAGCCACCAGGGAAAACAACTGTACTCCAATAAAAATTGATATAAAGAGACACAAATGTATAGAACATTCTTTTGGACTCTGTGGGAGAGAGAGAGGGTGGGATGATTTGGGAGAATGGCATTGAAACATGTATAATATCATATAGGAAACAAATCGCCAGTCTAGGTTCGATGCAGGATACAGGATGCTTGGGGCTGGTGCACTGGGATGACCCAGAGGGATGGTGTAGGGAGGGAGGTGGGAGGGGGGTTCGGGATTGGGAACATGTGTACACCCGTGGCAGATTCATGTTGCTGTATGGCAAAACCAATACAGTATTGTAAAGTAAAATAAAGTAAAATTTAAAAAAAAGTTGATATGAAATTCTAGATTGTAAGAATTCAAAATAAATCAGTAAAATATCAAGACAAACAAACAAAAATTCTTTTCCTGTCTTTGACTTTTGATATTTTTATTAAAGTGTGTCTTCATATACCCTTCTATGAAATGATATTGTTCAGGAAATTGTGAGCTTGTGACATGGAATGTTCATGTTGCTCCCATAAATTGGATGGTTTTCAGCCATTATTTCCATAAATAATAATTTCCCCTTTCTCTCTTTCTGTCTACTCCTCTTCTTTCTCTTTCACCTCCTTACCTAGTGTCCCCCATTATGCATATGTGGGTCCATATAATGGTGTTCAAAAAATCTCATAAATTATCCCCACACACTTTTTCATTTTTTCACGTCTGATTAGATAACTTCAAATTGTCTTTTTGAGTTCATAAATTCATTCTTCTGCTTGATGCAGTCTGCTGTTGAAGGTCTCTAGAATATTTCTAACCCCATCCGTTGTATTCTTCAGCTCCAGAATTTCTTTTTGGCTCCATTTTATGATTTCTATCTCCTTGTTGACTTTCTCATTTTGCTCAAGTTTTGCTTTCCTGATTTCACTGAGTTTTCTTGTAGCTGTCTGAGCATCTGTAAAGTAATCATTTCTGAATTGTTTGTCAGGCACTTCATGGACCTACATTTCTAATGGAGTCAGTTACTGGGAAATTATCTTGTTTCATTAGTGGGGTGTTGGGCTTCCTGATTTTTGCCATTGCTGGAAATCTTATGCTGGTGTCTTCATATTTGAGGAATCAATCTCCTCCACCAGTCTTCAATGACTTATTTCAGGAGATAAACACATGCACCAGTCAGCCAACCAAGGGATAGTAGGGGTCTCTGAGGCTTCCTCTATGTATTCACCTGACCAATCCCTCTTGTTCTATTTTGTGAAGGAAGTATTATTATGATACAGGCTTTCTGTCAATTGCACAAACCCAGGACACATGCTGACAGCCTCCTATTTATTTTCCCTATCTCAGTACCCTGAAGCATTTAAGATAAAACCGTTCATCCCATCCAGCAGAGAGGTGCCAGTTCTCTTTATATGCCTGTGCATGACCTGTAGAGGCTTCGGGGCACCTTCAGCAGGGGTGCCAATGGAAGGCCAGTTCTGCAGAGGAAGGTCACAGGGAGTGCTGAGGATGCTCGGAGGCATATTGGGGCTACTTTAGGTGATGAGTCCTGCGAAGTTTGTAAGGGACAGTCCGTGAGGCAGTTAGTAGGAACAGCAGAACTTCGTTGAATTAGTGCCCAGTTTGCTGTCGCTCTTACCCCAGCTCATTGTTTGTTGTTGTTCAGTTGCTCAGTAGTGTCTGACTCTTTGCGACCCCATGCCTGCAACATGCGAGGCTTTCCTGTCCTTCACCCTCTACTGGAGTTTGCTCAAACTCATGACCAGGGTTGACACCATCAAACCATCTCATCCTCTGTGGTCCCCTTCTCCTTCTGACCTCAATATTTCCCAACATCAGGGTCTTTTCCAATGAGTCAGCTCTTCCTATCAGCTGGCCAGAGTGCTGGAGCTTCAGGTGCAGCATCAGTCCTTCCAATGACTATGCAATGTTGATTTCCTTTAGAATCGACTGGTTTGATCTCTTTGCTGTCCGAAGGACTCTCAAGAGTCTTCTCTAGCACCACAGTTCAAAAGCATCAAGTTTTTGGTGCTCAGCCTTCTTTATGGTGTAACACTCACATTTCTACCTGACTACTGGTAAAACTATAGTTTTGAATATAAGGACTTTTGTTAGCAGCCTTATATCTCTGCTTTTTAATATGCTGTCTAGATTTCTCATAGCTTTGCTTACAAGGAACAAACGTCTTTTAATTTCATGGCTGCAGTCACTGTATGTGGTGGTTTGGAGCCCCAGGGGGGGAAAAAAAAATGTGTCACTGTTTCCATTGTTTCCCCATCTGTTTGCTATGAAGTAATGCGACTGTATGCCATGATTTTCGTTTTGTGAATGTTGAGTTTCAAGCCAGCTTTTTCACTTTCCTCTTTTGCTTTCATTAAGAGGCTCTTTAGTTCCTCTTTGATTTGTGCCATTAGGGTGGTGTCATTTGTGTACCTGAGATTATTGACATTTCTCCCGTCAGTCTTGAATCCAGCTTGAGCTTCTTCCAGCCCGGCATTTCACATGATGTACTCTGCATATAATTTAAATAAGCAGGATGACAATATACAGTCTTGACATACTCCTTTCCCAGTTTGGAACCAGTTCATTGTTCCATGTCTGGTTCTAACTATTGCTTCTTGACCCGCATGCAGGTTTCTCAGGAGGCAGGTAAGGTGGTCTTGTATGTTCATCTCTTTAAGAATTTTCCACACTTTGTTGGGATGCACACGCTCAAATTCTTTAGTGTAGTCAATGAAAAAGAAATAGATGTTTTTCTGGAATTCTCTTGCTTTTTCTATAATCCAACGTATGTTGGCAATTTGATTTCTGGTTCCTTTGCCTTTTCTAAGTCCAGCTTGTAGATTAAGAAGTTTTCAGTTTATGAACTGCTGAAGCCTGGCTTGGAGGATTTTGAGCATTACTTTTCTAGCTTTGAAAATGAGTGCAATTGTGCAGTAGTTTGAACATTCTCTGGCATTCCCCTTCTTTGGGATTGGAATGAAAACTGGCCATTTCCTGTCCTGTGGCCTGTGCTGAGTTTTCATGTGTATTCTTGCTGCCTCTTCTTAATATTTTCTGCTTCTGTTAGGTCCATAGTGTTTCTGTCCTTTATTGTTACATTCTTTTCATGAACTATTCCCTTGTTGTCTCTCATTTTCTTGAAGAGATTTCTACTATTTCTCATTCTATAGCTTTTCTCTATTTCTTTGCATTGTTCACTTAAGAAGGCTTTCTTATCTGTCCTTGCTATTCTTTGGAATTCTGCATTCGGATGGATATATATTTTCTTTTCTCCTTTGGCTTCTGCTTCTCTTCTTTTCCTGTCTATTTGTAAGGGCTCCTCAAACAACCATTTTGCCCTTTAGTGTTTCTCTTCCATGGAGATGGCTTTGATCATCACTTTCTGTACAATGTCAGGAACCTCTGTCCATAGTTCTTCAGGCACTCTGTCTATCAGATCTAATCCCTTGAATCTATTTGTCACTTCCCCTGGATAATCATAAGGGATTTGATTGAAATCATACCTGAATGGCCTAGTGGTTTTTCCTACTTTCTTCAATTTAAGTCTGACTTTTGCAATAAGAAACTGAATCTCTGAGCCACAGTCAGCTCCCAGTCTTGTTTTTGCTGACTTTATAGAGTTTCTCCATCATTGGCTGCAAAGAATATAATCAACCTGGTTTCAGTGTTGACAATTTGGTTAAGTCCAGCTCCTTGCTATCCTGTGCCTATCCAGCCTTGCTCATTACCTCTGGGTTCTGGGTTTAGATGAGAAAGAAGTGTGATTCTTGGGCAGTGTCTAGCAATACTGGGTCATTCAGTTGCTCACTGCAGTCTTACCTTCCTCTGTGGGAAGAATTACCGGTCTAACTTAAGCAGAGGAGATTAAGAAGAGGTGGCAAGAATATACAGAAATACTATACAAAAAATAAGTCTTAATGACCTGGATAACCACAGTGATGTGGTCACTCACTTAGAGCCAAATATTCTGGGTTGTGAAGTCAAGTGGGCCTTAGGAAGCACTACTATGAACAAAACTATTGGAGGTGATGGAACTTCAGCTGAGCTATTTCAAATCCTAAAATATGGTGCTGTTAAAGTGTTATATTCAATATGCTAGCCAATTTGGAAATCTCAGCAGTGGCCACAGGACTGGAAAAGGTCAGTTTTCATTCCAGTCCCACAGAAGGGAAATGCTAAAGACTGTTTAAACTACCAAGCACTTATTTCCCATGCTTACAAGGTTAGAACTGGACTTTTGTGAGTCACAGTTAGAACTGGACATAAAATAACTGACTGGTTCCAAATTGGGAAAGGAGTATATCAAGGCTGTATATCGTCTCTCTGTTTATTTAACTTATATATAGAGCACATCATGAGCAATGCTGTGCTGGATGAATCACAAGCTAGAATCAAGATTGCTGGGAGAAATATCAGCAACTCCAGATATACAGATGATACCACTCTAATGCAGAAAGTGAAGAGGAACTAAAGAGATTCTTGATGAAGTTGAAAGAGGAGAGTGAAAAAGCTGGCTTGAAACTCGATATTCATAAAACTAAGATCATGGCACCCAGTCCCATCACTTTATGGCAAATAGAAGGGGAAAAAGTGGAAGCAGTGACAGATTTAGTTTTCTAGGGTTCCAAAATCACTGCGGACTGTGACTGAAGCCATGAAAGTAAAAGACGCTTGCTCCTTGGAAGGAAAGCTATGACAAAGCTAGACAGCATATTAAAAAGCAGAGACATCACTCTGCCAACAAAGTGCCATACAGTCAAAGCTATGGTTTTTCCAGAAGTCATGCATGGATGTGAGAGGTGGACCATAAAGAAGGCTGAGCACCAAGGAAGTGATGCTTACGAATTGTGGTTCTGGAGAATACTCTTGAGAGTCCCTTGGACTGGAAGGAGATAAAATCTGTCAATCCTAATGGAAATTGACCCTGAATATTCCTTAGAAGGACTGACGTTCCAATACTTTTACTACCTGATGCTAAGAGCCTACTCATTGGATAAGACACTGATTTGGGGAAAGATTGAAGGCAAAAAGAGAAGGGGGCAGCAGAGGATGAGATGGTTAATCTAACCATCTTAGATAGTTACACCAGTTAGATAGTAACACCGACTTAACGAACAAACTCCAGGAGAAAGTGGAGGTCAGAGGAGCCTTGTATGCTACAGTCCATGGGGTCACAAAAAAGATGCGGACATGACTTAGCAACTAAACAGCTTTGGGGCTTCTCTGGTGGCTCAGTGATAAAGAATCTGCCTGCTAATCCAGAAGACCCAGGTTCAATCCCTGGGTCAAGAGGACCCCCTGGAGGGGAAAATGGCAACCCACTCCAGTGTTCTTGCCTGGGAAGTCCCATGGATAGAGGGGGCCTGGAGGGCTATGATCCCTGGGGTCACAAAGAAGTCAGACATAACTTAACGACTAAACAGCAACAACAAGAAAAGCTTGCTTCTTGTTGATAGGGTGATGGGAAGGTTCTAGAGAGCTTTAAATGATCACGTCATTATGATCAGATTTTTATCTTAGAAAGCCCATTGGTCTTAGCAAGAATATGTGGCATTGTTGGAGTAAGACTTTGACTGGGGGCAGGAGTACCATTTACTAGAATATTGCAATAGTCTAGGCAGGAAATGATGGCAGAAGGGGATGGATTCCCAGACATATATAGGAATCAAAATTTCTGTAATTTGGGGACCAAGTACATTAAAAGGATGAAGAAGTAATTATTATGCATCAGATAAATAACAGTTGGTAACATCTCACAAATGGGATTGGTGTGTTGGGGAAGGAACTTTGAGTTTTTTCTTTTATCTCTGTATTGCTTGTAAAATTTTCAACCAAAGCATGCATTACTATTCTATTTTTAATGAGAAAATTGTAAACTTTATGATTTGCTTGAATAAGACACAGGTTTGAGAGGAGAAGATAATGAGTTGAAGGTGCACATAAGATTTTCAAGTGTTATCAAAAAGGAAAGACCTTTCCTGGATTTTAAGGCTTAAGGGAAAAGATCATCTAGTTCAAAGTTTATGGATCTAAAAACCAAGGCACACATTTAAATTAGATGAAGAATCAAGGCTAGTACTCAGGACCTCTACTCCAAGTTCTTGGTTCTTCTTACTAGAAGGAGAGCTTTTCTGGAACCATGAGGAATCCTTCTGAGAGAAATTGGCCAGTGCCTTTGCATCTGAGACTAAACTCAGTTTATTCAACTCTGCTAAAGTCCAAACATAGCTCCTGCACTGTCAACATAATGGTCTTTCATGATCTTAAATGATGTTTGGGATTCAGATTAGGAACCTATATCAACTCTATGGGTAAAGAGCAAGTTGCTCACTTAACCTTCTTATAGTCTGGAAGGCAGGATTAGGGAGACAATGCACAAAGCCTTTTGGGACCATCTGAAAGTCCAGCTATCAAGTACTCTGGCTGACTTCACATGTGCTCTTGAACTCTTAAAAGAAATTAAGCAGATGAGCAATCAACTTCCCGTTTGTGGATATTAAGTCTCAGCTGTGGCATGGGGGATCTTTCATTGTGGTGCACGGGCTTCTCTTTAGTTGTGATGCTGGGCTTCTAAGTCCATGCTGCAGCTCGTGGGCTTAGCTGCCTTGCAGCATGTGGGATCTTAGTTCCACTGAGCAGCGATCAAACCCATGCCCCCAACATTGCAAGGTGAATTCTTAACCACTGGATCAAAGGAAGTCCTTTGATTTTTTTCATCCCAGACCTTTTAATTGTTCAGTTCAGTCGCTCAGTTGTGTCCGACTCTTTGCGACCCCATGAATTGCAGCACACCAGGCCTCCCTGTCCATCACCAACTCCCGGAGTCCACCCAAACCCATGTCCATGGAGTTGGTGATGTCATCCAACCATCTGATCCTCTGTCGTCCCCTTCTCCTTCTGCCGTCAATCTTTCCTAGCATCAGGGTCTTTTCAAATGAGTCAGCTCTTCACATCAGGTGGCCAAAATATTGGCGTTTCAGCTTCAACATCAGTCATTCCAATGAACACCCTGGACTGATCTCCTTTAAGATGGAATGGTTGGACCTCCTTGAAGTCCAAGGGAGTCTCAAGAGTTTTCTCCAACAACACAGTTCAAAAGCATCAATTCTTCTGTGCTCAGCTTTTTTTATAGTCCAACTCTCACATCCATACAGGACTGCTGGAAAAACCATAGCCTTGACTAGATGGACCTTTGTTGGCAAAATAATATACTATCTAGGTTGGTCATAACTTTCCTTCCAAGGAGTAAGCGTCTTTTAATATCATGGCTGCAGTCACCATATGCAGTGGTTTTGGAGCCCAGAAAAACAAAGTCTGACACTGTTTCCACTGTTTCCCCATCTATTTCCCATGAAGTGATGGGACCAGATGCCATGATCTTTGTTTTCTGAATGTTGAGCTTTAAGCCAACTTTTTCACTCTCCTCTTTCACTCTCACCAAGAGGCTCTTTAGTTCTTCTTCACTTTCTGCCATAAGGGTGGTGTCATCTGCACATCTGAGGTTATTGATATTTCTCCCAGCAATCTTGATTCCAGCTTGTGTTTCTTCCAGTCCAGTGTNGATGCCATGATCTTTGTTTTCTGAATGTTGAGCTTTAAGCCAACTTTTTCACTCTCCTCTTTCACTCTCACCAAGAGGCTCTTTAGTTCTTCTTCACTTTCTGCCATAAGGGTGGTGTCATCTGCATATCTGAGGTTATTGATATTTCTCCCGGCAATCTTGATTCCAGCTTGTGTTTCTTCCAGTCCAGCGTTTCTCATGATGTACTCTGCATATAAGTTAAATAAGCAGGGTGACAATATACAGCCTTGACGTACTCCTTTTCCTGACACTTTGTGCAAAGAGTGATTTCCCCACTCCTCTCAAGTCAGAGGGTTAGGTCCATCTTCTTTTAGAAGAGAGGAAGCGGTTGAGGCCTTTAAGGGAACTCCACCCCCACCCCTGAGTTCACTTAAGAGCAGGAAGATCTTCCTTCCTCTACTCCCTGGCCCAGTGAAGCTATGAAAGAAGAAAATGGGAGAAGTTGCAGAGATTTTTCCAAACCCAGCCTGCTTTCCTGACACCTCTCATGAAATCTTCCTTTTGGAGCAAGTGTATGGTAGGCTGTGGCAGAAATAGAGATAGGGACTCCTGGGGCGGGGCGGGGGGGTGGGGGAGCACACAGAAAATGGACAGATTGGCATCTATATTGGTACAACTTATCTAGATGGCAATTTGGTAATCTATATAAGAAGCTCTAAAGATGTACCTGCCTTTCAGCAGAGCACTGTACTTGTAGGATTTTTTTTTCCCTAGAGAAATAAATAATTGTATGCAGAGGAATATCAATTATACTCAGTTGACCAATGTTTCTAAGAAAAAATAGAAGCAACTTAAATGGCTAACACCATGGGATTGACTAATGTCCACATATAAAATATTATGCAAGAGTATGTCCACACAGTAAATATTATACAACTATTATTAAAAACTGCAATGTACTTTTATATTATTGGTATGAAAAGACATTCACCATATGTAAGTCTGTGACATCAGTCTAAAAAGTCAGTGAAGATTCTTTCAGTTCAGTTCAGTTCAGTCGCTCAGTTGTATCTGACTCTTCGCAACCCTGTGGACCGCAGCATGCCAGGCCTCCCTGTCTATCACCAATTCCCCAAGCTTGCTCAAACTCATGTCCATTGAGTCAGTGATGCCATCCAACCATCTCATCCTCTGTCATCCCCTTTTCCTCCTGCCTTCAATCTTTCCCAGCTTCAGGGTCTTTTCCAAGAAGTCAATTCTTCGCATCAGGTGGCCAAAGTATAGGAGTTTCAGCTTCAGCATCAGTCCTTCCAATGAATATTCAGGATTGATTTCCTTTAGGATGGACTGGTTGAATCTCCTTGCAGTCCAAAGGACTCTCAACAGTCTTCTCCAACACCACAGTTCAAAAGCATCAATTCTTCGGCACTCAGCTTTCTTTATAGTCCAACCCACATCCATACATGACTACTGGAAAAACCATAGACTTAACTAGATGGAACTTTGTTGGCATAGTGTCTCTGCTTTTTAATATGCTGCCTAGGTTGTCATAACTTTTCTTTCAAGGAACAAGGGTCTTTTAATTTCATGGCTGCAGTCACCATCTGCAGTGATTTTGGAGCCCAAGAAAGTAAAGTCTGTCACTGTTCCCATTATTTCCCCATCTATTTGCCATGAAGTGATGGGACCAGATGCCATGATCTTAGTTTTCTGAATATTGATGTTTATTATGTCATCACAATGTATTTTTACACAGAATTGGAATCATTGTACATCGGTGGTTCTTAATGTGTAGTTCACAGACCACTACAGGTCCCTAGAACTGTAAGATCAAAATTATTTTCAAAACAAAGCAATGGTGGGTCAAATTTCTAGTGCCTCAGC
Source organism: Oreotragus oreotragus (assembly GCA_006410675.1). Taxonomy (NCBI): domain Eukaryota; kingdom Metazoa; phylum Chordata; class Mammalia; order Artiodactyla; family Bovidae; genus Oreotragus; species Oreotragus oreotragus. The sequence continues at coordinate 110,952 of SJYX01007859.1, read as the reverse complement.
ATAGATCAAGGTAGTGTATCCAAACTGTACTAGTAGTGATCAATTTCTCTGTAGCCACACACTCAACAAATTCTTGTAATCTAGTTTCATTTTAAAATGTCTTTAATGGAGCCCTATAATAAAATTATATTTTTAATTAAATCTTGATGTTTGAGTGCATATCTTTTAAAAATTCTGTGTAATCGAAGGATGCAAAAAGCACTTCTGCTGCATAGCTTAATACAATGGTTGTCTCAAAGGAAAATGTTTACACAATCATTTGAATTGTGCCTGAATTAGCTGCTTTTGATGTGGAGCACCATTTTCACTTGAAAGGATGACTGGCAGAAAGACTGTGGTTTTTCAGACTTGGATACCCGGTAGACATTTTCTTCAAAATGAACGAAGTGAAACTTCAAGGAAAACAGTTGATAGTGTTTGCCACGAACAATAAAATTTGAACTTTCAAGCAAAATTAGAATTTTGGAAAGCTTGTATCCACAGTCATAGGCTTGACAGCTCATAATACTTAAGGACTTTTTGAAGAGATCAGTAGTGATAACAATGAATATGGAAGCCGTTTTTCTTTTTCTCCTTTTAGGAGAGAAATGATGGAGGACACTGGGTCTAATGTTGGTCTTACTCAGTTTTACTGTGACCATTGTAACCCATATGACATCAAAACCTGTGTCATGTAATAAAGAATATCATTGCTTTGGTAATGACATGACCTTGGGTGAGGCTAGATTCCAGATTGTTAGAACCCTTAATAAGGAGAATCTGAAAACTTGTCAGTCCTGGAACAGTAATGTCTTCTTCTGGATGAAGTAGAGATGGTATCTGAGCTTATATACTGAAGATGGATGTATTAATGTCACTTGGCTTGATCCCAGCTTCCTTTGCTGTGATTAACAGTGGAAATTTCCACTGCCTTCAGATGGAACCTATTCCCATGCAGAGACATGTAGACTGGACTTATGAATGAGCTAAGAATCACACAATAGGCAAATATTTCATTTCCTAAAGTCTGAGTTTTTGTGTCTTAGGTCACATCAGATGAGAATGATCAACGGCATAGTCCAGGTGGTGCTGAGACTTAAAAAGGTAGCTCTTTGGAAAGCTTTAACCTGGTAAAATTATGACAGTAGGCACCAGGAACTGAGCAGCAGCTATATAGTGTTCTATTACTACTGAAGTACAATTGTTGAAACATTCTTAGACATTCTGTCATACTAGAGTTTTTACCTTTTACATTGTGTGTCCGGGGCATCGTTGAAGTGGAGGCAATTCTCACAACCAAATTTGCATTGAGAAGTCTTACCTTCCTTGCTTTAACTTATTGGTCTGGGAAATCAATTGTATCAATAAGTTTTCATGGTCTTTTTTTATTATTTTTAAAGAATATGAACTGACAAATGTAAGAATTGAGAATACAGGGCTGTCATTTTAGTGGGAGAGCACAAGGATGAAGTGATACAAACTCCTGCTTTTGGAGTCCCTGAGGTGCACTTGTTTTCATCATTTATCAGGCCAGGTATTCCATTTTTCCATTACTTGTAATATATATCACAGCGTCTTTCCTTACATTCATTTCTTGTGCTTAAACAAAAGTTTACAGACAAAGAGGAAGAACAGAAATGGGTTAGTAAGCAATAGAGCCTCAAGAAAACATGAGTTATTTGGGCTGAGGTGGGCAAAAGGCAAATAAGGATTTGTTCCACCACCTAGCATTGAAAACTAATAGCCTACAATTAACTGAGAGTCCTTCCCTCTGACAATACATTCGAGGTGACAATAACCATGGAGAAGAGGATTTGAGTGGGATCAGATGTTTGTTTCTAAAATCAATGAGCAAATTCCAGTGAAAACAATGACTAGACTAAATTGTGGAATACCTAATTAAATGCAAAAGATAAAATAGAGCAATTACAAAATCCTACTGCATGAATTTTTCTTCACTTAAAGCTGTCAGACAGACAACTTGAAGAATGAGTTAGAAATTGGCCTTCTTCTTTACTTAATTGTTATATCAGTTGAATGTACCATTTATCACATTTCTTTAGTAAAATGGGGGAAACTGGTAGTTTGAGTAGGTGATCTGGGAAATTCTGAGCCTTTTTGGGCCTTTTAAAAATAATTAGCTCTGTGCCCTACTTATAAGGAAAATAAATAGCAATTTTTCTCATGCCTTCACTGAGACTCATACTTTCAAATATGAAAACACCCTAGGTCTGAGGATGATACTGCATTATCAGAACAAAAAAGAAAAGAATTGTAGATTTTACAGATTTTGAGTATGTCCAAGAAGTTTATGTTAGTCCAAATTAATCACAATTGGGACTCTCACCTATTTTTAATATAATTGATTAACTCTAGACTGAAGTTAGATATGAATGATAAAATTGGAAGAGTGACCACTAAAATAATAGCGTAAAATGTCTAATGCATTAAAGGGAAAAATGCACTAAGGATGATTTAATCCAAAGAAGATGAGAAATGAGAAAAGTGAAGCCTCAAAGGAGCAAAAAAAGAGAGAGAAAGCATGTAGTTCACATGTATTAATAAAAATAATAGGTAAAAATGGGCTAAACTTACTAGCTTAAAGATTTTGTCTGATTTTTAGAAACCCAATATACATGATAAAGAATAAGCATGCAGAAACTTTGAAAGTAAAAGTTAGAAAAATATTCCATGTAAACACTAACCAAAAGGAAATTAATAGCCAAATTAATTTAGAATACAAAATAGGTTTTAAGACAGAGGCATTATTAAAGATTAAAAAATACATGAATGGTTAAACAAGCCATGATACATCCATGCCATGGAATATTACTTGGCTATGAAAGGGATGAACTATTATTAATACACACAACAACTTGAGTGGATTTCAAGAGCATTATACTGAGCGGAGGGCAGGGAGCCAATCTTAAAAAAACCCTCACATACTGTGTGATTCAATTTATATAACATTCTTGAAATAGAAAAAGAACAATAGAAATGGAAAATAGGGAGTAAGGGATGGTGAGGGGGAGTGCGTGTGTGACTAGAAAGAAAATACAAAGGAGATCTTTGTGGTGACAGAATAGTTTCAAATCTTGGTTGCAACAGTGAGAGAAACTGGCACAGAACTATACATAAATATTGTACTACTGTCAGTTTTCTAATTTTGATATCAGATTGGGAAAACTATGAAGAAAACAGAAGAATTCTCTGTATTATCCTTAAAACTTCCTGTAAATCTCTAATTGTTTCAAAATATAAAGTTAAAATTACAAAGTTAATACAGGATAAGAGACTATCTCTGTGACAGAGAATTGGATCAGTTCAGTCTCTCAGCCGTGTCCGACTTTTTGTGACCCCATGGACTGCAGCACACCAGGCCTCCCTGTCCATCAACAACTCCTAGAGCTTGCTCAAACTCAGGTCCATCAAGTCAGTGATGCCATCCAATCATCTCATCCTCTGTCATCCCCTTCTCCGCCTGCCTTCAATCTTTCCCAGCACTGGGATCTTTTCCAAGGAGTCAGTTCTTCGCATCAGGTGACCAAAGTATTGGAGTTTCAGCTTCAGCTGAAATGGATAATAATTTCTTAAACAAAACCTCAGAAATATATACCAGAAGGCAAAAATTTTTTAATATTTAATTTTAAATATTTAAATATTACATAAATATTACAAATATACATATTTATATAATATTTAAATATTTATGTAATATTTTATTACATAAAAATAAGAATTTCTATTTGATAAAGGGCACCATGAACAAAGTTAAAAGATGACAGAAAAAAAGATATTTGCAATATCTTAAACTAACAAAGGATTAATATCTAGCATATGCAAAGTACTCTTGTACCAAAAGAAAAAGACAGGAACACACCATTGTAAACTGGCAAAATACATGAAAAGTATACCTAGAGAGGGCTTCCCTGGTGGCTCAGGAGTAAAAAACCCACTTGCCAATGGAGGAGATATAAGAGACACGGGTTCTAGCCCTGGGTTGGGAAGATCCCCTGGAGGAGAGCAAGGCAACCCAGTGCAGTATTCTTGCCTGGAGAATCCCATGGACAGAGGAGCCTGGCAGGCTACAGTCCATGGGGTCACAAAAAGTAGTACATGACTAAAGTGACTTAGCACACACGTATACATACCTAGAGAAGAGGAAAACCAAAATGCTTAAAAATACATGAAGAGATGTTCAAACTCATCATTAATCAGATAATTGCTCATTAAAATACAATTATAAATACAGGTGTTCCCCATTCTTCCAAAGTAGGGTGTTTTGTAAACAGAAATGGTCTAAAGTATAGAAATAATCACCTTAGGACACATCTTGCTAACAGATGCACAAAATAAGATAAAACACAGATGCTCACAGATACATTTCAAAGTTTCAAGAGATGCTGAGTGTAGTTTCGGGAGAAAGAGTTTGATGTTCTGGGTGCATGCTGACTCTACAATGGTTTGCTGCAAAACAAACCCTGAACTGCTGTTTTCATTTTTCTCCATTTTTCCTTAAAAGCAAAATCCTCTTCATATTTCTTTCTGTTAGCAGAAAGAGGTATTAACATAAGTCTTTTGTAAGAGTGAACTTTCAAAAAGCAGAGGATGCATGTACGTTTACACCTATTTGGCTAGCAATTCAAAAGCTAGGACATGCCAATTGTTAGTGAGGGTGCACGTGTAATAGGAACTCTTACACGTACAGGCAGCTAATTAGATTTTAGACTGTATCTGCTATTCCAAAAAGTAATCTGACAGTATCTAATCAAATTAACTACACACATGCCTTGTGTGTGTGTGTGTGTGTGTGTGTGTGAGTCATTTAGTCGTCTCTGACTCTTGGGACCCCATGGACTGTCGCCTGCCAGGCTCCTCTGTCCGTGGAATTCCCCAGGCAAAATACTGGAGTGGGTAGTCTTTCCCTTCTCCAGGGGATCTTTCTGATTCAGAGACTGAACCTGTATTTCTTGCATTGCAGGCAGATTCTTTACCATCAGAGCCGCTAGGGAAGCCCACACATATGCCCTATGGCCTAACAATTCCATTTTTATATTCCAGAACACTTCTTACACAGGTCCATAAAGGGAAATATAAGAGGACAATCATTTCAGTGTTTGAGGTAGTAAGGAGTTGGAAGCAGTTTAGAATCTATTTCTAGGAAAATGAAGTTAATTAGAGTGGGTGAACACTTTAGTACATTAAGCAAAAGCTGGAAACTACAGAATAAATGTACCCAGAATAACTTGTAACATTTAAAAAAATACTGCTGAATGGGGAAAAGAAAAAAAAAACAGAATAAGAGCCACAGTACCATGTCTTTATTAAATTAAAAATCATCCATATAAAATAATATAATTTCTAAAAGAACTCAAATAAGAATGTACACATCAAACAGAACAGTTGCCTGTTGGGAGGAAGATGGAAGTGAAGAACAGAGATGAAAGAAACAAAGTAGTAAATGAATGAAGAAAGAAAAGAGGAAAATATTTTTATTAGACCAATGCAAATGGTGTGATATGAAGGAAGGAATTTGATTAGTATAATCTTCATTATCTGAAGTCAGAAAAGGAAGGGAAGAAATCCATCAATGTCATAGTAGCATAAAAGGTTAAAACTGTTATAACAGAAGACTCAAAAACATAGACTGTATGAATTTAAAAGCAAAAATAAGTATTTCCCTCTCACAAAAGTCTCAAGTTAATGTTTCAGGTCAGCAGGGAGGTTTTATGGCACATTTATTAGCTGGTGGATGAGAAAGGAGAGAACACAGATGAAGCATGGAGATGTCTTATATAAAAAAATCTGGAAGTGACTTACATCACTTCTGCCACAATTCATTGGCCCAGAATCAGACTTATGGCTGCATTCAATCAAAATGAACACTTATCAGGACTTCCCTGGTGGTCTAGTAGTTAAGAATCCACCTTCCAATACAGGGGACGTGGGTTCGATTCTTGGTGGGGAAAGTAAGATCCCACATGTCCAAAGAGCAACTAAGCCCGCACACAACTAAGCCCCCAAAAGATATTTCCAACTTGAGAGGGAGGCTTCACTTCATGCAAGTGCCTTAGTCCAATGAAGTTTTACAATTGTACTGTTTTTCCACGTAAGAAGAGTTATAAGTGTGCTTAAACTATTTGATAAGTTTTCAGACTGAATCTTTCTAAACAGTGAGCTTCAACTCTGGGCAAAGGGAAGAGCTGTGAGGCCCAGGCAGCCGAGAGTGTAAGAGTTGCAAAGATGGTCTGATTTTCCCTGTCCCATCAGGATGGGCATAAGGTGCTGTCTCTCAACCCCTTCCCAAATTCCACAGACTCATTCTTTGCACCTGACTCTGTTGCTCATCTCAAAAATAACCATGAACAGTGATCAAAGTGGTAACCTGAGTAAATGCCTTTGGCCCCTTCCATCCCGCTCCCAAATTTCCACAGAGATAACTCAGCCTCCATATAGATGGCAGCACTGTCCCCACCAGCGGAAACAGATTGGGATCCCTCTCTCTTAGACCCCTACAACTGAGGGTTTCCATGTAGCCTAGAGAAGTGACCCAGACCCGCTTCTTCTTTCTTTGAGTAGAAGCTCCCCCCGGCCATTCTACTACCTCCCACCTAGCCTGAGGAGTGTGCTCTGATAGGCCTCTCGTTCCCAAACTCCTGGGAACCCGGGAGGAGGCCACCTTGCAGCAAGGTTGCTGCTTGTCATTCCACCTCCTCCCTGGTCACCCCTCAGCCAGGTTTAGGCCAATGTCCAAGGAACTCTCACCCACTGACCACACACTGATAAGCCTAGACCAGATGTTCTCTTGGCCAAATATAGAAATACCTAAAGTATATGTAAAGTTCTTTGTTAGGAATGAAAGGAGGGTGTATGTGGATTTTTCAGGAGAAATTGGCTATAATTACCAATACATTTTTAATAAGAAGTGTGACCCTCAAATAATTACTGGCCCAGAAAATCTATGTTTATATTTGTTCTAAATGGGATAATCTTTATTTTCTTTTAATAATGAAATTAATACAACCATTGTAAAAATATTCAAACAATGCAGAAATGTATTCATTTATTCATTTATTAAGTCTTCATTGAGTGCATATGCAAGTTACTGAGAATACAATAGTGAAAAGAAAAACTAAATCTTTGCATTCATGAAGCTCATGGACTAGAGGAAGATATACATTAATCAAATAATCACACAAGTACATGTATAATTTTAATTCCATGTAAGTGGAATTAAAATTCCATGTAAGCTCCTGTCTAAATCCAGATCTCATAGAAGTACAACTGGTACCTAAAATGATGACTAGAAAACCTTTTCTCACAGCAAAGATATATAACAAGAAAACTTGTTTTTTATGTGAGGTCAAGGGTGGATAAAGAGACCCATGGGAGTTATCAGAATCCAGGACAGCTTTACCCAAATATGTAGGGTTGAAATCACAGTTCCTATATGTTAGTAATCCCAAAGGACAAAAACATAAAAATTAATCTGGAACTGATTAATGTTAATGTTAAATGTATGTGGCCTGAGCAGAGGCAAACTCAAAAGCAAGGAGATAACTAAAACATTCAAAGACAGATCTCAAAAAAATCACCCAGAATGCAGCATAAAAACCTAAAGTGGTGCAAAATATGAATGAGAAGCTAGAAGACATGGCAGAAAGAATGAAAAGTGTCAAAATATGCTGGGAAGAAGTTCCATGAAGAAAGACTAGAGTGAATAAGCAAAAGGCGATATTTGAAGAGATTGTGGCACAGGAGTTTCAACAACTGAAGCAAGACATGAATCCTCATACTGAACACACTGACTCTTCAGCAGGTTGAATGTAAATAAAACCGTATTTATTACACAGCTTACTGTAGAGCATCAACTATACCTAGCATGATACTTTCATGTGTTTGGGCTTTGGGAAATGGCAAAACCCTTCCATAAACCTTTCCCGAAGAAAAGAATGGGGAAAATGGGAAAGTAAAAAATATTGTGGGAGAGAAAAACAAGAATATAAGTTTATTTCAAAAACATAATAGTTTACCATATATTTTGGGTTGGCCAAAAAGTTCATTTGGTTAGTAAATTATGCTGTTCAATAAAGTTCTTGATGAAAATGAAAAAAAAAATACATCTTTTTCTTTTTACTTAAAACTGAACAAACTTTTTGGCCAGGCCAATACATACATGCAAATAAGTGTATATTTATCATCCCCAATGCAATATTAAATCTCTGTTTTAAGAGTGAATAATAATCCATCCTCAGGGAAAGAAGGAAATTGCGCTTTCCAGGATTCCAATGAGAGAGTACATGGAAATGTTCAATAGTTTTTGGTAAATTACTGTGTATTTTTTTTATTTTTGACTATTCAGAGATTTCTTTTGGTGACATAAGTAGGAAGACCCCATTGGAAAATGGTATCAGCTGTGGGTCAAGCTATAGTCTCTACACAGCTTGTTTTCTCTCAGACACTAAATTCTGAACATAGCTCTTTTAGGCTACAACTAAGGTAATCAACATACAATACAATAATGATAGCTGGAGCACTGTGGTAATGTGATACATTACAAATCTGGAAGAGGTAGGGGAGCTAGAGTGAGAAAACAAATTATGGTCTAATAAACAGTCTAATGATACTTTCTGAAAATTATTTAATCTACCACTTAGGCAGGCATCACTGAAAGAAAGTGAAAGTATTAGTTGTTCAGTTGTGTCCAAGTCTCTGGGACCCCATGGACTATAGCCTGCCAGGCTTCTCTGTCCACGGAATTCTCCAGGCAAGAATACTGGAATGGCCTGCCATGCCCTTCTCCAGGGGTTCTTCCTGACTCAGGGATCAAATCCAGGTCTCCTGCATTGCAGGCAGATTCTTTTCCATTTGAGCGATTGTGTGTGTGTGTGTGTGTGTGTGTGTGAGTCATTTAGTCGTCTCTGACTCTTGGGACCCCATGGACTGTCGCCTGCCAGGCTCCTCTGTCCGTGGAATTCCCCAGGCAAAATACTGGAGTGGGTAGTCTTTCCCTTCTCCAGGGGATCTTTCTGATTCAGAGACTGAACCTGTATTTCTTGCATTGCAGGCAGATTCTTTACCATCAGAGCCGCTAGGGAAGCCCACACATATGCCCTATGGCCTAACAATTCCATTTTTATATTCCAGAACACTTCTTACACAGGTCCATAAAGGGAAATATAAGAGGACAATCATTTCAGTGTTTGAGGTAGTAAGGAGTTGGAAGCAGTTTAGAATCTATTTCTAGGAAAATGAAGTTAATTAGAGTGGGTGAACACTTTAGTACATTAAGCAAAAGCTGGAAACTACAGAATAAATGTACCCAGAATAACTTGTAACATTTAAAAAAATACTGCTGAATGGGGAAAAGAAAAAAAAAACAGAATAAGAGCCACAGTACCATGTCTTTATTAAATTAAAAATCATCCATATAAAATAATATAATTTCTAAAAGAACTCAAATAAGAATGTACACATCAAACAGAACAGTTGCCTGTTGGGAGGAAGATGGAAGTGAAGAACAGAGATGAAAGAAACAAAGTAGTAAATGAATGAAGAAAGAAAAGAGGAAAATATTTTTATTAGACCAATGCAAATGGTGTGATATGAAGGAAGGAATTTGATTAGTATAATCTTCATTATCTGAAGTCAGAAAAGGAAGGGAAGAAATCCATCAATGTCATAGTAGCATAAAAGGTTAAAACTGTTATAACAGAAGACTCAAAAACATAGACTGTATGAATTTAAAAGCAAAAATAAGTATTTCCCTCTCACAAAAGTCTCAAGTTAATGTTTCAGGTCAGCAGGGAGGTTTTATGGCACATTTATTAGCTGGTGGATGAGAAAGGAGAGAACACAGATGAAGCATGGAGATGTCTTATATAAAAAAATCTGGAAGTGACTTACATCACTTCTGCCACAATTCATTGGCCCAGAATCAGACTTACGGCTGCATTCAATCAAAATGAACACTTATCAGGACTTCCCTGGTGGTCTAGTAGTTAAGAATCCACCTTCCAATACAGGGGACGTGGGTTCGATTCTTGGTGGGGAAAGTAAGATCCCACATGTCCAAAGAGCAACTAAGCCCGCACACAACTAAGCCCCCAAAAGATATTTCCAACTTGAGAGGGAGGCTTCACTTCATGCAAGTGCCTTAGTCCAATGAAGTTTTACAATTGTACTGTTTTTCCACGTAAGAAGAGTTATAAGTGTGCTTAAACTATTTGATAAGTTTTCAGACTGAATCTTTCTAAACAGTGAGCTTCAACTCTGGGCAAAGGGAAGAGCTGTGAGGCCCAGGCAGCCGAGAGTGTAAGAGTTGCAAAGATGGTCTGATTTTCCCTGTCCCATCAGGATGGGCATAAGGTGCTGTCTCTCAACCCCTTCCCAAATTCCACAGACTCATTCTTTGCACCTGACTCTGTTGCTCATCTCAAAAATAACCATGAACAGTGATCAAAGTGGTAACCTGAGTAAATGCCTTTGGCCCCTTCCATCCCGCTCCCAAATTTCCACAGAGATAACTCAGCCTCCATATAGATGGCAGCACTGTCCCCACCAGCGGAAACAGATTGGGATCCCTCTCTCTTAGACCCCTACAACTGAGGGTTTCCATGTAGCCTAGAGAAGTGACCCAGACCCGCTTCTTCTTTCTTTGAGTAGAAGCTCCCCCCGGCCATTCTACTACCTCCCACCTAGCCTGAGGAGTGTGCTCTGATAGGCCTCTCGTTCCCAAACTCCTGGGAACCCGGGAGGAGGCCACCTTGCAGCAAGGTTGCTGCTTGTCATTCCACCTCCTCCCTGGTCACCCCTCAGCCAGGTTTAGGCCAATGTCCAAGGAACTCTCACCCACTGACCACACACTGATAAGCCTAGACCAGATGTTCTCTTGGCCAAATATAGAAATACCTAAAGTATATGTAAAGTTCTTTGTTAGGAATGAAAGGAGGGTATATGTGGATTTTTCAGGAGAAATTGGCTATAATTACCAATACATTTTTAATAAGAAGTGTGACCCTCAAATAATTACTGGCCCAGAAAATCTATGTTTATATTTGTTCTAAATGGGATAATCTTTATTTTCTTTTAATAATGAAATTAATACAACCATTGTAAAAATATTCAAACAATGCAGAAATGTATTCATTTATTCATTTATTAAGTCTTCATTGAGTGCATATGCAAGTTACTGAGAATACAATAGTGAAAAAAAAAACTAAATCTTTGCATTCATGAAGCTCATGGACTAGAGGAAGATATACATTAATCAAATAATCACACAAGTACATGTATAATTTTAATTCCATGTAAGTGGAATTAAAATTCCATGTAAGCTCCTGTCTAAATCCAGATCTCATAGAAGTACAACTGGTACCTAAAATGATGACTAGAAAACCTTTTCTCACAGCAAAGATATATAACAAGAAAACTTGTTTTTTATGTGAGGTCAAGGGTGGATAAAGAGACCCATGGGAGTTATCAGAATCCAGGACAGCTTTACCCAAATATGTAGGGTTGAAATCACAGTTCCTATATGTTAGTAATCCCAAAGGACAAAAACATAAAAATTAATCTGGAACTGATTAATGTTAATGTTAAATGTATGTGGCCTGAGCAGAGGCAAACTCAAAAGCAAGGAGATAACTAAAACATTCAAAGACAGATCTCAAAAAAATCACCCAGAATGCAGCATAAAAACCTAAAGTGGTGCAAAATATGAATGAGAAGCTAGAAGACATGGCAGAAAGAATGAAAAGTGTCAAAATATGCTGGGAAGAAGTTCCATGAAGAAAGACTAGAGTGAATAAGCAAAAGGCGATATTTGAAGAGATTGTGGCACAGGAGTTTCAACAACTGAAGCAAGACATGAATCCTCATACTGAACACACTGACTCTTCAGCAGGTTGAATGTAAATAAAACCGTATTTATTACACAGCTTACTGTAGAGCATCAACTATACCTAGCATGATACTTTCATGTGTTTGGGCTTTGGGAAATGGCAAAACCCTTCCATAAACCTTTCCCGAAGAAAAGAATGGGGAAAATGGGAAAGTAAAAAATATTGTGGGAGAGAAAAACAAGAATATAAGTTTATTTCAAAAACATAATAGTTTACCATATATTTTGGGTTGGCCAAAAAGTTCATTTGGTTAGTAAATTATGCTGTTCAATAAAGTTCTTGATGAAAATGAAAAAAAAAAATACATCTTTTTCTTTTTACTTAAAACTGAACAAACTTTTTGGCCAGGCCAATACATACATGCAAATAAGTGTATATTTATCATCCCCAATGCAATATTAAATCTCTGTTTTAAGAGTGAATAATAATCCATCCTCAGGGAAAGAAGGAAATTGCGCTTTCCAGGATTCCAATGAGAGAGTACATGGAAATGTTCAATAGTTTTTGGTAAATTACTGTGTATTTTTTTTATTTTTGACTATTCAGAGATTTCTTTTGGTGACATAAGTAGGAAGACCCCATTGGAAAATGGTATCAGCTGTGGGTCAAGCTATAGTCTCTACACAGCTTGTTTTCTCTCAGACACTAAATTCTGAACATAGCTCTTTTAGGCTACAACTAAGGTAATCAACATACAATACAATAATGATAGCTGGAGCACTGTGGTAATGTGATACATTACAAATCTGGAAGAGGTAGGGGAGCTAGAGTGAGAAAACAAATTATGGTCTAATAAACAGTCTAATGATACTTTCTGAAAATTATTTAATCTACCACTTAGGCAGGCATCACTGAAAGAAAGTGAAAGTATTAGTTGTTCAGTTGTGTCCAAGTCTCTGGGACCCCATGGACTATAGCCTGCCAGGCTTCTCTGTCCACGGAATTCTCCAGGCAAGAATACTGGAATGGCCTGCCATGCCCTTCTCCAGGGGTTCTTCCTGACTCAGGGATCAAATCCAGGTCTCCTGCATTGCAGGCAGATTCTTTTCCATTTGAGCGACTTGGGAAGAGGATAATCTACCACATGGGTAGGCATCACTGCTGCTGCTGCTGCTAAATCGCTTTAGTCATGTCGGACTCTGTGCGACCCCATAGACGGCAGCCCACCATGCTCCCCCATCCCTGGGATTCTCCAGGCAAGAACATTGGAGTGGGCTCCCATTTCCTTCTCCAAAGGCATCACTAGGTATGTCTAAGAAACAATGTTTGAAGAAAATGCACATATAGTGAAGAATAAACACAGAATCATAAAATTTATTTCATTCAAATCTCAGTCCTGCCTCCAAGGGATATCTCCAGAAGACCTTCCTTGGAGTTTCTTGTCCCCAAATTTCTCCAGTCACTTGTATTACTTCCATAAATGACTATTCATATTCATTGTCTGTGCACTTTAAAACTTACATTATCTCCCACTGAAATAGAACTACTTAAGGAGTCAGGTGTAATCTTTAGCAAAGTAACTAATAACAGTACTGGGAAAAATACAGCTAAAGCAGAAAAAATAATTTCTGGGATTGAAAAACATGATTTCCAAATTTAAAAACTCAGATTAAATGAAACAGGAAATACATTCTAAAAAAAGAATGAATTTATAGGTACATTGTCTTAACAGCATAAAATTATAAATAAATAAGATTACCATTAAATATAACTGCCTGACAATGTAGCACTGTTCTCCAAAATAACCCCTGGGTCAAAGAGGAAATTAAAAGTAAAATACAAGCTAAAAGCAAGACAAAAAGAAAAAGAATACATCATATCAAGGCTTATGGGGCATGACTAAAGCTGTACTCAGATAAAAATAATCTTAATTACCACTATTATTCAAGAAGCCCATAAATAAAAGAAATAAGCCCTCTTCTTGAAGAATTGGAAAAGTACAAGAAAACAAATCCAAAGAGAGAAGAAATTTGCAAAAAGTTAAAAATAATGATCAGAAAAAAACATTGTAGAAATGATAAAATCCTGCTTCTTTCAAAGACCAATAAAATAAACTCTTCATAAGTAAAACTAAGTAATAATAGAAGAAAAACAAAAGTATACAAATTATGAATAATGAAGGCTTTCACTACATCATAAATAGATGTGATTAAAAGAGCTATAATTTTATATATACATCTTTGATATCAAATTTAAAAATCTAAAGATAATGGATGATTTCCCAGTAGAAGTTATCAATATTAATCAAAGAACCAGAAAATTTGAGAAGACAAATTACTAAAGGTAAGACTAGAAATGTGATTGTAGACCTACCACCACTAAAAAGGGAACCAGGATCAAATGGTTTTGCAATTCAGTTCTGTATTACCTTTAAAGAAGAGATAAGACTAATTGGGCTTCGCTGATAGCTCAGATGGTAAAGAATCTGCCTGCAAGGGGGAGACCTGGGTTCGATCCCTCGGTTGGAAAGATCCACTGGAGAAGGGAATGGCTACGCACTCCAGTATCCTTGCTTGGAGAATTCCACGGACAGAGGCTACAGTCTATGGGGTCTCAAAGAGTTGGACATGACTGAGCAACTAACACTTACTACAAAGATCAGTATCATTTAAACTCTATCAGAAAAGCAGAAAAAAAGGAAAGTTAACTAATGAATTTTATAATGTTAGCAAACTTAAGATCAAAATCTGCTAAAGACAGTACATAAAAGGCAACTATAAAAATATTAATAATAATATAAAAATAAAATACTAACAAAATATAAAATTTATAAACAAACAGAACCCAAAAACTTTGGCAAGAAAAAGCTCTACTATGACCTAGTAGGATAGAAAAAAATCAGCAGCTACTCCTAATGGATACCGACAAGAATAGAAGGGAATGACTTAAATATTAAAAGTGCTTTTTACCAACGGTTAACAGCAATCCTCATTTAACCATTAAATGCCAAAGTCATTTCCACTAAAACCAGGAACAAGTCAAGATCATCCACGATCTTTATTTTCATTCAATAATATTTCTGGTGATTCAATTTATTGCAATAAGATAAGAAAATAAATAATTAGTGTAAAATTGGGAAAAGTTAAAACCAATTTCTATTTACACTTGATATGACTGTATTTGTTTAAAACACAAGTACTATTTAAAGATCATGAAGTCAGTAAGCAAAATAGAAGAGGTGGTGAGGCAAAGATAAACACAAAAAAATCAATAGCTTCCTTTTATTATAGCAAGTTTTTAGGAAGTATTGCACTATTGAGATCATACGCCAACATTTTCTTATTTCTTTTGCTTAAAAGGANAAAGATCATGAAGTCAGTAAGCAAAATAGAAGAGGTGGTGAGGCAAAGATAAACACAAAAAAATCAATAGCTTCCTTTTATTATAGCAAGTTTTTAGGAAGTATTGCACTATTGAGATCATACGCCAACATTTTCTTATTTCTTTTGCTTAAAAGGATATATATTACTAGTGAAAGGAGTATCGAATATCAAACTCATTCATAGAATGTTTCAATCGCTACTTCAACTGTCTCCAGTGTCAGCGTGTCATTGATACACTTTTAAAATTATATTATCTATTTGTGCACAAGTGTCTTTTACAAATTTAAATCTGTATCCCTTCCAGTTTTCTGATAAGAATATTTATATACCTGTGGTGGATTCATGTTGATGTATGGCAAAACCAATACAATATTGTAAAGTAATTAACCTCCAATTAAAATAAATAAATTTATATTAAAAAAAGAATATTACTTTATCTCATAAGTGTCCTCCAAAATGTCTTAATTCATAGTGCTCAAGCCCTCTAGATCTAACAGTTCATTCTGTGTTTCAAAAAGATCAGTTTCTTATCTTTGGTCCCAAGGCATATGTGACAATATGTAACAACTCTTCTGCTTGGAAGACTGAGTTAGCTAGCAGATTTTCAAATTCTCAAATACACCAATTAGCTCATTCCTTGTCATGCTTTGAGTGAAGTGTTGTCACACTCATGTAAGTCACCTGCTAGACTACCATTTACAAATTGTAGCATTTTCATAGCCCATAGTGCACTGTACTTATCCTTTGGTGTTTTAAATTTCTTATATTTTTTCTCTATTTCATAATAGACCCATAAAAAATTAATTACTAATATGACAACCCAATATAATTCACTCCATCTTTAATAAAGAGGTTCTGTAATATAGGACTTTATCAAAAGTCTCCAGTGCATCGTACCAGGAGGATAGCAGAAATAGGAATAATGTTTCCATTTATAGAGAAGAATAACATTAGGTAGATAACCTATAACTAATGATGTCTAAAAAGGTCTGCCAAAAAGTGGATGGCATAGTCAATGTCTAAGGCTGGGAAAAAAGAAGTAAAATTATGTCTTTACTTCATACCACACATAAAACTATATACAAGAAGAATTAAACACACATGCAGTTATTTTTCAAAGCTCGAATAAAATATTAAAAATTATTGTAAACTCTATGGGGAGTAAAAGCTTGCCTCAGCGTGCCCAGAAACTTAGAAGCCATAAAGGGAAAGGCTGAACGACATGACTACCATGAACAAAACTGAATGAGGTAGGATATGCATGGAAGTATATCCTACACATGATTTTAGGTGAAATAAAAGTTGCAGAACAGAACCATATATGGACAGTGACTTCATTTTGTGATAAAAATATGAATATGTGTTATCATTTATGTTTAAATATGTAGTGATGCTAGTGGTAAAGAACCCGCCTGCCAATGCAAGAGATCTGAGATGGAGGTTCATACACTGGGTCAGGAAGATCCCCTGGAAAGGGGCATGGCAATCCACTCCAACATTCTTGCCTGGAGAATCCTATGGACAGTGAAGCCTGGCGGGCTACAGTCCATAGGGTCGCAAAGAGTTGGACACGACTGAAGCAACTTAGCACAGCATAGTTCAGCCCATGCATAGAACATATTAACAGTAGGTAACTGTAAAAATGGGTGAGAAGAGGGCAGTTTTATGCTTTAATTTATATTTTATCTGTTTGAGTTGTTAATAAGCATAAAGAACTTCTATGGTTTAAGAAAATACAATAAAGAAGACTAAAATAGAGTTCACTATGAAACATAATCTCTCAGAGTGCTAACTCCGAAATCTGTCTCAGAGAGGTAATCAAAGGCCCCAGTGGATGCATAATCTTGTCCATCAATGTAGAGGCTATAATATGGTCTTCTTTCCCAGATACTAACTTTTCCACTTTCTAAGTTAAACAAATATATCTGGGACTTCTATTCGTAATTTAAAAATAACTGAAAAGTAATTCCAGAGTGTTACTAATATCTTCTTATTTCCCCAAATACAGTCATTTCCACCTAAACACACATGTGTGACTTATATTTATAGACATTCACAAATTATGACTCTTAACATAAAGGTTTAACTTTTATATCAGAAGAAAATCAATCAGAATTTAAATAATTTTTATAAGCAACATGGTGCGTTTCATACTTTCAATTTGGGGCTACAGATTACACAGATCAGCATAACAAGAGGTGAAGATTGATGATCTTAAATACTAAGTGATTACAAAGAATTATTCTCCAAGTCCGTTTAAATGGATTTAAGATTTAGAAAATAGTTGTCTGTTTTATTTGGTCTTACCTAGATTCCATCTTTTCTAATATCAACAAGATAATGCATTTAATTCATTTCAAATGATGGAAGACTGTAAAATTCAAAAGTTTTTTTTTTATTGATCCATTTCATTATGTCAGAATTTTCATTACAGCTTATTGAAAGAAAGCCAAAAATTTAGCAAGATTATAGTTAAACCATATTTTAGCAAACAGAAAACTGAAGTAGAAATGGGAAATAAAACTAAAGAGGTAACAATTTGTTTTACCTTGGTTTCCAAAAAATCAACATGTTATCATTACTCATAAGAAAGGTTTAGAAAAGGGAGATATTAATCAATATGTATGAGGGAATGCATTACAAATACTACAGTTTTCTCCTGTTGTAAAATATACATTTCTCAAATCCTGTATGGAAACTAATAATATATCTTAACAGTCATAAAACTACCATCAACTGATAATCCACCTCTGGCTAAGGGTCACCTGGGCAGACAAAATTTCTTATTGTGTACAGAAAGAAACATGCTCTAGCTCTTGAATACAAGTATTTGATTTCAGACACAAGTCAACTCCCATAATCGACATGGGTGCATCAGGTTCTTCTACTTTGACAGCACCAACAATGAGCTAAGTCAGCTCGCCCCAATTTCCTAAGCACTAAATAAACAACCTTCTGATGATAATGTGGTTCCTGATGTACATCAATCTTAGGGACAGAATGTTCTGAGCAGCCAACACTAAAAATCTGTTCTACTTGGTAATTACATTTCTTAGAGTAACAGGCTCTTATTCTTTTTATTTTCAAAAAAGAAAATCCACCCAATTTAATAACATGTTATGTCCGTGTGCAAACTTAGAAATGCTCTAATACTCAAAGATGCTTGTAATACACTTACTCTTTCGCTTTTTAAAATGTAAATGGTCAACAAGGGTCAAAGAGTTACACTTAGCCCACTGTCAGTGCTGGATCAAATTCCTTTGACATGAACCTGTTAGAATGAAGCTACCCCTCCAATAAGGCTTCTTTCCCATTCCCTCCCTCCCCTCAGGCTTATCCCCAAACCCAGCAATGCCCAAGCCCTTAACACAAGGCCTGAGAAGGACACAGTGGAGAGGGAAAAGCATGGAGATACACATCTCTGAAAGCACAGATGTGTTATCCTGCTTGATACCACACCTCAGGGGTCAATATCCTAGTCTTCCGCACCTGGAGATGGCAGCGTGATAGCTCTGGTTTAAAGGCAAGAAGAGCCACAGTTTGAACAGAGAAACAAGGGGGAAAATCTTCAGTCTGGCATATGATGAAGAATGAATGTAAAATGTCAGCAATGAAAACAGTCATAATCATTCTTCACAAAACCAGTCTCAAGGGAATACAGCAGAGAAATTAACCAAACAGAGGCATAAACACAAAATTTCCCTGAACCACATCAATTTGCTAAATCTACACTTGAATCTCTTTAGAAATAAGGCAAGTAAAATATGAATTTAAAAATAGAAAACCAGTTTCCTGAGCCTTAAGTATTACGCTTTGGGTGACAATTTATAAGAGAACTATACTCCATCTTTGTAAAATCACCTTTGAACACATTTGCCTGGAATAGACCCACTTAAATTCCTAAAATCAGTAGATAAAAACAAAATAGCAGAATATCCTTGAGTTTCTAATTTCCTCAGTTTCCAAGAAACTGCCATGCTTTCTAAAGAAAGGTCACTGGCTCCTCCCTGGCCCCATGAGCTGCCACAGTCACGGCTACTATACTAGAAGGGTGCCCTTCCCAAAATGTTTGAGTGGCAGCCTCTGATGTGAAAGCATCAGGACATCAGCTGGGCCAGCCCTGTGTCTTCCCTGGACCAGGCAGTCACACATCTGTCTCACACAGCACTTCCCAAAGTCCGGGTGATTCCGTTCCAAATAATACCAGGCGTGGGACATCAAGATTCATGCAATGCACATGGGGCTGTTCCACACTAAGACCGGTGCTTTCTCTGTAAACAACCGTCCGAAGTCTTGGCATCCAGCCATACACACCCAGGGTCATCTTGTTACCACAGCAACGACAATTATCATTCTGTATCAAATGCCCACTGGTGCATGACCTGGTGTCATGGAAATGAAACGATCACCCCCAAAAGACACAGAAGCACAAAGAGACTACTGTCGATGGTCTCTCAGAGGAGGAAATAAGAGAGAAGTGTGCAGGAGGGAAAGGGAAGGAGAATGGGAAGGGAGGAGAGGATGAGAAAAGAGACCTGCGCAGCAGATGGACACTGGTCAGGCCTGTGCCCCTGCTGCAGGGTGGCTTTTTATTACCCAAGTTCACCTCATTGACACCCCAGGTCGAAAAGTCACTCAGCACCCCAGTTCAACGTGGCTTGATCAGAATATTTTTTAGATGTTCACGATACAGATCTGGGCGAGGGAACAAGTTTGTTCTTATTGTCTCTATTTTCTCAAGTATCTCCAATGAATACATTTTAGAAGAAAAGTAGATAAAATTTAAATCAGGTTCTGAAACTTCATCTACAGTAACATCCAATTTGATGTACAGACTATATAGGTATACTGAGATAGTTAGTGTCTGGAAGGGTATCCACAGGTGGAATCTGATGCTTCTTTGCCCAGCTGCCACAATCCCTTCTCCAGTTCTTTATGCTGCTTTCCACTCTTCCACTCTGCACCTTCTCTCTGGGGATCACATCCACTCCCATGTCCTTAGTTATCATTTCTTCTCTGGTGGCCCCCAAATCCATATCAGCAGCCTGGTCTTTTCTGAGCACCAGATCAACAGACTTAAACGACATTAGGGTATATCCATGTAAATGTCACACAGGTATCGCAGAGTTAATTTATTTTAAATGGATAAGGCTTTCCCTCCCAAATCTTTGTTTCCTACCTAATAATAGACCAAGAAAAAATTTTAATTCCTTTACCCTCATTCCACCCTTAAAACTGATGTCAAAGGAGCCCCAACATGATTCAATGGTCACCATACCCAACAACTTCAAGCTGATCAGTCCTTGGTCCTTTTGTCTATTGTAGGCAACATCTGAGTAAGTATATGGAAGCCTGGGGCTAAAACCAGATCATAACTGAACAGAGATTTTACCCTTTCCTGGCCTCATGTATAAAGTAGGATAACATCCCCAAACTGACCAACAATACAGTGTAAGGGCAGGTGAGATCACGTCTGATAAAACATTTTGAGTCCGTAGTAAAAAGAAAAGCTTATTTCTTTGAGAAACTATTGTTAACAGTTGCCTTGCAGGAATGACATCACTCTACACAGTATTCACTTAATAAATGCTAACTTTTATTGTTGTTATTATTTATTAAATGATGCTGACACATGGCAGAATGCCCCCAGCAACACAAAGGTCAACCAGAACAACTATCGACACTGAATTCTAAGGAACTACGTGTGCTCAATTTTCTTAATTAAATGCTATGTGCCAGAAAATTCTAAGTATTTCACTTACATTACTTCATTTAATTCTTTCAGTGAGCCCCATCTTTAGCACTCATCTATTATTTCAGAGAGAAAACTTCAACCCATCTTATGTTTAATGTAAATACTTTTTCTACTCAGTTCGTGCTCCAGTCAATCACCTGCTCCATTCCCAACAGTTTCCTTTTTCAAAAACTTTTGAAAAATCACTATTTGTTTTAGGTTAATAAGAACATATAGATGAATAAAAAGTAAAAAGGTAAAAATTACACTATCCTTCCACCCAAAGACAATCACTGTTACTATTTGGATGTCTGTAATTCCAGAGTTTTTAGTGTCTACTTAAATATCTTATATTCTCAGAAAAATTGAATCATACTAAGAAGACTCTTATCTAGCCTACCTTTCTCACTTAACAGTGCATGATGAATATCATTCCCTGACAATATGGATTGCAACTGACATATTTATTTTACACCATGTGAATATTCCTTACTTTATGTAACCAGTCCAGTGTGCTAAATTGTTTAAGTTGTTTTCAACTTTTACTATTTCACACAGTGCTGGGATAAACAGCCTTGTACATACAATCTTTGGCCAATGATTCAACTAGTTCCTTAGGACAAAGGGATTACATATTTTAAGGCTAATGATATGTATTACCAAATGGCCCTCTGCAAACCTTGTGCCAGTGTAAGCGAATTCCTACCACCAGGGTGTGAAAGGCTCCATTTTTGCCATACTCTCATGGACCTGCACAGTAGGTGAGAGAGGGATTTCTATATTAATTCCAATTATTCTTTCTAGTCAAAATTATTCACTGGCTCTCAGCGTTTGGTGAAGTAATATTCAAACAGTTCTCCACAAACTGGCTTCAGCCAACTTTCCAAATTTATTTACTTCCAGTCACACTTTCCACTCTAAACAAAACAGTCTCCTCACTGTCACAGCAAGAGTTCCTACCTCCATGTCTTTCTCACACCAGTCCCCCTTCACTCCCATCACATGGAACTCCCTAACTACCTACCCCACTGAGGATTCATTTTAAATGAACACTTCCTCCATAAATCTGTAGCTGACTACTGTATCCTGCAGAAACCTTTGCTTTCTCTGTGCTCTGAGTGGGAATATTTAACAAAGAGTATATGCTTGAGATATTCTTTTCTTCTTGTTTGTATGTTTCTTATCTCTCCAGCTAGATTATAAACCGAAAGATAAGTATGGTTTCTCTCTTTTTTTTCTTTCCAGCATTAACACACATCTTCATTGATGACACACAAATGCAGTCAATGCAAATGACAGGAGGGAGCTTATTTATGAGGAATCGGTTCACTGTCACTTATGCAAAAGAAACAGTAAAAATATTTCAATCTAGGCAGTGAGATAAAAAGCAACAAACATTTCCAGAACAGGTAGTGATATTCATTCATCCAGCTTAGGCCTGCAGACCAACTCAGATAAATATCAGCATTGATGATACAATATGATACTCATTACTCAAAACTGGCAGCTGAAAGGATTCCTTTACCATATAGACAAGGTGGAGAAAAGGAATAGTTTACAACATGTGTTGCTTCTAAACTACAAAATCAAGAACTTATTCCTGGCTCTTTGGGAACATATTCTCAGCCAGTTTGGCCACGAATTTTCCAACTTTCACTTTTACCAAAATATCATGATGACTTTCTAGCCCCAGAATCTTATCAGCACACACCTGAAATTCTTTTAAAAAGAAAAAAAGTGAACCTTCGCTGAATTGATTCTGAGTAGATTCATTTTCCTCCCATTTAAAATTGTCATTTATGTTCTCAAATATGACCAGAAGCTTAAGAATCACCTCTTTGTTCTCCTTCTTATTAAAGAGGGAACCCAGTGAGGATGGTACTTGGGCCCTGAGCAGTTCTCGAGTCATGGCTGGATTTTCAGCCAAATTCAAAAGGAGTTTCAAAACCTGCAATTTGGTCTCTTCATTTCCTGCTGAAAATAACCGGAAAAAGTCTGAAATGGAATGAGCAAGCATGTGCTGATGCTCATTAGTAACAGTCATGTTCGTAAGCAATCTCAGACCCGCCAGCTGTACAGATGAGTTCAATCGAGAAGTGACTGTGTCATCACAGACTTGGTTCATGTATGTCTTAAGCCTGCGCTGATTTTCAGCATTCACACTCAAGTTATTTAGGACAATTAAAGCCTTTTCCTTCACTATGGGATCCCGAGTATTGAGAATCTTTGCAACAATTGGGAGACCGCCCAGATCACGAATGATATCTCTGTTAAATGCATAAGCAGCATTGTTACCCAGAGCAATTAAAGCTGCTTCAAGAATATAAGGCTTTTCAGACATCTCAACCAAGCAAAGCACTTTCTGCAGCTCTTGAGGGGACAAAATAGTGTCATCTGAATTGGGGGAAGCCCTTTTCTGGACAGCTCGACGAGCCCGGGTGGCCCTGGCCCTGGCCCTGGCCCTAGCTCTGGTTCCAGCCTCAGTCCCAATCCGGGCCCAAGGTGGGTACCATACTATACCTTTGTTCTCACTGTTGTCGTCATCATCATCAGACCAGTCATTGTACCTGGCCCCAGGACAATCCCCAACATCATCCACATCCCCAGACCCTCCCTCAGCCATTTTCTCCTTGTTCTGTTTTCTTCCTCTGGTCAGTCTATAAATGCAATAGCAGGCGCCAGCCCCAATCACCAGTCCCGCAGTCACCCAGCCTACTTTCCTGGCGTAGCCCATGCAATCGTCCCTGATGGTATCAGGGACCAAGGAACAGAGTAGTCACTCAGGCTGGGGGAGGAGGGCTATGGGCCTGGCCTGGGTGCAGGCCTGTGCAGGATGATCGTCTTCAGCCACTTCAAGGCCACGACAGCTGATTCTGGAGGTGGACCTAGGGGTGGAGAAAGAAAACGGGGTTTGAGTTTCTCTTCTCCTTGAGTTGTCCTCTGCAGAGAGTTGTACAGAGGGACAAGCAAATGAGTTCTTGGTAGAAAATGTAGACTGTTAACAAACTCTTTCTCCCTCATTTCACTCTCCCCAGCCCACCGCCTCCCCAAGCCTAGATAAAGGCAGTGGAGCCCAGCCTCTCTGCTGGGGCCTCAGCTACCCCAAACTTGGATGTTCCCAGGGAGTGGCACCATTGCACTAACCTCCTCCAGACAGGCAGTTTGCCCCTTCTTCCCTCCCCTGGAGATGTGCCACGCCCAACAACTCTTGCAATCTGCAGAGAGACCAGAGCCAGTGAGAACTGAAGCCTTGATGGATTGACTGCTCCTCCATTTGTTGCTTTACTGATTCACCACTATCTAGGTTGTCAGATTAAAAACAAAAACAAAAACAAAAACACAGCCTCTCTCTGCCATCCAAAACATGCACATGCCTGCCGCTTCCCTAGCCTGAAATGGAGAGTTGTTGGGGAAATAATAACATTGGGTGAGCCTGTCCAACCGCGGGCAGTTTCGAACCCCTCCCCCATTCCAGGCAGCCCCCATGCCCAAACCGACCTCTACTGATCCGAGGAAACTTCCTCACTCGTTTAAACTGGTGCCACCTGCTACAGCAGACCTGCAGGATGACAGATCGAAAACATGGGGACTAAGTGCTGTTGAGAGAAGAGGATTACGAACAAACTACCTGATAGGTTTCCCTTCTGTCATTCTCCCCCACCCCACCCCCCATGACACACGCGCGCGCACGCACACACACACACACTGCACGCCATTTCGCCACAGTCCCAAGAGTGTGAGAAACACACTCAGACTCAGACCTAACCTAGATTATCGCTACCTCTGGTTTCTCCCCACCCCATCCTCCCACCGCTCCCGTTAGGGTCTCTAGATGGTCTTACCCTCAAATCGACCTTCACGAATTGGGGTTAATTTCCTTCCTCTTCTTTAGCCTGGTGTGGTGCCGCAACCTACGGAAAGACTGGCAACCCGGGAGAGGCTCGGATCCACAAGACACAGAGCCATGGTCAGGAAGACACAGTCACAGTAAGAAAGACGGGAAACTGCCGCGACCTAGTGCTTAGTGGACGGACCGGTCCCCCGAACAGAAAACTCTGTCCTTAATTCGGAGGCCTGGCTGTCAAAGGTTTCCACCCCTTCGACCCCTCTCGGGGTTCTGCTGACACATCACGGTGCACCTCCCCTCCCCATGTCCAGCCTTTCCCCTCTGGCACCGTCCTGGAGGACTGGGGGCCAACACCCAGCGCACAGCTCCCTTTCCAGATTACGGCCTCGGTTCCCACCAGATTCCCACGTCCTGATCTCTGAGCTCCTCCCAAACACCCCCCTGTTCACCATTTCCAGCATCAGAATGGGCTGCGGGCGGGACAGACGTCTTGGAAAGCCGGCGGCGAGTGGAAGAGACGACGGAGGCGCCCCAGGATCCGCGACGGTTTCTGCCTTGCACCCTCGGCCACCTCCACCTTCTGGAATCTCCCAGGCACTGACCTGCACGGATCCGGGACAATCTCCTTCTCCTCCTCCTTCCTTCCTCTGCTGCAGGCCCGCTGGCCCTCGGGGCAATGGGGAGCTGATACTCAGACGGGAACAACGACCAGAACAAGAAGGACTTCTGCACACGTCAGCTCTTGGTCACGTGAGACCTACGTCATCCACCAACTCGGGTCCCCAATTTCCCCTCCCACCAGCAGTGCGGCAGAAGCGGGCCCGCCCCTCCCTTCCCTCCCCCATAGCAGGCCCTGTTACTCTTTTTTCTCTCCTAATCCCATCTCGTTGTAGTGGTGTCTGCCTTCCTCTGATTACCAGCATCTTCCCCTGGGGTTACTGGCCCCTTGTACTTTTTGAAAAATTGCCTCTTCCTTCCCTGGACTCCTGGGACAGTAACCTCTCCTTCCACCTCCCTGCCTCCCAGCTATAAATGTCTACCATTTCCTCTGAAATCTAGCCCCAGATCAGAAAAGAAAAAGCCACCAGAAAAGGAGACCTGGAGTGAATGCAGTTTTTTCCTTACTTACTGCTTTATTTTTTGTTGTTGTTCTTTCAGTTCTGCCCTTTCCCACCCCCAGACTGCATTCTTTTTAGAAGAAAAAAAATGGCTGTAAAGCTATTTTCATTTGGTAAAAAAAAAAAAGAGTGGGAGAGTGATGTTGGGTGATGGCCTCCAAAAGTCCCACATTTTCTCACTTGTAGGGAGTGTTACACACTTCACTCAAAGCAATCTTAGTGTCTTCTGGGGCCTAGCACATAACACAATCCTGAATAAGCTCATCAGAGTGTCTGAGAATACATAAATCTTCTAACTAGGCCAGTCTTCTAAACAAGAGAGCTATAGACTTTCACTTTCATCAGTTAGCAAGGCACAGGAGCCCTCAGAAGCCAGCTACACAGAAAAGGCTGAGTGGTAATCACAAGTATGTCATGGATGTCTGTCAGATAGGAGGCATGCACACTGACAAAGTGAGTGACATACAAAGAACATTACAAAATATACAAATGGACAACAGCATTTGTAAATGGAGCAGATGTTAGAGGTGTTAGACCAAGTCAAAACTGGCTGAACTCAGCATCTAGCAATTAGTGTGAAACCTTTTCACTGACTGTATTGATGAATTCAACAAGTCACCTGTCAGCAACGAGCGAACTTTTAAGAGTGGGAAAAATAATCACGTCATGACACAGGGTCTACACTGTGATATGCCCTGATAGTTAAGATATAAGGTTGTTATCTGAGTATAAAAATTTTAAGATCCACAGACAATATGGGAGTAAATCAAGAGACTGGGAAATTTGGGAACAGGCAAAATTCCAGAGAAATTCATATCAATGTAACTTCTGAAAAATAGTACTAGGAAATGACTAAAATGTATTTTTTCTTCCATTTTTATTGAGATACAATTGATATACAACACTGTGTAAGGTTAAGATGAACAGGATATGACTGAAATTTAGTAAGCAGAAAGCAAATCAACGTATGATTCTGTGTTTAGAGAAAGATCATGTGCAGTGAGGGGGCTTATTCAAACAGAAGTATATGAAAAGAAGAGTCAGAGGAAAGTGTTGATAGTTCCCACCCAAGCACTGTCTGGAGGAAAGGAAGTCTTGGCTAAGATGCGGGGAAAAATTAGCTTTCTTTGGCAGAGCCATCCCCATGATATGTAAGTGTACTTAAAGTTTCTTAGCTGAAAGCCACTTCTTAAAGTGCACCAATGCCCTTGCTCTCTGATTGCAGGCTTACCACGCAACCTTCTGAAGTTGTGGCTTCCCAAGTAGTAGCTTGCCAACGGGGAGAGAAGGGGCTGGTAAAACTAACAGAAACCTCTAGTACCCCTGGTGGTTGTACTGCTCAGGATAAATTTTTCCGTTGTCATTTCCTTCTGAAACTTAGCTTCCCTGTGGCCGTCTTATGGAGGGAATGCAGAGATCCGTGGGTTTGGGCATTCAGATATAGATTTATATATGTCTCTCTGAATGAGAGTCTTTACTTGATACAGGCATCTGCTCTCACTATACAGACGAATTCAGGTGTATCTGATCATGAAGGGCTGAGCACAAGACTTTGTACTGTCGGTGCGACTATGTGGAATCCTGTCAAGGAAGTCAGGGAGCTTTGGCCTAGAAGACAGCCTTGTGCACCACCATTTCAGAACTGCACCTCTCTAATGTTCAGTGACAACTAAAGCATGCTGTGGCAGACAGACCCCCAGCACCTCAGTCACAGCTGGACAAAAGATGCATATCTAAAGTAGTTAAAGTGCTCCTGCAAATCAACAATAACCTCTGAAACAGTTTACAGTTCTCTCTGGGAAAAGAAAGGAAGTGCATTTCACATTTTACATGTCCTGTCATTTTCCACAGCAAAAGGGTGGTCATTGTGCCCAAAATGAACCGACTCAATACTTACTCTCTTACTGAAATTTAAACCTGAACAAAGATAGAAAACCAAGCATCAGTGGAAGTTTATGGCGTCCTAAAGAGACCATCTATCGGTTCCTCCTACCTTGGCACCTCAGAGCTGATGCTGGTCTTCGAAATTCCCTCACTGTTTAAGTTAAACTGGTGTGGTTTCTGTTGCTTGCAATCAAACAAAATTAACTAATACACAACACAAAAACAACACGATACAAAAAGTAATACACCTTTTAAAGATAACAATCTTCTATCATTTATTTTTCTTACCCTCCAAAATTCCATCTGTGTTACCATCTGCTGATCCTTTTCTGTTTTTGAATACTTTATAAATCATGCATCATATATGACCATATACTGATTTAAGCCAAAAGGTTCCTTTTGACAGTGGACTCACATAGTCTTTTGAAGACTTGTCTGAAGAATTGCTTAAGGATTTTCCCGTTTTGCTTTTTAAATGGTATGTCAGGCAAATAGCATGCCCTCAAATAAATATTTGTTGGTGGATGTATAATGGAGGGAAAATAGATTTTAAATGTCAGTCCCCAGGTTCCTTGGTAGGAACTGTGGATCAAAATGACAGAATTGAAAGGGTTATCATTCCCATGGGGTTTAGGAAGTTTAAGAGAGGGAGTGGATCCAAACAGGAAAGATCTGACAGCCTGGGAGAATGGTGGTCGGGGGTAATACATTGGAAAAATTGAAAAATATACCAAAGGGGAGAGATATTTTTAACTAACGAGAAGAGGTAAGAGTGGAGCTTTTGTCCCTGAAGCATGGCTAAGTAAGAGTTGTGAAATGAGTCCTTATTGTAGAGGCACTTCAATGACACCTGTATTTCTTAAGTTTTACATGCTCTGCAGTTCTTTCTAATGTATATATTCAAAATAAATAAAAGCTACTTTTTAAGTTCTTAGCAGCCAAAAGTTGAATGATAGTTAAATCTGCAAGTTCTGTTAGTAAGGCTTCATAAATATAAATCACTTCCTTTGGAGAAGTAAAATAAAGGATGATAAGAAGAACAGTATAAGGAGAGGATGGCAAAACAAATGAGTTAGGGGTTTAGAGAGAAGAGTTGTAATGTTGGTGTGTTTGAACTATAAATGTTTAAGGAAGACCAGAAAGTTGTGACATGTTCTTGACTTGTGAATTTTTCACCAGCGAGGCACTCTGGGCTTCCTGGTTCACCTCCTGAAAGGCCTCCCCTACACAGGGGCCCCTCACCCAGGGAGCTTCCTGCTGGGGTGTCAGATTTCAGTGTTCTAAGAAAGAGGCTGCCTGAAGGGTTTATATTTAGAGCATGACACCCGGCGGGGACAGCTGGATGTCTGGGAACTAAGTTCTGCAGACTTTGTCACTACCTTCTGGGATTATTCTGAGGGACTTGTATAGATGGTACAATGAAATTGTAACAGAAGGGAGAGGNTTCTAAGAAAGAGGCTGCCTGAAGGGTTTATATTTAGAGCATGACACCCGGCGGGGACAGCTGGATGTCTGGGAACTAAGTTCTGCAGACTTTGTCACTACCTTCTGGGATTATTCTGAGGGACTTGTATAGATGGTACAATGAAATTGTAACAGAAGGGAGAGGGTGAAAAGACCTCTTTTTCCTGGCAACCCCCTGCTTGGGGTCCCGTGAACTGTGCCTTTTGTGAGGGAAAAAGGCGCGGATCTCAAGGACTGTCAGGTTGTGGCAGTGATTTACAGTCACCCACAGACCCTCACCATTATTTCCACTGGAAAAGGCTGAACACCAGGCACTGCCAAGGGGACAGACAGTGCACAAACGACAAATACCAGAGGTCTTTCACCAGTGTCGTGATCAAACGAAAATTCCACTATCGTTTTCATCAATGGAATAGCCGGGAATCCTCTAATTTCTAGATGATTTATGGGTTACACCATGAAATTTGAGAATAGATTTTAAATAAAGAGCTTTGAATGAAGAGCAAGCTAATCTGTGAAGTTACTAATTTGTAAGGTTCATCTGAAGACAAGATTCATTGGAATTTGGGGTCTGCAGAGAGTCTGTCCTTCAAAACCAGAATGGAAGCCATCCAGCAGTTCTCTAACACGTAACACTATGAGTTCAGCCAAGAAGAAAGGGATAGTGGTTCACTTCTCTAAACCGGTCACAATTAGAACACTGACCAATTTACTATAGATTCATTTTATCCATTCATTTATAAATCATATTGAAAGCACACTGGCTTTGTTTGTAAGGGTATGTTTTTAAAGTTTCGTATGCTATTTGAAAGCTGCTATCTCCTCTGTAGTCAGAAGAAAATATTTTCAATGTACAAATTAGCTTAAATGTGAGGTCTTCGTATCAACTAGGAAATCTTGTTTTATACACACACACACACACACATATTTGTATTTTCTGACTACAAAATAGTAACTTGAGTCAATTAAGAAAGAATGGAAGAAGTAGAACATACATATATTAAAAATAGTAACAAAAATCTCCATGTTCCTTGGGCTTTTATTTCCTGCCCCTCTGCTTAATTTTGGTGCAGAGACTGCATGTGGGAAGGGGTAGAAATGAAGAAAGAGGGGACAGGAGTTTCAGAGCCAAAGAAAGGGTAAGACAGTCCCCTCAAAAGAAGCGTAAGTAAATGATAGACCCAGGAAAAGTGTCGCCCTTTTCTGTAATTAGAGAAGGCAAATGCAAACACCAGAGAGCCCTGGTCACTTCTGGCATTGTTACAGAGGAAAAGAGTAACAAGGCCCCTTGTGCTGGGGGGGAGGTACGGGGCAGGCTGGCGCCTGCCGCACTGCTTGTGGGAGTGGAAAGTGGGGGCCAGAGCTCAGCGGTGACGCGTCGTCACGTGACCCGAGCTGCCTGGAGCAGAAGTACTGCTGGTCGCCTCCGTCTGGGTACCAGCCCCCTCTATCACTCTGCAGGCGCGTGAGGGAAGAAGGAAAGTGGCCACGGGCGTTGCAGGTCGGTATGAGCGTGGGCTCTGCTTGGAGGGAGATGGGGCAGGGAGAAGGCCAACAGCGCCACGGATCCAGGTTCCGGCAGACAGGGGTCTGTGTCCCCTTCTCGCCTACTTTCTAAATACTGCCGTCCCCCTCCTCATGCCCATTTTCTTGGAAAGAATTGGCGGACTTCGGGCGGCGGGTGAGGGAAGTGAGTGGCTGGGACAGAGTCTCCGAGGAAAGAAAGGTTTCAGGGTCAGGGCACTCCTGTCCCGACTGCTGCTCCGTCCACCAAGCACTCCGTCTCCCCCCGCCCCGCCACCGTCCGTCTGCAGGTTTGTAGATCGGTCGGCCAGTAGGTCGCCGGGGAAAGTCGCGGCGAGGGAAGGACCAAAGTGCCTTGGGACCGTGCAGGTCGGTGTGGAGGTGGGAAGAGCCTTGGCCCCTGGGTGGGGATGGCGGCGGGGATGAGGGCGGGGGGCCGGGATCGCTGCGGGCCGGGTCTGAGCCGCCCTCTCCAGGCCCTTTCCTCCATGCCCCCTCCCATTTCAGCGCAGGGAAAGGGGTGTGGCGGCCTTTGCTGGGGAAATGGCGGACGACAAGGGGGGAGGGGTGGGGAAACCAGTGTGAGGAAAGTCAGGAGGGTGTGAGAAATGTTTTAAGCTCAAAGGCTGGGAATTCGGGAAAGGGACCTGCGTTCTCATTTGTGATCCATGCACTACACTTTAGCTTTCCAAAGCCGGCTGTCTGTCGCTGCCTCTGTCCTTCTGCCAGACTGTGCGTCAATCACTGTGCGAGGACCACTGAGCACAGCAGGCAAGAGAGGAAGGAATCTACCTGGCTCCAGCAGAGGCTGGCAGGTGAGGCTGCCTCTAAGTCTTTGGGGCGGGGGGTGTGCTGGAGGAGGAGACTGCCTGTCGCCCTCCTGGCGGTTATAGCCCAGCCCCAACTCCTGCCCTTCTCTGTAGGCCCTGGGAGACAAATGGTCGGTCCTGCGGGGAGACGGAGGATGGAGGATGACAGAAAAGAACAAAGAACTTATTGCCAAATAATCTGCTTCTCTCAGTAGGAGCTCAAACTCCACTCTGTCTGGTGAGGCAAAAATCCAGGTATTGCAAAAAGCCCTAATATCATTTTTCACCCACAGATTCATCACAGGAGAGCCTCAGGAGCCTGGAATAGGCTGAAGCTGTCTCCCCTCCACCATCACTCACCCTGGCCTTAAGAACGCTCTTCTTTCAGGTGAAACAAGACCCTCACCTGTTCTGTCCTACCCCCCGCCCCCACCCCCAGCTGAACAGACCTGAACATGGGCCGGGCTCGGGAAGTGGGTTGGATGGCCGCAGGACTGATGATTGGGGCTGGTGCCTGCTACTGCGTTTACAAACTAACCATAGGAAGAGATGACAGTGAGAAGTCGGAGGAGGAGGAAGAGGAATGGGATGATGAGCCGGAACTGGATGACGAGGAGCACGAGATTTGGTTTGATTTGACAACTACCGCACGGCCCTGGAGTGAGGATGGGGACTGGACTGAACCCGGGGCACCCGGCGGTGCCGAGGACAGACCTTCAGGTGGGGGCAAAGCCAGTCGAACATACCTGGTAAAACAGCGCCCGTTCCCTTATGAACACAAAAATACTTGGAGTGCTCAGAGCTTTAAAAATTTCATTTGTGCTCTTGGCCTCTCCAAGGGCCCTTTCATTCAGGGAAAAGTGTTGTTGGCTGAGCCCAAGGATGCCGATTTTTCATTTAGCAGTGATATCAACAGTCATTTGGCCAGCCTCTCCATTGCNCCTCTGTCAGCCCCTTCTCCTCCTGCCTTCAATCTTTCCCAGCATCAGGGTCTTTTGCAATGAGTCTTTTCTTCACGTCAGGTGGCCAAAGTATTAGAGTTTCAATATCAGTCCTTCAGTGAATACTCAGGACTGATTTCCTTTAGGATGGACTGGTTGGATCTCCTTGCAGTCCAAGGAACCCTCAAAAGTCTTCTCCAACACCACAGTTCAAAAGCATCAGTTCTTCAGCGCTCAGCTTTCTTTATACTCCAGCTCTCACATCCACACATGATAACTGGAAAAACAATAGCCTTGACTAGATGGACCTTTGTTGACAAAGCAATGCCTCTACTTTTTAATATGCTGTCTAGGTTGGTCATAACTTTTCTTCCAAGGAGTAAGCATCTTTTAATTTCATGGCTGCAGTCACCATCTGCAGTGATTTTGGAGCCCAAAAGAATAAAGTCTGTCACTGTGTCCACTGTTTCCCCATCTATTTCCCATGAAGTGATGGGACCGGATGCCATGATCTTCGTTTTCTGAATGTTGAGCTTTAAGCCAACTTTTTCACTCTCCTCTTTCACTTTCATCAAGAGGCTCATTAGTTCTTCTTTGCTTTCTGCCATAAGGGTGGTGTCATCTGCATATCTGAGCTAATTGACATTTCTCCCGGCAATCTTGATTCCAGCTTGTGCTTCATCCAGCCCAGCGTTTCTCATGATGTACTCTGCATATAAGTTAAATAAGCAGGGTGACAATATACAGCCTTGACGTACTCCTTTCCCGATTTGGAACCAGTCTGTTGTTCCATGTCCAGTTCTAACTGCTGCTTCCTGACCTGCATACAGATCTCTCAAGATTCAGGTCAGACGGTCTGGTATTCCCATCTCCTTCAGAATTTTCCACAGTTTGTGGTGATCCATATAATCAAAGGCTTTGGCATAGTCAATAAAGCAGAAATAGATGTTTTTCTGGAACTCTCTTGCTTTTCCTATGATCGAGCATATGTTGACAATTTGATTTCTGGTTCCTCTTATCATAGCAAACATTCTCTTCCAACAACACAAGAGAAGACTCTACACATGGACATCACCAGATGGTCAACATCAAAATCAGATTGATTATATTCCTTGCAGCCAAAGATGGAGAAGCTCTATACAGTCAGCAAAAACAAGACCGGGAGCTGACCGTGACTCAGATCATGAACTCCTTATTGCCAAATTCAGACTTAAATTGAAGAAAGTAGGGAAAACCACTAGACCATTCAGGTATGACCTAAATCAAATCCCTTATTATACAGTGGAAGTGGGAAATAGATTTAAGGGACTAGATCTGATAGACAGAGTGCCTGATGAACTATGGATGGGGGTTCATGACATTATACAGGAGACAGGGGTCAAGACCGTCCCCAAGAAAAAGAAACGCAAAAAAGTAAAATGGCTGTCTGAGGAACGCTTACAAATAGCTGTCAAAAGAAGAAAAGCAAAAAACAAAGGAGAAAAGGAAAGATATACCCATCTGAATGCAGAGCTCCAAAGAATAGCAAGGAGAGATATGAAAGCCTTCCTCAGTGATCAGTGCAAAGAAATAGAGGAAAACANGTCTTTAGGGTTTTCTATGTAGAGGATCATGTCATCTGCAAACAGTGAGAGTTTTACTTCTTCTTTTCCAATTTGGATTCCTTTTATTTCTTTTTCTGCTCTGATTACTGTGTCTGCCTGTTATTTAATCAGAGTCTTTGTTTTTTGCTATGGAGTTCCTTATATTTTGGATATTAGCCTCTTATTAGATAGATGGTTTGCAAATGTTTTCTCCCATTCCATAGTTTGCCTTATTATTTTGTCGATTTTTTTTCACTATGAAGAAGCTTTTTATGATGTATTCCCACTTATTGATTTTTTGTTCTTATTGCTTGTACTTTTGGTGTCATATAGAAAAAACTCATTGCCAATAAATGTCAAGGAGCTTTCCCCCTGTGCTTTCTTTTAGTGCCTTTACAGCTTCAGATCTTACACTTAATGCTTTAATACATTTCAAGTTAATTTTTGTGAGTGATGTAAGACAGAGGTCACTGTATTCTTCAACTCCAGGGTTTCTGTTTGATTTGCTTTAAGATTTCTATTTCTTTGTTGTTCATGCATTGTTTTCCAATTTAATTTAGTTATTTATCTGTGTATTTTGTAGTTCTCTGAATTTCTTTAAGAGGATTATTCTGAATTCTTTGCTAGATAGCTCATAGATTTGCAGTTTTTTAGGGTTAGTCATTGGAGTTTATTAGTTTCCTTTGGTGATGTCCTGTTTCCTTGGTTATTCATAATCATTGATGCCTTGCATTAGTGTTTGCACATTTGAAGTAATACTTCTACCAATCTTTATAGACTAGCTTCAGCAGGTAAGCCTTTCACCAATTAGCCAGTCCAAGATTCTGTATGGGCAGTCTGGTGCTATCCATGGGCAGGCTTGTTCCTGGAGTCCTTGAGTGAGTAGATCTGATACCTAGATCAGCAGGTGGAGAGACCTGGTGGTTAGATACATAGAGACCATCCTGGTACCTGGGTCAGTGGATGAGGGGCCTGGAGCTGGGTTCATTGGTATAGGTCTGTCACTTGAATCTCTGATGAATAAGCCTTGGTCCTGGGTCTATGTGGGCAAATCTGGTCCTGGGTCTATGTGGGTAAACCTGGATCCTGGGTTCACAGGGGCCAAGCATACAGTGAGGACCCTGGGGCAGGCCAAGAGTGTTGGTCCCTGAGGGTCAGTTTGTCACTGAAGTCATCTCAGAGCCTGGTTTCACAGTAGCTGGCCTGGAGGTTGAGACCACAGGAGCCAGCTGGAAACCTAGGTCCACAGGAGATGGTCTAGATGCTAGATATGGGGGGGCTAGCCTGGTACTGGAGTTGGATGAAAGCCTGGATCTGTGGTAGTCAACCTGAGGCTGAGCCTAGCTGGTAGATTGAGTGTGTGGGTGTCCACCTAGAGCCTGTGTTTATAAGGTGCTGATTGGGAGTCTGGGGCCACAGGAGCCACCCCAGGCCTTGAGAGCCAGCTGGCCCTGCTGCTGCTGCTGCTGCTAAGTCGCTTCAGTAGTGTCCAACTCTGTGTGATCCCATAGACGGCAGCCCACCAGGCTCCCCCGTCCCTGGGATTCTCAGCCAAGAACACTGGAGTGGGTTGCCATTTCCTTCTCCAGTGAATGAAACTGAAACATGAAAGTGAAGTCACTCAGTCAGGTCCTACTCGTTGAGACCCCATGAACTGCAGCCTACCAGGCTCCTCCATCCATGGGATTTTTCAGGCAAGAGTACTGGAGTGGAGTGCCATTGCCTTCTCCCAGCTGGCCCTGGGATGTGCCCAAGCCTAGGTTCACAGGAACTTTTGGGGAACCTGGTACCATAAGAGATGGGTGGTGCTAGGGTGTAGTGGGAGCCTGGGTTTGTGGAAGCCCTCTGGGAGTCTGGTATCACAGGAGTTACCTGAGTATGCTGGAGCCAGCAGGTATCTGGGTGGGCCAAGGACCTAAGTTCCTGGAAGTTCACAAGGAGCCACCTAGCATCATGGGCACTGGCCTGTTGCTGGGGTGGGCTGGTGCTGGCATCTGTGGTAAAATTGGGCATTCACTTGATTTTCCTTCTCTCATGAAGAGGGTATCTTTCTCCGTGCTAGACTGCCTAGGCTTGGAGGAGGGGTGATGGGGTAGTGTGAATATATCTCTCCTTTCTTCTTTGGTGCATCTTTTCTTATTTCTAGCTTTACCCATGTGCTACAAACACTCACCTGGCATCTTTAGCTCTTGTGAAGATATTTTCCTATGTGGATGTTTTTCAGATTGTTATTTCTAGGAGGGGATGTGCATGAGAAATTCATCATTCCCTCTCTCTCTGAAAGTCATTTTCAAAAATTCAGTATATCACAGCATCATGGAGTTGAAAAAGCTCTTATCAATTATCTATTGCAACCTCTGCCTAGTGCAAAAATTTGTTTTACATCAATAGATGAATATCCTTTTTTGGCTTTGAGTAGCTAGAAAATATTTCAGTGGAGTATTCTTTTCTGAGCAGGAGATAGGCTGGAATTTATTTCAAGTGACATACTTTGGCTACGGATGAGGTTTATGAAACTCCCAGGCAAACTATTAAAATACATTAATATGTTCATCCAATTTTGATCATTTTTTGGCCCCAACATAGTTTATTATTTTCACCTAATTCAGAAAATAACGTGAATGTGGACATAAATAAGATTTAAATAAGTAGACACTTATCTTCTGAATAGGATGATTGAAATCTATTATTAAAATAATAAAACTTTAGGAATAATTAACCATTTAAAATCAAAGCTCTCTTTAGAATTAATTTTGCTACATAATGAACTAACAGCTACAACCATTTAAGATCAGTTCAGTTCAGTCATGTCCGACTTTTTGCAACCCCATGGACTGCAGCAGGCCAGGCCTCCCTGTCCATCACTAACTTCTGGAGTTTACTCAAACTCATGTCTATTCAGTCGGTGATGCCATCCAACCATTTCATCCTCTGTCATGCCCTTCTCCTCCCGCCTTCAATCTTTCCCACCATTTAAGAAACACAAAGCCATTTTACCAATATAACACAATAAAATATGTTTGCAGTAGGTATTTATAAGCTAAAGCAATTTCAGTTAGTGATTAAGGCTTTTAAAGTTGTTTTTTTAAAAAAACTTTTTTCCTAAACTCCAGCTGTTGGGTTTTCTTCTCACAGGTGTTCAATGAAAATATGCTTCTTTTTTATTTAAATTATGGTAACATATATGTAAGGTAAAATTTACCATTTTAACCATTTTTATGTGTATACTTCAGTGACACTGAGTACATTTATACTGTTTTGCAGCCATCAGCATCATCCATTGGAAGAATTCTTTACATTCTGCCCAATAGAAACTCTGTTCCCCTTAAACAGTAACTGCCCATCCCCCTACCCACCCCCCTCAGCTCCTGGCAACTACCTTTCTCCTGTCTTTATGAGCATGATTATTCTAGGTATCACATCTGTTGTTCAGTTGCTAAGTTTTCCCTATGGACTGCAGCATGCCAAGCTTCCCTCTCTTTCACTGTCTCTCAGGGTTTGCTCAGATTCATGTCCACTGAATCAGTGATGATATCTAACTATCTCATCCTCTGTCACCCTCGTCTCCTTTTGCCTTCAATCCTTTGCTTCAATATAAGTGGAATCTTACACTATTTGTCCTTTTGCGACTGGCTTATTTGAAAATGTGCCTCTTTTCCTTCCAAATTCAGAAAAATTGGTACAGGATGTCAGGTGCTGCTGCTTTCCACTGGTGAAAGTGCATGTATATCTAATGCATAGAAGGTTCACTGATGATTACAAAACAGTACCACGTATCTTACCTCCGGGCAAAAAAAAAAAAGTGATTTCATTGTCCTTGCAAGAAAATTCACAGAAGGCCCATCCAGGTGCTTTCTATTAAAATAACAGTTCCCTCCAGCTACCTAACCTAGATTTTAGATTATGTAAAATTAGTTACTTGGAAGAAAAAACCTGAATAAACACGTTCTAGGGTGTGGCAATGTAGTTACCCTATTTTATTTTTCAGGAGTATGTCCATTCCACAAAAATATTCATGAGCAAAGTTTGATTGTTTCCTACAAATCAAGGCTATCCCACTCCTCTGCCAGTGATTGGTTTGGAGGGAGATGTGAGCCCCAGTTCTGGCCAGTGACTGAAGGGAGGTCAGCCAGAGGGTTTCTGGGAAGGGGTGTCTTGGTCTTAAAAAAGATTCACCTGGAAAATAGCAGTCCTTTCCCTTTTGCTACCTCCATGTGACCCATTTTGTTAGTGTGAGGAATGCAATGCTGAAGTACAAAGCTACCATGCTAAGGATGGCAGAAGAGAAAGAAAGAAACTTATGGGACTGGATAGTTTTAGTGAGCCACTGGATTAATGAACCCTGGAGCAATCCCACCTCTGGACTTCAAGTAATATAAGAAAGCAGTGATTCCTTATTGTTTAAGCCAGTTGAGATGGAGTTGTCTATTTCTTGCAGACATTGATAAGATAGATTACATGATACCACAGAGTGGTTTCCCTTGGAAGCAGATTTTGACATGGAGTTTACTTTGCAAGAGATTTCATAAGCAGTGTCTAGTGGAAGGGAGTGGGGGGAAAAAAAACTAGGCAAACAAAGTGAAGCTGTGGAGTAGGCAATGATGACCGTGGGTGACCTCATCAAGGCCTTATCTCTCTATCTTCATTAGTCATTGGAATGTTTTCTGTCCTTAGAATGCCTTGACCTGGGACCTAGCACCTCTCAGGAGCTAAGGCCATCCCTGAGGGGGCAGTTGAAGGTGGATGGCACTCCCAGAATCTGTGACAACAGATTCTTCATTGAAGAGGAATCTGCATGGTCAATGACAGTGCCCACCACTGAGGATTGCTGCTGCTGCTGCTAAGTCACTTCAGTCGTGTCTGACTCTGTGCAACCCCATAGACAGCAGCCCAGCAGGCTCCCCCGTCCCTGGGATTCTCCAGGCAAGAGTACTTGAGTGGCTTGCCATTTCCTTCTCCAATGCATGAAATTGAAAAGTGAAAGTGAAGTCACTCAGTGGTGTCCTACTCATAGTGACCCCATGGACTGCAGCCTACCAGGCTTCTCTGTCCATGGGGTTTTCCAGACAAGAGTACTGGAGTGGGTTGCCATTGCCTTCTCGCTGACTGAGGATTAACTTGGGACCATTCAAAGAACAAATACCTCTCCTAGGACTAGAAAAGCATATGCTCCCGAGACTCACTTGACCTGCCTAACTTCTGGTAGACTGTGGCTTATGCTAGTGATGGCAGTCATGTATTTTTGCTGTATTAGCCTTCTTTTAACTTCCTTTTGTTTGATTGTCAAAGGTTAAGAATTGAATTTTCCTTAAACATTTGTAAATTTTAACTAAACTGTCATCCATTTGGGTTTAACGTGACCACAATGGTTTGGTGTTTACTGAATGCCAGCTTAGCTAACCTTGCTTACTTCCTTGCCAGACAGTCTCCCTCTTGTAACTCCTCCCCCGGTTTGCTGTATAACTCTGTCTCAGTCCCTATGTAATCCTTTTTTTAAAAAAATTGAAGTATAGTTGATTTACAATGTTCCAGGAATACAGCAAAGTGATTCAGTTATATATATATATAAAACGTATATGTCTATTCTTTTTCACAATATCTTATTATAAGATATTGAATATAGTTCCCTGTGCTATACAGTAAGTCCTTGTTATTAATCTATTTTATATATAGTACTGTGTATCTGTTAGTCCCAAATTTCTAATTTATTCCTCTCTTTTCCCTTTGATAACTATAAGTTTGTTTTTGGTATTCTTTTGAGTCAGTTCCTGTGTTGTAAATAAGTTCATTTGTATCATTTTTTTTTTAGATTCCACATATAAGTGATATCATGTCATATTTGTCTTTCTCTGTCTGACTTTTTT